>OZ023322.1:39603465-40077301 GCA_964007375.1 Ophion obscuratus | reverse complement strand
GCGATTGTGCACCATGCCAGACGATTTAAACTCGTGCACACAATGACCGCGAGCATGTAGAGCCTTCGGCAAGAGTGCTAAAGTGTCAAAATTTGCAAAAGGGGCTTTTTATTCGCTCCGGAGCTTCAGTTGCTCTTCGAATCGCGGAGCGCGTAGACCTCACCACTTTCTCTGTAACATTTTAAAAAATTCTGTGACTTTTATAAACGTATGTGATATTTTGAAAAACAGTGTGACATTCTGAAAAATTGTGTGAAGTGAACAAAATCCCGATTGCTCCGGGGGTCCGACGACACCTCTCGCGTGCTGCATGATTGTGTATTTTCGAAAATTTATTTATTTTTTCAAAAAAGGATGAACGGCGGTGACCATCAGTGAGTGTGTGAAAATATTATTTAGAAAAAAAGAAAAGACAAATAAAAATAAAAAAAGGGGGGCTACTATGGCGACACCACCGTTCCTCCCCACTCTTACCCCCACCACCTCGGCTGCCCCCACTCCGGGCCGAGGAGTGAAAAAGAAATAAAAAAATTAAAAAAAGGGGACCACTATGGCGACACCGCCGTTCCTTCCCACTCTTACCCCCCACCACCTCGGCTGCCCCCACCACGGACCGAGGAGTGGGGATAGGAGTGGGGGTCGCCATAGTGGCCCCCTTACTACTACCGTATTCAAGATGTGAAGAACATTGGTTTTGAATAATAAAAATGGCAAAAATGTATAAATAATTTTTTTAAAGAAAAATTGGTTTGAAAAATCTCCGGTAAACTTGATTTCTTGTGACATTAAATGAATGATATTTTCCTGAATACATATGATTTTTAAAGAATTTTCTCTCCCTTTTGAAAATCCCGTGAGTGGGAAGTTTCAAAGACTGTACCTATGACACTGTTCGTTCAATACTCCGAACACTTCTTGAATTTAATATGGAACATTGGTCCAAAAAAAATTCCAAATTTGGGATTCCATCAATTTTTTTGTAATTAAAAAAATTAATATGATAATAGGAAGAAAATTCTAATAAAAATTTCTACCGATTCTGAAAAATCTACGAATTTATTTTATAATATAAAAAAAGTAGTTCACCGGACATTAGTTGAACCATTTTTTTTCAACAAGTTACTTATAACTTTTTTGCATTATTGTTACCAGAAATTAATGTTTTTAGCATATTCGATGTGGTTGATTGATAAAATGTTTAATCTCATCGCAAAGTACTCAAAATTCTCGCAGAAACTCGCCTTTGGGTGCGGAATACGTTGGGACACAGGTTAATTTTATCCGATCGGGTTTAAACTTAAACACACTTTCTTGATATTCGATGGAAGCTTTTTGGCAATAAGACTGCCAGAATTTAGAATGTTGTCTAATAAGAATCACCCTAATGAGACTGTTGACACATTTCCAGTTGCCAGGGGCAGTTGCCTACCACGAATAAACTACACTGTCATGTCATTTTACAGATGCCCGCAGAAATCTTCAAGGAATGCATCGTGCGAGGCATACCGAAGAACTGTTAGTCGACGTGATACGCGGGTGGCTGTCATAGAAGCTTGAAGCTGAACGGTACGCATACAAACTGATGAGCGGCGAAAATTATACAACATCGTCGAGCAACTGCACCCATCGTGTAAGAAACCGAGGCTCTCACAGCGACAGCAATAGCCGCAAAAAGGGGGACGAAAAGATAGGTTATAGAAAGTTCCTCTACCGAAAATGAATCCGGCAATGAACAAATGAGAGCTCAAAAGTCGTCAACTGGCAAAGATAGTACCGGTACCGAACTCACCGATGCGACGCAAAATATTGTCCCGAGCAACATAGCACTATGTGGCACGGATGTTGTGAACATTCTAAAATCGTCTGCGTACAAAGATGTTAACTTCGAACGGTCCATTGGGAAAAACCACTTTGTCACTTGGAGTGAATTAACAGAGAAACTCGACTGTACTGATGATTTGTTGAAACGCATTTGCTCAAAGAATTGTGCAATAATTACCGATAGTAAGTATGTAACGAAATAATGTATTTGTAGCAACATCGAATCATATTGAACAAAAGAAGCATTTGCTTATATGTTAATGCAGATAAAGTACGTTTGTCGGATTGGTCCCACGAGGTCACAAGTGTGTCGGAGTTGTGCCATTGGGCGTCAAAAACAAAATCGTTTGCAATATGATTCACGACGAAAAACACGAATTCGAGACTGTCAACTGGCAAGGAATTCACCCTATGCGATCTCGGTCGAACTTTTCGTAACAGCGATATACAGAATAGTAATATAACGCATATATTATATTAAGGCCATGTGCCACATGCCTCCGACCGCATCGAAATTTTGAAATGGGAATTCTCCCAAACGGATCAATCAATTGGAATGAAATTTGTTGTGTGCATGCAGGATGCTTGCTGCGAAAGCATGATTCGCGAAATTTTCCAAAATTTCGAAAAAAAATTTGCAGTTTGTGGTTACCATGCGAAAAACTGTGAATTATTAACCATTGCATCGCATTTTCGTTAATTTGGCGCGAATCATGCTCTCGACAGTGAAAGAGCACACATTTTGAGCTTTGTTTCACCTGTTTTCATGAACAAATGGCGGAGAAAAAACATTTTGAAATTTTTTAAACATAAATTTAGCAAAAATGTACCAACAAAGCTCAAAATATCAGGTACCCTACTAATCTCTGTCAGGTACAGGAGCGAGCGTTCAGTTCATCCGTTCTCTCACTGGCGGCACGCAGCTCGCTTCGTCGTGTTTTTACCGACCGCGTTCGCCTCCTTCCGGAACAATTTATTTTTTGACAGATCGAAAGCCGGAGCCACGGTCTTACATACAGGTCTGGAAACTCGATAAAATTCGGGTGGTGGGGGTGGTTCCACTATTGAAACAGAAATCGTGGTGTCGCTAGTATCGAGGAGTCAGTTTTGACAGCGAACACATTATCTGTATATGGTCGTCGAGTAACCGCGAAGTAATGCCGAAGTCCTGCGTAGTACCGGAGTGCAATAAGGCTTACAGAAACCTAAAAGTGAAACTATCAATGTTTTGCAGCTTTATAAACTGCTGTCAATATATAGCGTGATTGAGCCTCCAAAATATGGTAATTGTACCATACAGAACAACCTGAGCAGCAGATTTTGATATCGCTAAGCGATCTGCATGCTTTGAGTGGCGAAAAATCGGAACCCAAAATGGTCAAGTATCGTGACGAAGTCTGACGAAAATTAGACGCCGTTTCAGATCAAGAAGAATGGGAGGCTGACTATGTCATCGAGTACCCTGTCGATCACGATTATGCCCTTCCTCTGGCTATAGACTGTATAGTTTATTACGTGACAGGTTTTTTATTTTAACTAGTTTTTTATGAAGCAGGCTTTTTATTAACAACGTAGGTAGCCGTAGAATAAACTAACAACTCTCATAGCACGATGGTAGAATCGTCGAAACCATCATCCCAGTACAAAGAATTTTACTTTTTATTTTTGTGTTATAATAATAATTGTGTTTTTAATTCTTTCGCTAATATTAATTACAGGTAATAATTTAAATAATATATAATTATCTAACATTATCGGTTTTACGTCTATCACGTTTGATGCGTTCCTTTTTACTGGGACGAAAGTTAAATTTAAATAGAATCTTAGATTTGAATGCAATTTTTTCCACTTCGCAATGTTTATGTTCTGTGTTTGGCAATAAATTAATCAAATCACAAAGGTTCACGTGTTTGATTTAACACTCGAAGATGTATTAACGGGATATAAGTTTTTCTTTCCATGTGAAAAACATGGTTCGGATATTTTATCATACGCGATAATTTATTACATAAGGTTGCACATGAGGCCTTTCAAGAAAATATGAAATTAAAAAAAAATTGTCTTAAAAAAAAGATATCTAAATTGACAAACCAATAAACGAACGATCAACAAAAAGGAAATAACGTTTTGGTTTTTTCGTTATTGTGTACATTCCGCCAACCCTCCGCCCCCCCTTGCAGAACGATAATGACTAAAAATCTTTCTTATTGCCATTATAAGACGCCATTATTTGAATTCTACGGGATAAATAGTTGTTATTATATGATTCATAAATGCGAAATTATATTTGTGCTGTAATATAAAATGCTATCTCTGTATCTATTGTTCGGAAAAACAACACATAATGAACACGTATACGTAGAAATATTTGCAAGTAGTAACTCCGATAAATCCTGGTTGCAAGCCTTGGTGAGCGAGAGTGAGTATTGCTGTCTCTCTCGCACACTGACTCCTCGATTGCCGCGCCTCTCGCGGCGAACTTCAGCAAACGAACCATCTGAACTAACGGAGTTTCCAGACCTGTATGTAAGACCGTGGCCGGAGCCATATAGGCCAAGCGCCGGGTTCTTTTTGGTTTAAAACGTTCGGGAACAGGTATTTTTTTTGGAATATGTTCAGGGGTGTCGCCTGAATGTAAATCCAAGTGGGCGTCATGGCTTAAGGTTCACTTTAGCCGCCATCTTGAAAAACACGTTTCATTAAATATCTCACGAACCGCGCATCGTACGACAAAAATTGTAGAAATCATTATTGTAGATAATAATATTTGCCATCTTTTTTATTTGAAACTTTTTTTTGTATAACGCATAGATTTTTAATTATAGCGTTCCAAACTTTTTTCAATATGGTTTTTGCTAAATATTTAGTTAATGGTCAATGATAAATTAAAAATGGTGGTAACTGAATTGTAGAGCACGAAATTTCCTATAAATTTCATTTGAAACTTTTCCCGTAGTATTTATAGTTTAGGAGCTGCAGCTTGGTAAAACTTGCACCTCGTACATTATCAGTAGCAATATTGCTCGTTGTATACGAAAAAAAATTCATAACGCATACAATGGCATAAAGTGTTCAAAAAAATGTCAATGCAGCTGTGTAGCGAATGAATTAAAATTATAAATAGTGTGGAGAACAACTAATAATTTATCGATCTTTATTGTTACTTAAAACGGTATAATCATACAAGAATGTCCATGTGGCAAAAAACAATAGTACATAACGCTACGTCGTAAGAATTGTTATTGTTATTATTAATATTATTATTATTAATTAACGTTATGCTTGTATAATGCTATTTTATATTGTACAGTATTATTTTATATTGTATATTGTAATGTGTTGTAATATTAATAATGATTTCTTTTTTAATAGAAGAATATGAAAGTTGGTATTCAATTTGATTTTTTTATTTTTTTGAATTCAACGTGAATCTGAGTTTTTCGGAAAATCGCTAAACCGTTTTAATTGTTCCAAATTTTGTAAAATACTGTGTATATTCGTCAGCACTTTATTTTCTCTTTCGAAAATTGTTGTCGAAATCACTGAAATAAAAAGACTTTTACGAATGCTACATAAAAAAAAACGGACTCAGACATTTGTTATATAAAAAGTGGCGCATTATTTTACGGGGCGAGTCTTATTTTTTTCGATGTTGACGGAAGACACTCATCGCCTTGTGAATCTGTCTCTTCTGCCTCCGCCATATCCGAAGGAGACGAATCGAAGGTTGGGTCTTCTTCGTTTTCGTTTTCGATGGCATCTAGTATGTCTGGCACGTTGTCGACCCGAAATATATACTACACTCATAGGCGCATAATTGAATATACAGCATTATATTTCGTTATAATCTCATTTACAGCGTAATAGCTCCTAAACTATAAATACTACGGGAAAAGTTTCCAATGAAATTTATAGGAAATTTCATGCTCTACAAATTAGTTGCCACCATTTTTAATTTATCATTGACCATTAACTAAATATTTAGCAAAAACCATATTGAAAAACGTTTGGAGCGCTATAATTAAAAATCTATGCGTTATACAAAAAAAAGTTTCAAATAAAAAAGATGGCAAATATTATTATCTACAATAATGATCTCTACAATTTTTATCGTACGATGCGCGGTTCGCTAGATATTTAATAAAACGTGTTTTTCAAGATGGCGGCTGAAGTGAACCTTAAGCCACGACGCCCACTTGGATTTACATTCAGGGGACACCCCTGAACATATTCCAAAAAAAATACCTGTTCCCGAACGTTTTTAGCCAGACCTACTTTTTTGGTTGGGGCTCTTGGACTAATTCGCTATGTTCGCTGACTACTCTACTTCGAAAACAAGAAGAAAACAAAGAGTGGGAGAAACGTCCACGCACTCTTTACGTGTTACAATGAAAAAATATTCAAAAATTATTTCGACTCAGTACTTCTTCGGCAAGCATCGAAAAAACGTTCGCGTTAGATTTTCCTGTCGTATCGTGTCGAATAATATATTGAATTTGAAGTGTGTTTAACTATTAATTTATTGACGGTTAATTAAATAAAATTTTCGACTTCATAGAGTTAATTTTATTTTTATTTTTAAGAAAAAAATGGGTCGTCGACCCAATTTAAGCATCGAAAAGCGTGCATCAATCCTTGCTCTTTGCAATGAAGGGTTGAAAATTCGCTACATTGCAAATCGATTGAAAATACCTAAATCAACCGTTGGGGATGCTACAAAACGCTTCAGAGAGACACAATCGAACCGCGATAAAAATCGTTCCGGGAGGCCTCCTGTTACTTCCAAAGCGGAAGACCAATCAATAATTGTGATGTCTAAAAGGAATCGAAAACTTACGGCGGCAAACATCCAAGCGCAGTTTGTCGAAAGTCGTGGAAAAAACATTTCAATTACAACGATTAAACAACGCTTGCGCAGCGCACAATTATACGGATGAGTCACAACGAAAAAGCCACTCTTGCGCCGTGGAAACAAAAAGAAGCGATTGAATTGGGCACGCAAGCACAAGAATTGGACGATCGAAGATTGGAAACGGGTGTTATGGACCGACGAATCCAAATTTGAAATATTTGGAGCAAAACGTCGAGTTTTCGTTCGTCGCTCAGCTAACGAGAAAATGCATCCTGATTGCGTAATTCCAACCGTTAAACACGGCGGCGGTTCTGTAATGGTGTGGGGATCTTTTTCGTATGCTGGTTCGGGGGACCTCTACCGAGTCAAAGGAATCCTGGACCAAAAAGGGTATCACGCGATTCTGAAAAACCACGCTGTTCCTTCTGGAAAGCGACTCATCGGAAGGGGGTTCGTTTTTCAACAAGACAACGACCCGAAACATACTTCAAAATTCTGCTCGAAGTATCTTGAAACGAAGCAAAAAAGTGGGGAGCTTCAAATTATGCAATGGCCTCCTCACTCTTCCGATCTCAATCCCATAGAGCTGCTGAGGGATGAAATGGATCGGCAAGTGCGCAAGGTCACGAATTCATCCGCCGAAAAGCTATGGGAATCCCTACAAAAATGATGGAAAGAAACACCCCGAGAGACATTCGAAAAACTTGTGGAGAGGATGCCGCGTGTGGTAAAGAGCGTGCTGTCAGCGAGAGGAGGTTTTTTCGACGAGACCAAAGTATAATATGGAAATACAAAAATTAATTATATTATTATCATGGTGTTGAGATCAATCGAGTTCCAACCGGTGATAAATTTAAAAAAAAATTCGCAAAAAAAATCTGAAAAAATTCTCATGAACTCAACAAAGAGTAACGCAACTTTTTACCATCTTGAGGTTTTGTTGTAAACCTCGTCGTTTTCGTACTCCGGAGCAATTTTCATATTGTATATTTTTATCGAAAAAACGAAATATTTTTGGGAACAAAAAATCGCAAAAATTTTTCTACAAAACGAAATTGAAGCTTAGGCTTTCCCTTTTATGAGTTTAATAGGAGAAATGCATAAAAAAGATTTTTACTCTAAACGGGGTCCACTCACAAAACAACAGAAAAACGACAAAAAATTGTCGTTTTCAAAACTGGGTGCCAAGTGTAAAAAAAATCGTAAATTTTTTTTTCATAAGCCAAAATGTAGGTAAATCCCCCCTCTTTAAAATACCGTTGTTCAAATTGGCCTAGCCCAACTACTGGCGAAATGGCATAAAGAACCGTTCGGGCACTTTTTCCAACTCTTGTCCGGAAACTTTCCGCCGGTATTGTATGTATACCTCTTCGAGAGTCGCGTCTTACGGTCCAACGGCTTTGTCGTGAAACAGTCGTTTTCAAACTCTCAAGCAAGAGACAGGTTCAAATTCTTTTCTCTACTTTAATAAAGAGGTTATTGTTGAAATATAATTGCTGTGTACGAATTTATTACAACGCCTATCCCAGCTCCTCTATCACCGAGTGTTCAATAGGTTATGCGTTGATAGCGCGATAGAACTCGCGGTACGCGGGTACGAGAAAACGTGCGGCGGTGAGAGTCGAAGCGGGCATATTGTGAAAAACTCGGTAGGCGCGTGCGCGCGTGTGTTCTGTGCGATCTCGAGTCTACAAGATACGTGAAGAAGGATGTCGGAGGGGTTCTCAGTGAAACAGATGAGGCGGTTCGATGGGATGAATTTTCAAGGGTGGAAATTCCAAATCACGTTCATACTAATGGCAAATGAAATCTTTGACGTGGTGGACGGATCGAGAGTCATGCCGACAGACAGGGTCGGGTCAAACGAACAAGTAGCAAAAACATGGGTACGTGATAATGCTAGGGCGGAAGCGATCATATCGGCGGCAATGGAATATTCTCGGTTCGAGAATATATACGTTTTCAGATCAGCTAAAGAGATCTGGGACAAACTATGTACGATTCACGAACTGAAATCAGAGTCGAGCAAGTTGATGCTTACCAAGCGATTCCATGAGTACCGGATGCTACCGACAGATTCTGTGATACAGCACATTTCGAAGGTGCAAAACATGGCGTCAACTCAGCGATCTTGGCGAGAACGTGTCGAGTCTTACGGTCATGGAGAAAATTTTGGCGAGCTTGACGACAAAGTTTAGCAATCTATAGACGGCGTGGAACAGCGTGGATCCGGAGAGACAACCTGTTGAACATCTGCAAGAGAGACTAATTCGAGGGGAACGTCCGCTCGAGACAGAAGAAAACTCGACCAGTGCGTTAGCGGTTTCGAAGCAAGGTGAGTCGAAAAACAAAGAAAAGAAAAATAAATACCGTCCAAGGGAAAACATTGGGTGCTACCGGTTCCAAGAAACAGGCCATCACGCGAGTGAGTGTCCGCAAAAAAGAAATGACCAAAGTGACCGCGGGAAAAGAAACTCGAAAAACGGTTGTGCGTTCATTGCCGCGGCGTCCGAGAAGGATAACAAGTCGCGTGTCATAGACAGTTGGTACAAGAAACCGACGGCCGATTAAGTGCGACAGTTATTGCGCGCCAATACGAGGGATGTCTGGTTTACCGACAGGGGCGCATCGGGGCATATGACTTGGCGGCGGGACTGGTTTGTCGAGCTTCGCACTACAAATGGTGATACAGTATCGCTCGGGGCTGATAGCGAGTGCGACGTTACCGGTATCGGAAAAGTTCGTGTCGAGAGACTCGTGGACAGTGTATGGACAGACTCGGTATTGGAGGACGTTTTGTTGGCACCTCAAGTGACAACAAAACATTATTCTTTGTTGGCAGGATGTGTGCAACAAAAGGTTTTCGCGAACAGTTCGAGAGTGAAACGGTACAAGTTTCACGGAAAGGCGTGGTCGACGCTATAGGGGTGAGACAATCGAACAAGCAGTATCGATTGTTTTTCCGTGTACCAAGCTTGCGAAACGATGCAAATGTGACAGGGCTGAATATAAAAATTTGGCACAAGCGTCTCGGTCACATTCATAAGCGATGGTTGGGTAAATTGGTGAAAAACAATGTAATGGACGGTGGAGGCACAAATGGCACGTCAGATTTCTTCTGAGAGGCTTGCCAGCTGGGAATGTTGCATAAGTTACCGTTCGCGAAGAAAACCGAAACCAGGAGAAATTGTGCACAGTGACGTGTGTGGGCCGATGTCGGTACAGTCTCCTGGTGGGGCTCGTTTTTTCCTAACTTTCAAAAACGATGCGACTGGTTTCAGGGTCGTGTATTTTATGAGGTACGAATCTGACGTGCTAGATCGGTTCTGAGAGTTCGAACTTTTTGTCGAAGTTGTTGCAAATAAATTCGGTCGTGCAATGAAAACGTTACGTGCTGACAATGGGCGCGAGTACTGCAACGAGAAAATGCGGCAGTATTTAGTGTCACGAGGGATAACCATGGGAAATACAGCCCCGTACACACCTGAGCAGAGCGGGACGTCCGAGAGGGCAATCGTACGATCGTCGAGTGTGCAAGGACTATGCAACAGGCGAGGAGTCTTCTGACCATATTGTGGGCGGAAGCTGTTGATACAGCTGTCAATACACCCTGAATCGAGCGGAACATTCATGAACGGGCAGAAGCAAAACTGCGTACGTGTTGTGGACGGAAAAACGACCTAACCTAAGCCATATGCGCATCTTTGGGTCACAGGCATTACGCGTACAGGCAGTACACGTTCTAAAGCAACTGACAAGGAAGTTCGATACCAGAGCCAAGAGGGTGGTCCTCGTGGGATACGAGCGAGAGTCATCGAACTACAGGTTGTATAATCCTGAGACGAAATGTGTATCTATCGGCAGGGACGTGTCATTTAAGAGGGAATGATACCTCATCGCGGTCGGTATGGTAGAACAATTATAGATTCCCAAAAATCTCGAAAACGGCTCTTCAGATCCCGTCGAAACTTTGCCAAATGACGTCAAACGGATAGACGAACAGCTGTCTTCCCCTCAAATTTTCTGAATTTGAGAAAAACAATGTAGATTGGCTTATCATAAGCAAATCTAGTTTTTTTTCTCAAATTCAGAAAATTTGAGGGGAAGACAGCTGTTCGTCTATCTATTTGACGTCATTTGGCAAAGTTTCGACGGGATCTGAAGAGCCGTTTTCGAGATTTTTGGGAATCTATAATTGTTCTACCATACCGACCGCGATGAGGTATCATTCCCTCTTAACGAGCAAGCTGGCGGGGTATCCCCAGACGAATCGCTCGACGTGGAACAGATCTTACCAGCGATTGGTACTCACGAGGTAGATGAGACCATGCCAGCAGTCGATAATCTCCATAATGAAGAGGTCGTCGGCAATGAAGAAACTCAAGAGGCAGTAGTCGGTAACGAGGCGGGGCAAGTCGAAAATGCACGTAACGACCCCTCAGTTAACCGAGCGTACCATTAGTACAGCGTACCGCAGATGTGGAGTACGCCATACCCTACAGTACCGATAATCTACGGCTACGGGATACCAGCGTACTCGTACCTCCACGGTATCGCTACTGTGGAGTTACACCGTACTGCAGTGCACGGTGGCTCCACGGTGGCGATACTGTACCGGTACTGTACTAGTACATGGGCGGTACAGCGTACCGTACGGCGTACTTGTAATGTACCAGTGCCGTACGCACGTACGAAGTAGCAACAGTACCGGTACGGCGCACTCCACGTGAGGGGTACATTTACGGTACGCGGTTAGCTGGGCCAGATAACCAAGCGTACCGTTGGTACAGCGTACCGCAAATGTGGAGTACGCCGTGCCCTACAGTACCGGTAATGTACGGATACGGGGTAACTCCGTTCGTTGTAGCTCTACGCTACTGCCACCGTCAAGTTACACCGTACCGCAGTGCATTTGCAGTACGCCATACCGGTACCGCAGAGGTATGCCTACTGCAGTACATTTCCATTATGTTGTACCGATGGAGGTACGCCGTATTGCAAATGTACTGATAGAAAAAATGAATTTCCCTCTATTCTCCCGTGACATAGTTAGTCGCGCATGGTCGGCAACAGCCTGACGTGCGCGTGCGCATGGCGTTCCCGCATGCAAAGCCGATTGGCGAAAACGTCAGTCCGAGTGCAGATGCGTGAACGTTCTGCGTTGAGTGAACGTTCTGCGTTGATAAAGATCGTGAAATTTCTGCGTTGATAAAGATCGTGGAATTTCTGCGTTCTGCGTTGATAAAGATCGTGAAATTGTGCTGCTCACCACGCGGTCGACTGGGACTATTGTGATTTTAAACGATTGTAAAGGTCAGTTCTTTTTTCTGTTGTGCTTCTCTTGCCTTTCTGCCTGTTTCTCTCGCTCGCTTTCTATTGCGGTCTTCGTCTTGTATGGCGCCATCGTTCCGCGGATATTTCGAAGGGACCGCGTCGAATCGGGCTGCCACGTAAAAATCGGTTGGAATACTTGTCGCAGCGAATTTCATTAATACTCCGTCGAAAAGAGAATCCATTTTATTAAAAAAAAAATCATTTCGAAAAATTGTTTTTGCCGAGTATCGCTCCTGGTAGCCAGCCTTTTTGCGTCTAATTTTTGCGAATAAAAGTGTGGAGCGGGGATGGGGCACGGAATCGAGAATGCCCGTGAACTGATCGGTGTCTTTTTCGTCTTTATTATCAGAGCAACTTTGGAACGAGGATTAGTACAGCGGCGGAAAGCTCAACGAGGAGGACGGATATTGAAAACCGCCGAGAGCTGGCGGAAGTGACCGCACAAGGAGTATACGTGACACATTCTGTTCTGCACTATGACATCGATAGTACAGCTTTTTTTCTAAGGTCAATTATCAAATTCAAATTCTATTCATACTGCGTGTGACAAAAGCTCGTGGCTGGAGGTCTTATGTGGCAAAGCAGTAAGATGCGCTTTTTCGCCGTTGTCGAGAAAATCGACATTGAAATATTTCGGTGCGTTATCATACTTTCTATGTAAAGAAAAGTTCAAACAGCGTGTGGCGCAGGAAGCTCTATGCATTATTAACCCCTCGTCCCCGCTTTAAAACTCGCTGCTGGCAATTTTATTTAAAAAATGTTATTGAGATGTGTGCAGATAATTTTCGGAATCAGTTGCAACAATTATGCATATAATAAGTTTTTTAAATGCTGTGCATAACTTTGTTTATGAACAACATAATGAAGCTCGAAAGTTCAACACCTTTTGTCTACGAATGTTAAACTCTCATGTCTCAAACGCGGATGATTTGTGGACCTGTGGCGATTCTTCGATAGCTTCACCCTGATGACCGAGCGTACTATTGGTATAGGGTACAGAGTTTACCGTAGACGTACCCTACGGTGCACCTGTACGGTAGTATACTGTTACACGCAAATGTACGTGTTACTAGTATGGTACCGGTACACTGTACAATACTAAAACATACTGGTACTGTATTATTACCATACTAACGCTGGTACCGATGCCGTACGCATATACGTGGTAGGTACGGTACCTGGGCTATCACGTAGGAACGAGGACCATCTAGATGGACCATCGGATTTATCCAGGTTAGCAAGTACTTACTGCCGCGCATGAGAGACGGCGTCAATCGTCGAGGTTTCAGTATACAGTCCCAGTGTCTTGAGTCTATCACTGCTCTCTACAATCTCTCCGACAGTACCAGCAAGGCTGACCTCAAGGAACTCGTCGAACCCTTCTACTTCGTTTAGAAACAATATCTCGCCAAGGATCGCACCACCAATCCGTGCAAGACCTTTCGTTTACGTACGTACATTTCAAAACAAAGGCCGAGGACGCTAGGGCTTGTATCTCAAGCCCTAGCGTTCTTTCTTGCATCTCAATGGTTACGACTACCATAATCTCATACTCAATGTCAACTAGTCTAAACCTCCAGCCGAACAAAATTGAATGGTCAACGGTTGAAACGCGTTAAGGTAGAGCGAGTGTGTGCTCTTGATTTCTATAGATTTTGTTCAAATTCTAGACAGACATTGTTTGTATCATTATGCATGTTTCAGTAAAATTGCAGAACAGTCCACTATTTAGATTCGGAGATAATAGGTTTTATAATTTCAACTTTTAACACTGTAGGGTCGGCATTGAAATTTAGGCAGAGTAATTGTCCGTAAAAAATACTTGTCCCCTATAAGAAGACACATGTCAATAACATAAACAATGTCAAATTATTAATGTTTATAACGCAAATAATTTTTTTTACGATAAAAGTTTTTAACTTTAGGAACACGATAATTATTTTTTTTCTCGAAATATGGAACAATACTGTTCCGCGGTGTTGCATATATTATAGGGGACAAATATTTTTTACCGAGAGTTATTCTGTCGTTACTGAACGTTTTTAGCAAAACTGAATAGTAAAGACAATCGAAACTTTTTTCACTTCTTCCCTAGCTAGTTTTCTATATAAACATTATTTAAAAAAATAATAATAAACACCATAGAATGGTACGACGCATTATGTGACCTGACTTTCAGTCAATGCAGACCCTGTAGTGTTAAAAATTAATATTTAAAAACCCATTATCTCCCAATCTAAATAGTCAGCTGTTGTAAAACTTCACTCAAACATGTATAATGTGTAACGTGATTTTTTGAGCCACGTCACAGAAATGCTACCGATGATCAAGATATGCTCTCGATGCCCGGGTTGCGACCCATCCGTCTGTGTTAAGCGTCCTTTCTCTAGAATGTTTGTGTTGTTACGTTTGAGGTTTTGGGTTGAGTTTCCGTTTTGGTTAGGTTGGCGTGCGGAACTCGGTCGAGCGGCGTGTGGCTCGACGTACCGAGCAATCCTGACCGAGGGATGCACCCAGTGAGGTCTCTCGGGGAATCGGTGCACGCCCGGCTGAAACGCCGGCGCCCCACCGTAGTGGTGCATCGTGCTGGAGAGCGGGCCGTTTGGGTTACGGGCGGATGCTGGAGATCTCCGTGCCGCGCTTCTGGACAGAAGCGCCCCGCTTTGCCCGCTTTCGCACGGTGACCCAGGGATGCGATTTCCGAGAGTCTCCATGTTACCGATGAGAAAAGGTCCCAATTTGTTACCGTTCCGTTTTCGGGGTAACTCGGGCAGAAAATATAGATTCCGAAAGGAATATTCTATTAGAATATTCCAGTTCCCGAAATAATATTTCAGCTCTCGATATTATACGAGATAAAGTTGTCGCTTGAACCAGCGATTTCGCATGGTCCGATGCCGTGAGCGTGTTGACATTTTTTTCTGTTAACGCGCTCTGTCTCGCTCTCGCATAATCCCTCGCACGCCGGCCTTGGTCGCGCGAGGTACAGAGTTGCTAACGAATCTTCGCGTGAGACGGTTGTCTCCAAAATCGCGATCGCTCCCGATTTTAGAGATATCGTGAAAGAGTTGTCGATCGGACGTCGCGATGGAGAGACTTGTCGTGTCTCTCTCACGCCCGTGACGTCGCGCTCTCGTTTTCGCGTTAGAGGCACGTCGTCGTGCTCTCTCGTTCACGTTCGGATGACGTTTCCGCGTGCATTTTGTGTTCGCGGTTAAGTTTCGTCTCCGTGAAAAGTTCACGGGTGGTTAACCCACCAGCTCCCGCACAATAAAATAAAACTTCGTTTTATTTTATTTGTGATGTTACCGGTGTCGCGTAAGAGACAGATACCGGTGCAAGTTAAGCTACTCCCCAGTGAATCCCGACCCCTCTACCACAACCCACAGCCTGAGCGGCCGTGCTTTACCGCAACCGTCCTCCCGTGTAAGTGCATCCAGTTAGTCCGGTTATGATTCCGGCGATCCAAAAATCAGGGAGGTCCCCAGACTCCCAGGTCATACCGGTTATGATTCCGGTGAAACAAAAATCACGGAGTTCTCCAGCTCCGTTTGGTGGGTCGGGTTTGATCACCCTGACCCCAGTTATTCCGGTTGAGACGACCGGAGAAACAAAGTCTCTGGCGCCCCGGGTATTGCGGATGCACGCGCGCGGGGTGGACGGCCGAAGGTGACGGTTCTCGCACCTTAGCTCTCGTGTTCAAGTTCTCGTTTCCGTGGTAAGAAAAAATAATCGTCCGTCACAAATGATATGAACAAGAGCGCGCGCTTGTTTTACCTTAAGGGCTTACACCACTGTAAACTTGAAAAATTGAGTGATATCTAGCGATTTTTTTTGGTAGAAGGACAAATAAAAGAATACTAATATTCAAGGATGTTATTAGTCATATCTTCAAGTGAACAAAAATAAGTTTATATTAAAAAATTATACCAAATGGTGACGCTGGAGCCATTCTGGCGAGGCATGTTGAAATTGAGACGCTCTGCGGCATGCAGTATGGCTAACGCAAATTTCATTTTAGAAAAAAAAATACAAAAAATTCTATTAATTTACATGAGTATAACTAGATAAATACGTAGAGGATTGTGAAAATATTATTTTTTGTGTAATTGGCAACCGTTAAACCAAAAACTTAATTGTCGACAGAAAAGAAGGACAATCATTTGTTAATAACTAATGTTATAATTAACTCATGGAAAATCCCATGCGTATTTTTCTTCGGAATGTTATTTTAAAGATGTACTCAAAATTTGGAGTGAAAAGAATGCAAATTGTTGGAGTTATGCTGCATGCCGTTTAAAAAAATTGTGTTCCGAGAGAAACGGTCGACGTCGCGCATACGGGCCAGCCACTGCCACCGCAGATCCACATGGGCCTGTGGACCTTTGTTTTACAGGTACCAAACTTTTTTCCCCTTATTCTAGATGGTTAAAAGCATCTCTTGAGCCAATTCTTTAAAAATCAAATTTTTGACAATTCTACAGTCCTTCAACTAATCGAATTTTTTTCCAAATTCCCCTATTTACCAGCTGCAGTAACGTGAATTAAGACGCCTGTCAAAATATGATTCTTTCATATTAATCTTTCGAGTTCCTTCTTCCCAATTTTCTATTCGCCAAGCCAAGGAGAAAACTTTGCTTGCTTTTTTCCAATGATATATTAACTCGTCAACGGATAATCGTGCAACAATGCCCGAGTCACTGTACATACTGTGCACACCTTAACCAGTAGCTAATTTATGTTTCTGTTTTGTTCACAGACGCTATGGTCCTGAACAAGTATTTTCCGACTCCAAACAACCTCGAGTTCGACAACGCGTTTGAAAAAGCTCTGAAGAGCTTGAAATACGGAGGTGGCGGGTTACCATTAAGCAGCGGCAGACCGAACGTCTTCAGGAAGAAGAAGGAGCAGAGGAAATCCGGCCACGTCAACGGCTGCGCGTCGATTTGCATCCCGCAAGAAGCCTAATCGACGAGGCACAGACGGATTGCCTTCAAATGGATCGTTTGCTGTAACCGAACCGGGATGACAACCAGGACGGTTCAAGCTCGGAACCGGCTCACATCGACGGTGAAGACGACGATACGCAGGACCCCGAGATGTTCTCGTGCACAGCAAATGGAAACGACGTCGAAGCTGTCACGGGTATACCAGATGACGATGACCGGATACGATACGATACGATTTGCGATGGATCGGTGACAGACTATGAGTTCGGAATGTTCGACGATCCGAATAAGCTTGTGATTTTCGACTGAATTCATCAAACACATGGTAAGAATATGGTAAGAAAAAGAATAAGAAAGGTGTACAAACATTATGAAGTTGAAGTTTGCATTGTTGGAATGCAACGAAATTAAATATTTTTAAAAACTCCATTTCTTTCGGTCGATTCAGGCTCTGACAATTACTCAAATGTTTCTACGTATTCTCATAAGAAATTTACGACCGCGATTTGCAAAAATAAGTCGTTGCATTGCAACGATGCAAACTTCAACGTCACACGAACATTTGTTACGTTGGAACATTTATTTTATTTACTTAGTAGTATCGTATTTAGTTTCGTAGAAGCAGTTACACTAAAAGCGGGATATACATCTACAACGATAAATAAAATCGATTTCTTTTTTTTCCTTTATAGAATAAAACTATATATATAGAATATTTTCCCAAAGTTTCAAACCGGAATTTGAAAAACTTTAAACATTACAGCCCGTCAAAGCTGAGCCTCACCCTGCTCGGATTCGGAGTAGGCGTAAACTCCAAACACGTCTTTCTCAAAGCAGCATTATCGAAATTAGCGTGCAGGATTGCTTAAAAACTATTAAGCCGATTGAGTCGAATCTTGGTAGAAACATTGAACATATTGCCACCTTCCACTTGACGAGAATTGTTTTTTGAAAAATTAGAAAAAAACTACTTTTTTAATTCAAATTTTTACAGAAATGTTGCGTGAAATGTCGATTTTTTTTGTACTTGCGTGCTATTCCCTTAATTTGCATTTTCTTAATTCGAATTGCCGTCAAATAGAAACTAAACATATTCGAACTGAACAAATGCTTGACTTTTTTTGCGTATCGAAGTCTACGGGAAGCTAGATTGCACGCCGAATCGCAACTCCCGCGGAAACCTTGCTGTAACACCCTGCCACAGCTCCGCTATTTTGATAATAAATTAATTTCAAATAATTTTTTTGTATACTTAAATATACTATTACAGTAAACCTAAAGTTTAATAGTTGTAGAATAATTATTTCTTAGTTTAAAATATCCCTCAAAATTGCTTTATTTTTCCCGGCGAAATGTATATCCCACCCTAAGTTGGATGTGCTTCACAGAGGTCGGCGAGGCGGGGCCGGTCTCATTACTAATTGATTTATTTATTTTCAGGTAGCTGCGTAAGGAGGGGCAACGTTTTGTATGTGCCTCACTGGGAAGGGCGCGACGGGGCCGTCCCCCCTTTCTAAATTCCAGAGGACTTTGAGTTTCAAGTAGTTCTGTCTTCGGATTGTCTACTCCGGAGATGCGCTGTTCGTGGGTGGCACCAACATATGGAACAATGGTCATATGCGGACACCGAACACTCCGTTTCGCAGGTAAGGATGTCATTGATAAAAAGCCTCATTCCATACTCAACCGGCTAATTTTCCAATATCATTCATTGTTTCATATTACATGGTGCTATTTTCTAATAGTATATACAATAGCCAAGGAGACAAAGTGGGACTTTTAACAAGGGGACCTTACAGGGGGTCACTCACGGATTTTGATAAGTCTCAGATATGTTGTAAAGGGACCTACCCTAAGTACCTGAGTAAAGGGATTTTATACAACGCTCTTTAGTTTTCGAGAAAAGACGTTCGAAAGTTTAGTTCGTAGCTATTGCAAAGGTTCGACAAAGGTGCAGCCGTACCGGTTGCACCTTTGTCGAACCAGCGGGCGTGGTCCAGTGGGCAAGGTTCCCGGCTCTGACGCTCGAGGTCCAGGGTTCGAGTTCCGTGATGGCGTTTTTTTTTTCACAAAATATAAATAAATTTGAACGATGATGCAAAACCGTCTAATTATTTATTATTATTTTATTTATTTATTTTTTACAACATCTTATTCATTTTAAAAATTTTTTATTTTCCATTTTTTTAAAATTATTTATTATTATTTTATTTTTCACGCAGAAAAAAAAGAGAGTAAGAAATCATTACATCTTTCACAAGAAACTGCAGTTTATTATTTTTCATTACAACATGAATTTTAAAATGGTCGGGCCGTTATTTCAAATACTCCAGCCGGGTTCGCTACCTGCGTTCCTCATCCCAACTTGTACCCTACCCCTTTGTTATACAAAGCCTAACGGTTTTTCGGACGTTGAGGTGACGTACGCAGTACGCATTAAGGGGTTACCCCCACTTGCGATTTTGAAAAAATCGATTTTTTTTATTGCATTTTTTTGAAGTATAAGTATCTGAGAATGTCCTGAAAATTTCAAGTCGTTGAAAGAGAAGAATCCGTTGTGTAAACGACCGGCTAGTCTGCCGTCTGGCGCGCTCGACCCTCTCTCCGACCTTCAATGCATTGTTCGATGAAAAGGGTCATATACCTGGCATTCACAACGTTCATATAATAGACTGGAATTTATAAAAAACGTATTTTCGTTGTCTGTTATGGTCTAATTTCATCAGTGTAGCTCGAAAGTTTGACTATATAAGACGTATATTCCGCCGTTCATAATATTATAAGCGCAGTTTTTATTAATTTTACATTCAAAAATGGATAAAAAAAAGGTTCGCGACAAAGAAGAAGCAGTGACAATTTACGGAAATCTCGACCAAAAAAAAGGAAGGGTGTTTTTAACCCCAACCTGGCCGAAGAGGAAACTGAAAGTTTCAACACGTCTGCGAAGAAACTGAAAAATAATATTGATATGACTGTGAATCAAAGTCCTAATATTGAATATCGGATTTCGAACTTTTGGGTTGTGTTTGCTGCTATTTCAAATTTAGTGAAGTGCAAAACGTGTAATGGAAATATTACATTTGAAACGGCAAGTACAAGAGGACTAAGCTTCAAAATCGTTGTGAAATGTGACTCATGTGCAGATAATTTGATACCATCTTCTCCTTTTTTGGAACATTCGTATGAAATAAATCGTCGATTTATATTCACCATGCGAGTTCTCGGCATAGGATTGGCTAGAGCACAACCATTTTGCGGACTTATGGACCTGCCAAGGTTTTTTACCGAGACTACATATTCAATAATTTTGAAAAGTATTTATGAGTCTGTGAAAACATGTGCAGATGTAATATTTTAAAAAGCCGTACGAGAAGAAATTGAAGATACACCTAATGCAGAAGGCGATGCAACTCCATAATTAACAGTTTCCGGAGATGGATCCTGGAGGAAGCGAGTATATACGTCGTTGTTCAGAGTCACATCAGTCATAGGCTACTACAGTGGAAAAGTACTTGATCTTGTGGTAAAAAGTGCGTATTGTAAAATGTGTGAATCGTGGAAACATAAGCTAAATGATGCGGACTACGAAGAATGGTACGAAACACATGAAGATAACTGCAGTGCAAATCACGAAGGCTCCTCGGGAAAAATGGAGGTGGAATCCATTATCGAAATTTTCAAGCGTTCAATAGAAAAATATACTGTCCTGTACCGTTAGGGGCTGTCCATAAATTACGTCATTTCAAAATGGGGGGGGGGGGGTCTGGTCGCTGGATGACGGTAACGATAATTGGATTATGACGATAGGAAGGATAGCATGATTTTGGAGGGGGGGGGGGGGGGGGTCGAAAATCAGCAAAAATCGATGACGTAATATATGGATGGCCCCGTACTATATTGGAGACGGAGATTCGAAAACGTACACTGGGCTAGTAAATTCTCATCGTTATGACGACGTAGAAGTTATAAAAAAAGAATGCATCGGTCACGTCCAAAAGCGTATGGGATCCCGCCTTCGTAATTTAGTAAAAAAAAAAAAAAAAAAAGCTTGGTGGTAAAGGACAGCTGACATCCAAGCTTCCTGACAGCTGACAGCTTCCATCAAATGTATTGGATGCCATCAGACCTATATACAACGATCTGAGTAAGGAAATTTGACTCGAAAGATGCGTCGGTGGCTTCAATCAAAATAACAACGAAAGCTTCAACCAACTTATTTGGAAAATCAGCCCAAAAATCGTCTCGAGTGGAGCAATCGTTGTAAATTTAGCAGCTTATAATGCCGTTGGACTATTCAACGAAGGTCGAAAATCATTATTATTTTATTTGAACTCAATCGGAGTGAGCTGTGGACACAACGCGCACGAATACGCTGATAAAATGGACTGCACTGGCAGAGAGACGTGCGGCCGAGAGCATTCATGAAGGAAGAATGTTACGAAGGCAACACCAAATTTCCGTTTTGCAAGCGGCATCGTTGGTGGAAGAACTTCTGTATGGGCCCGGAATAGATGACTATTTAAGTATACAAAAAAAAATATTTTCTTCGTGTAAACTGAAATTGAAACTTTGAACGCGTTTTTGTTAAAATGGCATTTCTGAAGTCGGTGACCAAGATTACTCGAACACTAATGAACCGATCTTCTTGAAATTTTGCAGGCTTATTTAATACATAAAAATGTAGTCTTTAATCGTTCGTTTTTCTTTTCGAAAAAAATGGCTGTTTTATAGCCAAAAAGGGCCGTTTTTTTCGTTAAAATCGAACCATCAACTTTGACTGTCCGCCATTTTGTGAAAAATGAATATTTTTTAAAATCCTTCGATTAAAGACTAGTTTATACTTATATTTGACTAAATCCGTCCGCATTTTTTTTCTTCAGATGATCCACTTCGCCGCAATGTTGGTCACCGCAAACCGTGTATATAAAAACATTATTTCATTGACGGCCATTTGCCACTAAACAATGTAATATTTTTCAATAAAAAAATTACTGAGAGTTCTTCAAGATGTGTTCTTTAAGATGGTATATTGAGCGATTGAAAAAGTTTTGTAGTTTTCTTTTAAAAAATTCATGAAAAAAGGCCTTTTTTGCGCTACAAGTGGGGGTAACGCCTTAACTGCGTCAGGAAAGATACTTCCTTTCGTATTTTTATGCATGCAGGAGCCATCAGGAAGATTTGGTCCGATTGTGAAAAAAAAGGTCGACGCGTTAACTGATAAACTCAAAAACGCTATTGTGACATGCACAAAATTAGGAAAGTTTACAAAACAATTGTATGAAGAGTTCTTGAAACCTTTCATTCTTCCCTACGTGAAACAAAAAAAATTCTATCCATTATCGATTCGTGGGGAGGGCAAACTGATCAAACGCTTTACGATCACATCTTTGTAGACGAGAAGACGGCATGTACATGCAGTATTAAAGTTATACCGCCCAAGTGCACGCCGATTTGCCAACCGTACGATGTATATTTTTACCGGCAAGTGCAAATTTTTACAAAAAAAAATACAAAATGCTCCCGATTTGTTAAAAAATAACAGAGAAATTGCGTCAAGGAAAGATTCCATACAAATTCATTATTTGATTCTTCATCCATTAAGCGCACCTGCTTTCGCGCCGATGATTAAATATGCGTAGTTTGCATCGAAGTTAATTGAGTAAAGATCGCTGTTTTTAAATGTCAATCAAGAAGTATTGCTTTCCAATAACGCTGCTCAAAACTCCGTGCGCCTGCAAGGCCATAGCTTTTATACAATGTGCGCGTTGCTCTTTGGTCTTGTGTTTTGCTTGCTTTTACGACAAATACCACGCGCAATATTGTTCTGATGTAACAAGCCACCGTAGTGATAGCGAGTAAGAAAAACCTGTATATTGTAATGAAAAATAATAAACTGCAGTTTCTTGTGAAAAATGTTATCATTTTTTCCTCTCTTTTTTTTCTGCGTGAAAAATAAAATAATAATAAATAATTTTTTAAAAAATGGAAAGTAAAAAATTTAAAAAATGAATAAAAAAAATTAAATAAATAAATAAAATAATAATAAATAATTAGACGGTTCTGCATCACCCATCGAATTTATTTATATTTTGGGAAAAAACGCCATCACGGGACTCGAACCCTGGACCTCGAGCGTCAGAGCCGGGAACCTTGCCCACTGGGCCACGCCCGCTGATTCGATAAAGGCGCAACCGGTACGGTTGCACTTTTTTGCAATAGCAACGAGCTAAACTTTCGAACGTTTTTTCTCGAAAACTAAAGAGCGTTGTATAAAATCCCCTTACTCAGGTACTCAGGGTAGGTCCCTCTACAAAATATCTGAGACTTATCAAAATCTGTGAGTGACAGCCTGTAAGGTCCCCTTGTGAGCCGAGCGCGATGTTCATTTCAGTACGAGTCGTACTAAAAACATCGAGCGAGGCGTAAACGCCCCTGTCTCCACAGTGCACATGATTATTTATATAACAAAACCATGTTTTCCGAGCGTTTGTATTGTTAGCGGGTTACGTGGGTTTCGAAGCCAAAAAAGCGTATTTTCTGAATTTTTTTTCGAAATATAATATATAAATTATTTTATTCAAACTGTTAAGCACATAGAGAGCAACATGTCAACAATATTTAAAATAAAATTCATCCAACATTTTGGGAAATTCAGCCGGTGTGACCTGGTTTCCGGAGACCCCGCAAAAAAAATGTTCTCATGGTGGTCAGGATAACTCATAATAGCTTTATCTGAAATTAAAAAACCAATTTTCTGTTAGATGAGTATGGCTCGTGATTGACCGAAGGATTTTAAAAAAATTGAAATTTGACTTTTTGGCAGAGTTGTATGCAAAATAGCTCAATTTTTGGTACAATTTACACTACGTATAACCCTGTAAATTAGTTGTAACCAAATAAAAACCTTCGTTCATTTACTAGTCAATACTATTTTGAAGAAATGTGCAAAATTTCAATAAAGTCGGTGCATTAGTATTTGTAAAATCGTGTCCACCGACTTCAAAAATAGTGTTTTGAGAAAAATGCGATATACCTGCGTCGCTCCCGACCGGTCGTTCCCAACGGGGGAATTCCCAAAAGCTCTCTCTCCTAGCCTTTTACTCCGATTGACTTAACATTTTGGGCGAATATTCTAGACATATTGCACTATTACATAATACAGTTTAAAAAATGGATTTTGTTTAATTTTGAAACCCACGTAACCCCTCAAATATACACTCATTACATAAATTAAGGGAACAGTAAAGGCCCCAGGCCCTTCAAGACCTTTTTAGGTCCTGTTTACACGCACGAAAAAGCGAGAAAATCATGGATGTGGTACATAAAGATGTTTTTTAACTGCGGGGTTGTTTTTCAATCATTCATCCCGAAAGTTGAATATGTGCACCGAAAAAAAATGATACATTTTTGTGCATTTCCATTTTTTTTAAATACCGTAAAAGATGATGAATTTTTGTGCATTTCCATTAAAAAAAATATTAATATGTTTTTTACAACGGCATTTTTTATTTTATTTTTTCAGACATCAAGATGACTTGCCGGATACAGCCTTCAGTGCCGCAGCCGCTGCACATTTTGAGGATCACAACGGATCGCAAGCTTTATCGTCGGAATCATTAATTCGTCTTGAAAATTGTCGCGTTTCATTTTGTAAACTTATAAATTTCTTTGCTGGAATATTAAAATTCAGCAATGAGCCATACACTTCATCATCACATAAATTTGTGTATTTCTTAAAAGGCTTTAAAAATTAGAATTTTTTTTTGATTGTTAACTTAAATAAACGTTCTTTTCATCTTTTTCCCCCCATTAAGGATTGAAGAAAACCTCTGTCCGCATTTACGTGGTACTGTAAGGCGTTGTCCTAATAGAACGCGATTCCGCGACCATCGCAAGTACGCGCGAATTTTATTCATACGAGTTCGCGATCAAACATACATGCGTCGAATAGGCGTCCTTAGTGACATTCGCGCGATGAAATCGACATCTGTATGTTTGATCGCGGATTCGTACGAGTAAAATTCGCGCGAACTTGCGATGGTCGCGGAATCGCGTACTATTAGGACAGCGCCTAACAGTACTGTAATGGTACGGTACGCACAATATAACCGTTCATTGAACGTACGCTGTCCGTACGTAGAAGTACGGACAGCGTACTTCTACAGGTACAGCGGATACTTCGTATATACCTGTACAGTAGAAGTACAGTCCGAGTACAATATATGCGAATGAATCTCACTACATATGTACAGTAGACGTACTGCACTGGTACCGTGGAGGTACCGTACAAATACGCTAAACGATTCATTCACTGCGTGGCCGGTCGACGATTCGACTTCCTGCAAGATATGAGCTAAACTACGTCGAGTATAATGTACCAACGACGGTACAAAAAGCAATATCGGGGCCAGACGGTCCAAAATTGTCAGAGGCAATTTAAGACGAGCTCAAGGCACACCATGAAAACGAAACGTGGTCAATTGTACCGAGGGTACCCAACGCTAAAACAATAGACTCGAAGTGGGTGTTTAAGGCTCTACAAGACCAAAATGGCAACGTGTACCGTTTTAAAACGCGATTATGCACGAGAGGCTTCCTGCAGAGAGGAGTGGTTTACAACGAGACGTTTTGTCCTGTCGTGCAATACGATTCACTCCGTGTGTTGTTAGCAACAATCACATAAGAAGACTACGAGATCGTCCAATTCAACGTGTGTACGGCGTTCCTGCACGAAGAACTGGATAAAGAAATCGACATGGAGGTTCCACAGTGTCTCGACGTTTGTCGAGAACGAGTGCGCTCGCAGCGTAGTATGCAAGCTGAATAAGGCGCTTTATAGGCTTAAACAACCATCTCGGTTTTGGAACATGAAGTTTTGCACATTTTTGAGAAAGTTTAATGGTAGGTTCTGCCTTGTTGGGCCAAAAAATGTTCGATATTTCACCAATTTTTTGTGCGATAAGTATTAAATATAGAATGTTGATATTTTAGTATGTTGACGAAGCGGTCTTTGTTGAACATCAAAATATTTTTTAAAGTTTGACAAAACATGGTGGTGGGAGTGGGAGGAGCCACGTCTGTCGGTGCGCGGGTAATGACATTTTTCGCTTGCGGAAGTCCTAAGAACCGGAAAGGTGATCTGAAGCAAACAAATCAAACACATTTTTATTATGGACAATATTGTGTATAAGTTGACCTAGAATCAAGAAGAAAAATTGAAAAATAAAAAATGGTGAGCAAAAAACTGCGAAAACTTTTGGGAAAAAAACTTCCATCCGATCACTCACTATTTTTTTTCAATTTTTCTTCTTGATTCTAGGTCAACGTATACACAATATTGTACAAAGTAAAAAAAATGTTTGATTTTTTTGCTTTTGATCACCTGTCCGGGACTTAGGACTTCCGCAAGCGAAGAATGTCATCGTCCGCGCACCGACATACGTGGCTGCTCCCACTCCCCCCACCATGTTTTGTCAAACTTTAAAAAATATTTTGATGTTCAATAAAGATCGCTTAGTCAACATACCAAATATCAACATTCTATATTTAATACTTCTCGCATAAAAAATTTTTGAAAAATCGAACATCTTTTGGCCCAACAAGGCAGAACCTTCCCTTAATTTGAAAGAGACAAGTGCCGATAAGTGCTCTCGTTCTCGCGTTAGACACACATTGGGTTTTCCCTCGCTCCCGTGCGTACGACGTTTTCGCGTTCGCGATCAAGTTTCGTTTGCGTAAAAAGTTCACGGGTGGTTAACCCACCAGCTCCCGCACAATAAAATAAACATTATTTTATTTTATTCGTGAGGTTACCGGTGTCGCGTAAGTGACAGATACCGTTAAAAGTTAAGCTACTCCCCAGTGAATCCCGACCCCTCTACCATATCTCCATCATATCCAGTTTAGTCCGGTTACACGATTCCGGCGATTAAAATCGAGGGGAGCTCCAGTCTCTGAACCCGGTTAGGATTCTGGGAGACCAAAAATTAAGGAGACCTCCAGTCTCCGTTTGGCGGGTCGGGTTGGATCCCCCGACCCCAGTATAGTCCGGTTGAGACGTCCGGCGATAAAAAGTCTCTGGCGCCCCGGGTACTGCGGATACACGTGCATGGGAGGGACGGCCGAAGGTGACGGATTTCTCGCACCAGATCCCGGATTGAGTGATATTATATATAAGGTATTTTGACGTGACAACGTCTTATAATTCGATGGAGCCGGCTGCACGCACGAAAAAACATGACTCATGCGGCGTTACCTCGCTCTGAGGCGTTCCATTTAACGCTTGAAGTGCAAGCGAGAGCGCGGGACGAGCGACAAAGAGGCACAATCGGCCTCCGCGTTCGGCAGCGTTCGACATCTGTCTCTCTCCTACTTGAGTAATGGCCTCTGCACACTGCGAGCGACGAGCGACGAGCGATGAGCGATATCCAATGGCAACGTCACTCTCATAGAGCATTTCCGTCATACTCGAGCTCTCATTGAATATCGCTCATCGCTTGTCGCCCATCGCGCGCAGTGTGCAGAGGCCATGAGCGATGCGTCCGCGTGGACAGCTGCTATACAATAATACATTTACATGTTTTCGTCAAGTATGAAGTGCAGTGAAAAGTGAAGTGGTGTCAATTGTTTATAGCAACGATAATTGCGGCGATAAAGGTAATGATTCTTTCGATATTAAATATATGTTCAGTGATATATTGTCGAATATTCGTGCTTTCATCATTAAAATAAATAGCATCGGTCCGCTAGTGCAGCGATTGTAGGTTATGCTATAATTGACAAAACTATAACAATAAGTTAACAGAACTATTTCACGATGAGTAAAAAATCAATTGCTTTACTATTCGATCGAAACAATTATCGAGCGTAGCTATGATTTCAAAAAATTAAAACATAAATGTTAAATCGTCCACATATCATAACAACGTGTCTGAAATGACAGGTTGGACCAGCCAGCCGTCAAAGGGAACAATTTTCTCCTATATTAAACACATTGAGGCGGGCTTTTTAAAAGCTAGAGTTACAAAAATTTTAATGATGTTTCCAAATTTTTTATTTTAAATTTAAGATTTTCTGAACAATAATTTAATCACAGTTTATTCTTATAATAAATTATTCAAAATTATTATTTTTTTACAACAAATTACAATTAAATTTGCAAAAATAATTAAGTAACTAATTGAACAACAACTTTTATTCAGTTTACTTGCTGAAAGAAATAATGTCAATACAAAATTTATTTTTATAAAATAATAAAATCAAAAATTAAATTTTAACAGTCGAGTAGAAACTTAAACAATACATTTTATTCAAGTATTTTGTAAATTTAAAATGATTTTCTGAACGAAGAATTTTATGAAAAAATAAAAGTTGTAAAACAATTGCTCAAAGCACATTCATACTTGTAAAAACTATGTACATTGTAAAAAAAAATAAATAAAAATTGACATAATTGTATTTATGCGTACAAATAAATGTAACTTGATCAATTCAATTGTGATTTCCATTTACCTCCTTCTCTATATCCATACAAAATATCTATCAAACAAATAAAATTAAAATTTTCTTTTGAAAAATGAAACCATTCCATCAGTATTTTCTTATGACGTTGTCACGTTCAACTATCGTCAGTAAACCGACTTTTTTTTATAAAGAAATGAATATATATATATATATATATATATATATATATATATATATACAGGGTGTCCCATTTTAATCTTACACCTGAATTTTCTCGAAAAATATTGCTCGGACGAACTATTGTGTGGAACAAAACTTCTAGGGATTGAAGGGGGACGTTTGAAAAAAATTTATTTGAGGAGCCAAAATTCAAAATGGCGGCGTTACAAAGGCTGACATGTTTTTTTCAAACGGAAACATAACTTTTTTTTATTGCCAAAAAATTTGTAAGCTGAAAACTAAAAACCTGTTGTTGAAAAAATTTTTTGATAGAGTTCATAGTTTTCAAGTGAGAACATCATTTTCAATTATTTCAGATGTATCCAGGATTTGTGTGTGTGTGTGTGTGTGTGTGTTTGGGTGTGTTTTGGCCTCATGCAAGTCATCAAAATCGTTGACGTTTTGGTAACGTCGACGGTGGCGGATCATTCGACCTGCCCTGGCTCGCCGTTCGATGGTTCGGATTGTCTGCCGTGATGGGTGACGACGATGAGGATATTCGCGTCGATACAAATTTTCGGCGCGTAAGTAATTGCCCCGACATCTCCCTAAAATGAGGAGCATATCAGCAATTTCGTTGGGTCTGAAATCCGCCATTGTTGCTCAATCTCAGAATTTTTCTCTGATTTAAGAACGGTTGAATTTCAAAAAATGTTGATTTTCCTTCTACGTAATGTCTCAAAAGTACAAAAGTGCGTAAGAGAACTCCGCAAAGTGAGACTATGTCAGTAGTACCAATCATGTTTTCTTCAATTGCGCTTACCTTTCAGATCTTGATATTAAAAAACGTAATCGCGAGAAGAGTTCGGGCATGTTTAAACATGAATGGAGGGATATTTGAACATCTCTAGAAAGGGATCACAATACACTTACAAGGAGGGTTTGGAGTAAAAAAATACTACGGTAGTTACGAACCGCAGAGACCTAATCCTTGTGAGTGTACCACATGCACGCACATGCACACACACACACACACACACACACACACACACACACAAATCCTGGATGCATCTGAAATAATTGAAAATGATGTTCTCACTTGAAAACTATGAACTTTATCAAAAAATGTTTTCAACAAAAGTTTTTAGTTTTTAGCTGACAAATTTTTTGGCAATAAAAAAAGTTATGTTTCCGTTTGAAAAAAACATGTCAGCCTTTTTAACGCCGCCATTTTGAATTTTGGCTCCTCAAATAAATTTTTTTCAAACGCCCCCCTTCAATCCCTAGAAGTTTTGTTCCACACAATATTTCGTCCGAGCAATATTTTTCGAGAAAATTCAGGTGTAAGATTAAAATGGGACACCCTGTATATATATATATATGTACTCATTTCTTTATAAAAATTAAATTTTTAATAGCCTAGGATATTTATACAGCCCAGTATTACCTTTTCTTAGTGACGACATGGTGAACATCGGTACTAAAAATTTCTATTTTACACATATTTATAAGTGCGCAAATACGTATTCAAATATAAACTTTTATTATCCATGTTCACTATATTATAACAAAAAATAGGTAATATTGGGATATATTAAATATTCTAGACTATTAATAAGTTGATTTTGATAGAAAAATACTGTTATGTCGGTCATAAAGTGGGTAGTAAATTAAATATTAGCTGATTACCTAAAATTGAAATATCATTTAATATTACTAAAAAAAAATACAATCAAGAATTTTTCTCGTCGTTATGGAGACACCTTCTGTCGGCTGCGAGTTTCCCAGCATTTAGCCGGTCGCCCCTGAGGCGAAGCCATTCCGCGATGCAATTTTCACCGTATGTGACTTTTGCGTCGCGAAACGAGCGTCGTAAGACTTCTGAAAAAGAAACTAAACAAATTCTATCAATAGGATTTTATTAAACGTGCGATGACGTCTTAACAGCGAATGATTTTTGAAGTGAAAAACGTTACCCGTGCGCTCTCGCCCTAAAAGTTCCTCAAAATATTCTATTTGCATAGAATAATAGCAAGTACAAAAAAGAATAGTGTACTTACTCAAATTTTCGCATCTACTCCAAAAAAAAACGCGCTTGCTGTAAAGAATTCTCCGCAAACCTAAAAAGCAAAGGTATGCTTTCAGTATACGAAAAACGTACATTAAGTATACTGTGACGTTGCGTCACAAGGAGTTTCGAGAAAAAGCCCGCGTGACCACGCTCGGGCTTAATCTCCGCCATGCACCTTTACGGAAGGATTTATTTGTTAATTTCAAGCTAGTTTTAAGTGTTTTGTTGTATATAGCCTGCGACAAATCCCTCCCGTTCCTCCCCTGTACCCCCTTTACGACGACCCGCAAAAGGACCACGCGGACGGTCGACCGGGGTCACGTCGGCCCGGCTGTCAACTCGACAACAAGGAATATCGGGCTCGCCGTCCGAGGGCATCCTGCTGCCATCTCTCGAGTCTCCGGCCTCCCGCGCGACAGGAGAGACTGCAGCTCTCGCGCGGTATGGCTGGCGACTGCCGTACCGACTGGGGCGCTCAACGACTCGGGAGAGAGAAAAGCCATCGAGGATATCGGCCGAAAGAGCGAGCCACACCGATCGATCACGAAAATTAATCGGAGGTCCATCATCTAGCACGGGATTGGGCGAGACGAGGAAGCCGGCCGGCATGAAGAATAGAGGTAAGGAGCCCGAACGCGTATGCTAAAAGCACCCTAAACGTGGACCCTGAAAGTGACGAAAGTTGTGGTTCGAAATTCAGCCACATCAAGCGCTAGTGCCGAGAGGGAAGGATGTGAAGTATGGCATCGGTGACGCTATGAAGTGAGCGTATATATAAACTGGAGGATTCTTGGTTATAATATTTATATATCATTCTTGGCTGTTCGTCTGTGAATGCGAAATTGTAATAAGGATTTTTTAATTGCAGTAAAAATCAGTGTTGTGGAGTACAGTGAGTGATTGCCCCGCATTATATAAAAGCAGGTAAGAAAACGGTATTTTCAAACCATTTTCTGTATTATATTATAATTGTAATTCATCGGTTGATTAAATACATTTCTCGAGCATGAAAGTGAGGTTAGAATTCGTATTATTGTCATAATATGTAATTACAAATTTTATTTTGGGTTCTTTTCTTGTTGCAGTGCACAATGGCGAAATACTGTTCGTACCCAGGGTGTCAAACTGGTCGAGACGCCAGCAGAGCAAAGTGCAAGCGCTTAGGAGTACGACAGTTGTTCGTCTTCAAGGTTCCAAAGGTAAATCGCCTGTTAAAATGTTTTCTTTTTGTTAAATGACGCATAGAGCGCGTAATTTGTTGACGAAATCTGAAGTAATTGCATGCCACTTATTGCCTATAGGAAAAAAAATTGGCTCAATGATTTAGCGTGTATATGAAATTTCAACCCGCTTTGTTTTTTTCCTGTATCTTGTAGAATATGGTACAACGATGGAGCAGAGCCATCGGGGAGTGTCTCTCCCACACTCATTTCGTGTGCGAGCTTCACTTTTCCAATGACTCGATAATAAAAGAAGACCGCATCAAAATGCCTGATGGTACGATCGAGGTAATTCCTCATCTTCGTCATACCCTCATCGCTGATGCTATGCCCGTCGCAGTCCATAACAAGGTAAGGATTGTAATAATTATAGTAATTTTTTCTGTGAAATGCATAAAAACATTCAGCGCTACAGGGGCATGACTTTCCGAATGAGTTTCTCCGCCACTTCTCAACTTTTTTTTTCTTTTTTCTCTATTCTTTTCCTGCCCCGCTTGACTTTTCTATAATACCCTCTTTTCTTCGAATGAACTCAGCTAACCTGCAGCTGTGTTTGCTAATTGTTTGTAGCTCGGTTCAGCAGTATAATTTATCAAAAGTTCATCTTTTTCTTGCGGTCTTCAATTTTTATATGCGGAATATTCTTATCTGCTACCCCTCTTTATTTTCCTCTGTTGTCTTTACTCTCTATTACTTGAGTCAATTCGTTGATATCGTGCTTTGCTATCCCCTCGAACAATTGGACATAGATTGTCCGTTATTACATTGAGATAAATATAATAATCAATTACTTTTATTTCGACAGGAAAACGGTGGTCAACCGGAACAGAATGTTCCCTGCGACCAGTTAGCCGGACCATCTCATGAATCCGTACCTATTTGCAACGATGCTGTCGTACATCAAGTGCCTACGACCTGTCACGATTTTCTTACTCCGACGGAGGTAAGTGTTGTATTTATTGAAAATGAAGGGAAAATGTCTTTCAATTTTTTCATTAATTTAATTCTTCATTTTTCATTGATAATACTTTATCTCTCAATATAAAAATTCTTTCAATTTATAAATTCGGACATTTTTCTCGACTTCCTTGGGTTTCGTTTGAAAAAAAAAGCAGAATTGTCCTATGAGCTACTTTAGGCTCCGACGTGATTTACGCTGGCACAATTTTCGGCCGCACGACTGGACCGCGAATTTTTCATTTCCGGGCATGCAAAGAGATCGCGAAAGAGGCTGAGTGAATAAGAATGAGAGGAGGGGGAGGAGGGAGAGGGAGAGCAAAAACGTGTGGACAGCCTTCGAGATATCCTTAAAATCGCGCCTGCGGATCTTCGCCCTCGACGCGAGAACTCGCGGATTATTCGTTTTTCGTTTAATATTTCACGTATGTGTGTGTTTTACGGGACATGTGAGCGCGTCCTTGACAAGCCGCGATAAGCCTCCCATGAAAAAAAAAATTCAAAAAAACCAACAACAATTGAATTGAGAATAAATTGTTGATTCAACAGCTGAAAAAAAGTTCAATAACTCCACGAGACTGAAGCGCCAGAAAAATATTTTTCGCCCATCAATGGGCTGCTACTTTTTGATAATAAGAAAAAATGCAAAAACAATTAGCGATTATTGAATTTCGATGAAAATGCATTGAAAACAAAAAAAAAGAAAAACATAGTTGCAACACTTTTCGAGTATGGTATTGTGGGAAAAAATGGTCCGAGCGATTTGTCGAGTTGGGTCGAGAGGAAGAGGGGAGAAAAAAAAGGAAAGCTGACGAAAGAAATGAGGAATCGAGCTTCCGTGGAAATAATGAGCCGATAAATCATCGCGTGTTCCTTGTGCGCGAGGTCGTAGTGTCCGCTCCAAAGGACGACGTATCCTCTTGCCCGTTTCTTTTTTAAATTCTCCATCGTCTTCTCTCGCAGAATGAGAGCAGCTGATATAATTTCTCGTAGTTTTACTTTGTACTGAAAAATTTAAGATCCTCTCATGGGCAGTGAGAAAAAATCCTACTTGGTAAAAAAACAAAAAAAAATTTTTAGCACGTTCCCTCCCCCCACCTTCTTCTTCAGGTCTCTAGTTTTCGTCTCGCGCCACGTGCTCTGCCACGATGACAGAATTAATCGACGAACGAATAAATTTATTATTTTTTCCATCTGTCTTGCGTGCATAACTGCGCTTTGAATATTCTCTTCTATCGCTCTCTCTTTTCTCATTCCATCTCTGTCGTATCCTATCCCGAGTACAGCAGCGCCAGCGGATATTTCCGTAACAATTTTCGCTGATTCCATAGCCCGCGTCCACAGTACAGCGTTCGGGCTCCTTACCTCTATTCTTCATGCCGGCCGGCGTGGTCGAGCATTGAGTCTCCGAGTGTGGTCAGCGACGGACGCTATGGATCGCAAGCCCCGGCGTAGGAAGAAGGGAATCGAGTAGAGTCGAGGACTCAGGGTTCATTGAAATTGACTGAGAAAGAGTTCTCAGCGCAACCCGTAAGTCCTTTCCTCTTTTCTTATTTTGCAAGAGCGGCCAGCGAGAACCGCGTAATATTTGCCCGGAAAAATGTGTCTCACGGGCGACTTTAGAGTCGTTCCCTTCACCCCTCCCTGTGTGAATCCCCCGATCGACGTCCTTGCTCCGTGCGCGTCGCAAGTGAATAAAGTGTGTAATGTAGAGTAAGAAACATCGGTGCGAGTCAATCCGAGCCATTGGCTCGAGTATTAGAGCTAACAATAATCGCGAATACGTTGTGAAAAGGCGCCGTGGTGGATCCGCGTTGTCCCTTGAGAGAATTTCTCTCGTGCGCGCGTAGCCGCGGCCGTCATTGAGTACGCGTACGCGGCATTCATTGAGTAATATAAAATAAAGTTTAAAATAGTCGTGGTCCAAGTAATAAGTGGCCATTGTGTTCGAGAACCCCGTCCGTCCCCAGATACCCTGAGACGTCCCCAATGCGATTAAAATCGAGTCTGTCGCTTGCCAGCCGAAGGCCGTGTTTGTTTTGGTTTTCTCCTGTCTTGAGTTGAAACTTTGCGTTCGCGTTAAGCGCGTTGCCCGACAAAGGCGCCCAACATAAATTTACGGAATTTATAAAGCAAAGATATTTGAAACGGGTCGAGAAATTGAGTAGGAACTTTGCGTGTCTAGTAACCCGTCAAATTATAGTAAAAGTAAATTATCATTATTGCGGAATTTCTTTTATTATATCAAGTCTACATTTATCTTTTTTTTTGTAATTAATGAATTAACTTCTTTTTTATGGTATCGAGCCTAGCTGTATTTGTATTAATTAAATTATATTTGGATTTATCAGTTGTCGAACCAGTATTCATTTTCCCTTCCCCCTCCCTCCGCCTACAGTAACACGCGATACCCGTCATAACACATACATCTAATCACAGAGGCAAATAGAAAAATATATCAGAGGCATATATACTCACGTGTAAATGTTTAAACACCATTTCTTTTTTAATTCATTATTTGTTCACACTTTGCTCGGCGGTGATCGGAATAATGGTGTACTAGGTACGCGAGCCGATGAGAGTATAACATCATCCGTTAAAGGGCCAGTCCTCTTTGAAAATTTCAAAAAATCGAAAGCAAGCCATACTTGAAGAAATCTACGATGATGAGCAATCAGAAGGGATTTTTTACGGTGCAGGAATTGCCGATTGAGTTCAGGTAAGAGCTTTTCATAGTATAAGCCTTAAACGCGTTTTTCTCGAAACAACGTTTTCAGAATCTAGCTCCATCGTATCTCTAAAACTAATAGTTTCTCCTGAAATTTGAAGCACATACTGTAAACATGATTCGCAACAAGATGACCCTCGATGGTTTAAAAATTTTGATTTTAATCTTTTTTGCGAAAAACTGCGAAAAAAGGCGTTTTTTTACTTTTTTCGTTTTTCATCTACCATTTTTTTATTTTTTGATATAACTTTATATCTGAGGGTCATTTTGTAGCTGGTGTCATACTGAATCTAATGGACTTTGATTTTTTGTTTTAGACAAGGCGTTGCCAAGTTTTGAGTGCCCACCTATTTTCGAGGCGTTACGTTGAACAATAGTTTTTGTACTCAAAAATTTATCAAGACTTTATTTATCAAGCTCAACAACTGTTATATTCAAATCTTTTATAAAATACTCAAAAAAATCGCGAAAATAGCCTTTTTTCGTGGCTCCAAAGTAGACTGGCTCCTTAAGCGTCATCTTTCGGGTAACATTTGGATGCCTTTTCACTATCTCCCACCAATTCCAAATATGTCAAAAGACAGCACATTACCGATGTCTGAAAGATATAATGAAAAAGACATCTTACGTGACGTAAGATACGTCTTAGTCTTTAGAATATCCTTCGGACAACATTTAAGGTATTCCTTTCGCGGAGGGCCGTATTTTGTGGGGGCATAAGCAGGGCCTTCTGAATCGTCGGTAAATTACAATTGCGCTTAATAAAAAAAACAAGTTATAATGGATTATTATACACAACGATAAACTAGAATGACAAAATTCGCGCAAATTTAGTAGATTGAGACATTTTTACATTTATTTGAAACGTCACGGCTACACAAATTCTTCTGCTAACCACACTTTTCCAAGTTTTAACATTAATATTTTCTTTAAACGTTCGGTGACCCTCTGTTTTTATTGTTGTTACGAAATCTTTAGACTTTTTTACACCTGTGAGCAGTTTGTATTAGGCATCTAGAGTTATTTAGTGTATAAATTATTAGAAAGACACGTGGCCAGCGTGACATGTCCATAAAGCGCCGTATAAGTGAGACGATTTTTAGGGCCGTAATTTTTCGTTAAAGGTTCGGTAACTTGGCTTGAAATTTTACCAGTATACTGGGATGTATTTTTACTTCATTATAGACGAAAATCAGTTAAGTGTAAAATATTTGGGTTCGTGAAAGGAATACCTTAATTCGACACAATAGATAACAGCAGACAGATAACTTGTTGATACCTGAAAATAGTCATCAATTTGATAACAGTTTGTGATACCTTACAGACATCCATTTTTACCGCCAAAAGATATCATAAAAAAGATAACTTCACGACAACATTAAACGGGATGTCGCTCGAAAGATGTCGAATAGTTATCTTACGGTAATGTCTTAATGATAACCTGAAAATGGTAACTTATCAGCGTCAATTGGACATCTATGGGATCTAGGGAGCCTCGTGCGTGCCGTATAGAGGTAAAGACTCAATCACGCGGTCGGCTTTACCGTGTGTCGCCTGAGTGTAACCTAAAAGTGCACGCATTCCGACGTATTTTAACCTATGACAATAGCCTATAATAGAGTGACAAGATATAACACTATTTCGAATTTATATAACAGTATATAGTTGATTTAACACAATTTATATAACAGTATTTCGGATTTAACTTATAATGATAACCTATCATAACGTGACAAAATATAACAGGTTTCGAAATGAATAATATACGTCAAACCACGAGTTTTTTAATCGTACAATTTGAAGAAAAACGACCAACAAGACAAAGACGTTTTCGAGTTAGTTCCAAAAACAAGGGTTTCGACGAAAAACGGAAAAATTGTTTGTCTTTAACCGGAGACCACAATTGGATTTAAGGAGTTTCGACACCAAAATCGAAATGCTTGTAGACGATTGAAATTGATATCACCGTGTGATTAATTTAGGATGCATTAACTGTCTAAAAATTAATCCGTTTCACCACATAGTATCGGAGATTTTGAAGGTTCAAGTTGAGTTTTGTTCGAGTATTATTAATGAACCAAGTGGAGAAATCGCTTAATTTTTTAACAGGACATTCATGACACTAATCGCAGTTTGTTCAGTTTTTTATTTTTAATTGAAGCATTATTTTAACCCCTATAGCCGAATAACTAGTGTTCACGAAGTGCCACGTGCTATGAAGGTTCAACTTGAACCTTCATCCATTTGGCAATACACGTGGCACCTCGTAAACACTAGTTATAGGGCTGTAGGGGTTTAAATAATGCTTCGATTTAAATTTTAAAAACTGAACAAACTGCGATTAGTGTCGGGGAATGTCGTGTTAAAAAATTAAGCGGTTTCTCTACTTGGTTAATTAATAATACTCGAACAAAACTCAACTTCAACCTTAAAAATCTTTGAAACTATGCGGTGAAACGGATTAATTTTTGTACAGTTAATGCATCCTAAATTAATCTCTCGGTGATATGAACTTCAATCGTTTACAAGCATTTCAATTTTGGTATCGAAACTCCTTAAAGGATCCAGAAATTAACTCAGAGGAGCTCATCGCCAATAGGAGAATGGACTGAAAACGCTGTCGAGGAAATATTACACCCGGCTCGTAAATAAAATAGAACTTCCATTAAGTATTTCATATTTTCATTCACTTAGAAAATGAGTTTTTGCTTCTTGTACAGGTGACCACGAACAAGGAATAGGCCGTCTCAAACGCGCGTTGAAAGGCGCAGTTTTGAGAGCCATCACCGATACTGAAAGCTTTAATACATTGATCCATTTTGATCAGTCGATAGCATAGCCGCATGTCTGGAAGAGCAAATATCAGCGGTGAATGAACCGACGGATATGAGCATAACGTATATTAATGGTAAGGTACTTGATTATTTATTGTTTCTTCGATATCGTGTTTGTTAGAGCTATGCTGACGACAACATATACATTTTGATATTACTAGATGTCGCGATGCCTCATTTGGCTGAAAACGATTTCGGAAACTCTCCGGTATTGACATTCAACCACTGGTACTAAAGAATGATATTGGTAAATTTGGAAATGTGAATTGAAATGCAATGAACATCGTATAAAGAAGTATATAATAAAAAGTGAAGATGAACGTATATTTTCCTAATTTATTTTATTTAACTTTGCAGATGAATTGAAACACTTCATACAGGAGAAATTCGAGGAATGCGAAATTAAATTATCGCGAAAAATTGAAGCTGCTAAAAGAAGCAATTTATACGAGGTTGAAAAGAAAACCGCGGGTTTAAATCTAGCCATTCTACAAGGTATGGAAAATCAAAATCTTCAGGAGACCGACCCAAGTCTGATCCCATCAGTCTGATATCGTCTCATAAGTCTGATATCATTAAATATCATAAAACGGTCGGCGTCTCGCACACGGGCCAGCCACTGCCACCGCCGACCCACACGGGCCTGCGGACCTTTGTTTACAGATACCAAGCTTTTTACCCCTTATTCTAGATGGTTCATTTTCGGGGCCGTAACCTGAAGCAACATATCCATCCAGGACACTTTTGTGAAATTGTTTCAGAAGAGTACATGCTCGCGAGCTTATCGGTTTGGGTTTGGGTTTCTTTGGGTGTTCGACTCCTTGAAATTTGTTTGACCTACCGCTGAATTTGATGTGGTCTTCCTCTCTGCACATCGTCGTAATCGTCGCCCAACCCAGCGATGTAGAGCGGTACATTGATGTTCACAGCGGCGTTGGCCAATGGGTTACGTTGCTGCAACAAGAGTGGAAGGTGGTCAGGCTCAGCAAGGCGAACTGCCGCACAGTGGTCCAAAATTCCACAAAGCCGGCCAAAAGTAGAAAAAAAAATGTTTCAAGGGACTTTCAATGGTTGGAATAGTTATAGTGGTACTCCTAGTATGTATTATGACCGTTAACACTTCGTCTGTAAACAGGGGTCGTTCGTGTCCGAGCAAAATCAGTTTTGGCTAGTACCTGTTAAAGAGGGGACGGGCGGGCGATCCCTCCTGTCCCTAAAAAGAGTTATGTAGGAGGGGGAACTGACCGCAAGTTTCAAATTTCTAGTGACTTCCAGACAGTGGTAATGTGCATGGTACACGTCCCGGAGGGAGGTTTAGGTGGGGCTCGCGAGGTTGCCGATTAAGAGCGCGAAAGTTTGAATTGATTTGGATTGCGCAGTGAGTCTTTGTTTGGCTTCCGCGTGAGTTCCGAATACAGTTTAATAACAATTTGGATTTACACGAATTTGACGTGTGTGATTCTGGTAAGAGAGTTGGATCCGCCCGATGGATTCATCGTTGATCAAATAAATGTTCAGACGCGTAGATTTTGTCTTAATTCACGTAGTTCACGTTTATTACGTTTAACTGTTACAAACTTATAATTTCGGTACAAAGATAGTTACGCGTACAATGATTACACGGAAATGCAGAGCGAAAGGGTTTAGCCTTTTAAGTCAACTGTTCAGTTCGGAGTTCGAGTACAGAGTGTCTGCTCCTTCGTGATATAAAAATTAAGAAAGTCTGGTTGTAAGAGAAGGAGCTTTTTGTGGGGGGATGCATTTTCAGATCGGAGCTTCTTAGTGATTGGTTAATCAATCGTGAGAATGTACGCTGACTTACGTGATAGGTCGGTTTCATTTCATTTCGGGTGACGTGTTCTGACGCGAGCGAGTTTTCCTCATGGGATTGTTTGGGTCTTGGGACAAGGTAGGATTGTGGCGTAGTTCGATCCCTGCATTTTGTTCGAGTGCTCTAGGCGTAGGGTTTCACTTCCGAGGCTGCGAGTACGCTCCTCTCGTAAATTCGGCTGTCGTTGCCTATGTTTATGCGTGGGGACCTACGTGCGACGGTTCCGCTTTTGGTCTTGTGGTACGTTTCGGCTGTCGCTCGCTTAGCGTTAAAGAAATATAGGTTTTTGGTCGATGAGTGGGGTTGCTGCTAACGTGCGTATTTACCATCGTGGTTTCAAATAAGAGAGAAAAAAGTGAAGGCTGGGACGTAACAAGCACACAGATTTAGCAGTGGACACGAACGACCCCGGTTTACAGAATGCGTGTAGTAAATAGGTAAGTCAGTGAATTTTTTTTTGTTTTATCGTTTTTTCGCATCAGTGATCCTGCAGTATACCTAAAAAAAATTTGGATTTTTAAAGTATTTTTTAAATTATAGCAGCGATCGGCTAAAGAAGTGCCGCGCCTACTGCGTCAACGCGAAGAAATTAGATATTTGGGAGGTGAAAACAGTGCAGAGGAGGTAGACGCCATTGAAATCGAGAATGAGCGGGAAACTGAAGAAAAAAGCAGACGCCGCAAATTTGTCTACCGCAAGAACAAGCATAACTGGTGTCTCAACCCTCCGGGATTCCGAGGCCGCAGGTCAAGTATAACAGTTATTCTACCTGGAGCTAATCGTGTAGTGGTCTCTTCGCGTACACCTCTCCAATTTTGGATCGCGTTATTTACCGAGGGTATTCTTGAAATAAGTTTGAAATTCACAAATGCCGAAATCGAACGATATGTAGCAGAGAGAGGAAACGCTGATAATACGTCGTTTCGAACGGTTACTTCAAACCAATAAAAGGCATTCCTGGCCCTTCTATACTTCTGCGGCGAGCAAAACAATAACAAAGGCAATCTGACTAAGGTATGGTCGCTCGAGTTCGAGTCAACCCTCTGTAAGGTGACGATGTCACAGCGTCGATTCCAGTTTATTAGGGGTCGTCTTCGATCCGATGACAAAGCTACACGTGCTGTGAGACGCGCCGCAGACGTTCTCGCACCTGGTATATCCGCAAATTTACGCAATACAACGAGACCATCTATCGATCGAGAATGTGTTTGCGAAATGGCATTCCAGACCGTTTACCACCCGCCTTGCGAAAGTGTCACACTTTCACCAAAGGCACTTACGGCACATCCTGACCAAGCATCGTATGATGTTTGACCAAGTCAACCCGTGTGCAAGAGTGAGAAAGCCCGACCGAGTCGAAAGAGGAATCCAGAGGAAAGACTACAGCCAAGCAGAGCCAATCACAGAAAACCCGGATCCCGCGGATCAGCGGAAGAAGGACTCAACTATCAGAAAAATCGTACCCAGAAGCAAAGTACGAAGTGGAGATACGAAGACCAGGACGATTATCTATCAGCATGCATCTTGCGATCATCTACTTGTAAGTGACGAAACATTTCATAAATAAACTCTTTCAAAGCCAGAGAATTCGTCTATGTCGGACGAAGAAAAAGCAGACCGGTATCGATTGCCCGGAAGAGACGAAATATCGGGATCCTTAGATTCGTTTTTTACCACTGGCGTAAATTACGATGGTGAAAGTGATTTAAGTCAAAAGCGTCCTAGGGAAACCCAAGCACAGAAAAACTAGATTTGACTCCCGTCGCGTACACGAAATATTCAAATCCGAAACGTCAGCATAATCAGCCTTCGGAACCCAATTCGTCAGACGCGTTGTCGAGTGCTGACGAAACAATTAATCCCGTTGAAACCGAAAGAAATCGTGAATTCAATCGCCAAGATTTTACGTTATTAAATCAACGGACTGTAATTATGGCCGAATACGGCGATTATATGTCAATGAAAGAGGCTTGAATGAGCATCCCCGTATGCGACGCCCCCAAACCGGAGGCCATTACAGATTTTATACGAGCAATAAAATTTGCGTCCACTCGAGTCCGTCCCAAAAATGTCGCGGATTTATTACAAGCTATATTGCATCTCAAATTACAAGGCGAAGCCGCGGCAGACCTGTTTATAAAGACGTAGAGTCGTTCGACGATTTGCTGACGTTATTAAAATCACTGTAAGGCGAAGCGAACAGTCCCGGCGCTACAAATCGAATTTAATTCCTGCAGACAAAAACATGACGAGACTGTAAAAGCTTATGCAGACCGCGTCGAATCTATAATGATGGATTTAATCACAGGTCGCACGCCCATGGCCAATTCAGAATCTGGTCGATGAGCAATCGAACAGTTAAGGCGTCTGGCCACCTTGGCCGATCGAAAAATGGGTGTATTTAAAAAAAAATAATAAACTCGAAAGTGTGGGAAAAGTTTTTCGTTCCTCTTCCTTTTGCGTCGACGGGACTCGGTCGGAGATCGGGTTGCGAGACTCTTGAGTGGGTCATAAACACCAGGGCTGTTTATTCCGGAGCTAAGGGAGAAGCCAAGGGACGAAGGCCCAAGGGTCCTAGGCGAGGCGCCTAGGAATGGACAACGAAGGGACATTCTGTCTCCAGACCTCGAAGTGACCAGTCGCGACGACCATCCTAAAGACTTGGCTATATTTGTTAAACCGATCCATTGACCAATGCACAAGAGTATCCTGACCAACCGGGAGGATTATATTAATTAAAACTGACTTTGTGAAATCCTACAATTTGTCAACCAAATATTTTCCTACAAAAGTATCGGCCGGAATATTGTTATTTTTTATACAACGTCAGAAAGGGCTTTAAGAATAAAGTTAATAAATTTCCGTTCAAAATATTAAAAAATGGCGCCGTTATGCACAGTGGCCGCGGAGGCCCTCCGCACGATACGCGCGATCGTTGTCCAAGCTGCTACCCGGTCATGTCATATGTGAAGAAAAAAAATTAGCCCATTCGTGAGTAGTGTCGCTACAATGTAGCGTAGCGGTTTTTTTCGACCACTAAAACAATTATGATGAGCCATAATTTCGGTGAAAAATACAAATTTTTTTCTTCGGCTCACCACAATTTTTTTGATGGTCGAAAAAACCGCTACGCTACATTCTAGCGACACTACTCACGGATGAGGTGATTTTTTTCCAGATGTGACATGACCGGGTAACAGCTGGGACAACGACCACGCGTATCGTGCGAACGGCCTCCGCGGCCATGTGCATAATGGCGCCATTTTTTAATATTTTGAACGGAAGTTTATTAACGTTATCCTTAAAGCCCTTTCTGACGTTGTGTAAAAAATAAAAATATTCCGGCCCATACTTTTGAGTTTTTTTTTAAATATACCCATTTTTCGATCGGCCAAGGTGGCCAGACGCCTTAATTGGGCATTTTGCCCTAAATAATTGTACTAGCTGTCTTGTTGGCCAGTGGGTGGGCACGGAGAAGGAGGCCTGTGGCTCGACCTCACAATGCCCCGTCATTAAAAAAAAGAGAGAGAAAAATAATCTGAAAAAAAACTTATGTATATTGTAACGTTGCGTTAGGAATATCGAGACTATCCGAGAAAGGTGAGGTAAGCGGGCTGGTGTAGCTCAGTTGGTCAGAGCAGTCGACCGGCAATCGAAAGGGTTCCCAGGTTCGAATCCCGGCCCAGAAGCGCATCGCATTTTTTCGGATAGTTCTCTTGAGTTTTTCGGGGGATGACGATATGTATATACATCGCACATGAAGTGCGGAAGGCGAGGACGCGTAATTTTTTTTTTAATGTTTCATTTTTCACAATTTATGGAGGCCACGATGGCTCACCTGCAATACGCCCTGAAAAGAGTAAAAGGAAAATACAATAAACACAGAAATATAGATGAAAAGAACACCATGTATTGTTACATTTCTTATTCTCATTGTGAGTCGGGTCAGCCGAACACCCAAATCGGATTCGGTTCTGACCCTGGGAAGGAGAAGAGGGTGGGCATCGTAGGGCGACTGAGCCACCGACCATCTTCCAGGCTGTCATAAAACAGCCGGCACAATCCGAATAAGTCGGCAGCCTGCCAACCTCACTCGACGGCTTCCAAGCTCTTCGGATCTTCGGCCCACGCGTTTTTGTATATTCGCCCGAACCCGGGCGCGACGGCGGCGAACACCAACGGCCTGCTGTATGAACAGCCGCCGACACCATCCCTTAGAGGATGAGCGCGTCCTTTTAGGAGCCCGTGCCGTCTGAAAAAAAGGAAAAAAACCTAAGTATTAAGGGGTTAGGCCACAGTAACGGGTATAAAATCATGTGCGAATTTAAGGATTTTTTTCGTATGAAAAAGTGATTCACTTATCAAATTAATTACACATCTATTTAGTATGAATATCAAGCTGTTCGAAAATATATATATTTTTTTCGATATACAAAATGGCCGACTACTAATATTTTCTTTTGTTATATTTTTTTAAGCGCTCCACGGCGTGACATTTAACATCCACAATTTTTTACCTAGAACAAACAAGAAAAATTCTCGTCAATCTATATTAGGATACCTAGAGAAGTACGTACGGAATTGAGGAAATATTGTTTTATTCAAAAGTTGTAGGTATTTGAACCTATGAAACGAATGATCAGTGAAAAATTTCGTTATAACTGCTCATAAACTGCTCATAAAATGAAAAGTTTTCGATTAATCAGAAATTCCGTACGTACATCTCTGCGAAATGCAAGTAGAAACATAACTTTTAAATTTGAAGTAAATCGAGTGAAAATTGTTAAAGTTATTTGTCACGTGAATTGGAAAAAAGCTGTTTCGAGAAGTTTCGAGTAGTCGGTCATTTTGTACATTAAAAAAAAAACTTTTTTAACAGTTTGATATTCATACTAAATAGATGTGTAATTAATTTTATGAGTGAATCACTTTTTCATACGCCAAAAAAAATTGTTAAATTTGCACATGATTTTATACCCGTTAATGTGGCCTAAGGCCTTAAGTTCACATACCTACAACTTTTGAATAAAACAATATTTTTTTAATTTCGCACGTACTTCTCTAGGTATTTTAATGTAGATTGACGAGCATTTTTGTTTTTTGTTCTGGGTCAAAAGTTGTGGATGCTCAATGTCACGCCGCGGAGCGTCTCAAAAGAAAAGGTAACCAAAGAAAATATTAGTAGTCGGCCATTTTGTACATCGAAAATATATATATATTTTTTCTAACAGCTTGACATTCATACTAAATAGATGTGTAATTAATTTTATGAGTGAATCACTTTTTCATACGAAAAATAGTTGTTAAATTCGCACATGATTTTATACCCGTTACTGTGGCCTAACCCCTTAATAAGGGATTTTCTCCCGATAAACAAAAAAACGGAGGGAATTTTCCTTCGCACCACGACAAACTCCAGGCCATCCCCCTCAGCCCCGAAGACCACCGTCCCACCGTCATAACAAGGATACTCCATTATTCTTTTTCTGAAAAAAGGAAACAAAATCAAAATTATAATAGAGAAAACGTGCAAAAATTATCCAATAAGAGAAGGGAAGTGTTAAACTTACCGATGAATCATTGATTTCCGCCGAAGGTTAAAGAAGTAATGAAAACGTCGACGTTCGAGCATCGACCGAGCGACCTAGTCGATGCACAAAAACGCAAACTTTGCAAAAACGAAATTCATGAACAAAAAAAAGGGACTCATATTAACACTCAGCAATGAGTCAGAGCTAGAAGTCTTTAATGAAAAAGAATTATAATCCTAAAGTTAAACTCATACATTTAGGTGTATATCTATATAAATATATAAATTCCCGAACGAAAAAAAATTATAGGTACGAAAGATTTAACCCCGCGAATTATTTTCGCAGGATTTCGCAGGACACCTCTGGCCCTAGGGTCCAGTCAAGGTGGGGCTGATATGCCGGTCAAACCATACCGGATAAAAAAGTTTCCGGTTTCACCCGGATATTTCTATGAGGAAATCGGGACCATGTCAATAACCAGCGACGGGTGGAAATTGGCAGTAAAAATGGATCCAAGTCAAATAGCGGAACAGGAAGCGCAGATCACCGAAGTCACGAAAAAAATTGTAGACCTATGCGGCCAAGACCTGCGGGCCAACTTGCTCTGTCATATGGCGACCAAAACAACGACTCAGTAGACTCAGAAAGCAGTAGAAGACGCCTTAATGGAATCGCTTACCTGTGGCAAAACGATGGTCGCGGGTTGATCGTCCCTTAGCAAATAGCGTTGCATAGGCGAGTTCGTATAGTCCAAAACCCGCCCCACGGGTTTTGGACGCTGTGGAGCGTCGGGGGCCACATTCCGCCCGCAGTGCTGTCCGCTCGCGACTGAAACATCCACGTCTGAATTTGTCAAGTAGTCGTGATTTCAAGCTATTCCTTGCGAGAACTCCATAACTATTGAGAGGGTGAGGCTACTGTGAAAATGACCAACACTCGTTTTTCGCTTGAGGCAACTCATATCGAAAAAAGAGGTCTAACATATGGTGCAGAAATAGCAGATTGAAGGTAAACTTGTGATTACAACGATGAAACTGCTGTTAACACTTTAAGGGACAACACCACTGTGACGGCTTCAAAAATCGATTTTTTGAAAACCATCTAGAAAAATCTAAAATACATTTAAGATTAAGATGCCGTTGGACCCAGGTCGAAAAAATAATTATTTTCGGAGATATTGAATATTTTGTGGAGCGGTGCAGCGCTCCGTGACGCTCGGGGTCCCGCGCAGCTGCGCGCCTCAGGGTCGGCAGGTATACCGGGCCTTTCCCAGGTCCTGCGGGTCTTTCCCAGGTATTCTTTTGTCTCCCTTCACAAAAACCGGCTATTGTTATAAATATAGTTTCGAAAAAAAGCCATAGGTGGCGATAATTGAAAAATTTTCAAGGCAGGTATAGGGATAGCGTCATAGTGTCAGTTTGCGAATAGAAGCGACGCTACTCGTATCTAAACGCTCCGAATCGTTTCGTTTATAAATATCGAACGCTCAGAATTATTCTTTGCACATTGAAATGGATAATCCGAAAGTGTACGCGGGGAAAAATGGAACAAAACGGAGCTATGTGACGAGGAGTCGAACGAAAATTTCGAATCGAAAACCTCGGAACCGTTATAGCTCCTAAAATAGTTCTGCAGAGTATGTGAGCACGTCGGTGAAAAAGTTAAAATCGTCGGACGATTTAGAGATCGGTGTTACTATGTTACAACAAAAGTTACAACAAATCAGTTTGGGCAATAGCCCCCAAGTGTCAGTCCGGGAGCAAAAAAATCGTTGATATTGCAGCTGATATCGCGGTATTATTATTCAATGATGGCCTGAGAAGCCTTATGAAAGTTTTGGAGACGTTGGGGATAGCTATCGGCCCAAATTGTTTCAATTTTTGCGTTGAAACCGACGCAGCGCGGATCGAGCTGGCGGAGCGCTCGCTCACGGACGCTGCAAAAGAGGCAAGAAGAGCCTCTAGAAGTTCGAGAAAAGATGCTAGGGACAATGATTTGCTTCTCGAAGGCCAGCTATATGGTGCCGGCATCGCTGATTAAAGGTAAACATTTTTTTCCAATTTATCGCATAAATTAACAAACCTAAAACTTTGAACGCGTTTTTCTCAAAACCACTTTTTTGACTGCGGTACGCAGCAGAACTCGAGCAATTTTTATCCGATCGACTTCAAATTTGGACTGCATCAATAAAACTAGATTATCTAAAGAAGTACATAGGATTTTTTCGATATCTCAATAATAAAAAAGTTATAGCCTATTTTCGACGATAAATTCTGCTCGAAAATCGTCCTTTAATTTCGAAAGCGTGCCTATTTTTAAAAAATCAATATTTTTTCAAATCCCTATGTACTTCTCTTCAAAATATCATATTATTAACGAAAACACTCGGTATTTTTTTTTCAGATCGACTTTGAAGAGAGTTCTGCTGCGTGCCGCAAACCACTGCAGAGACAACATACCTGACGCGGGAGTTTCCCCAGCGTCACCATGGGGCGTTAAAAATTTGAAATTTTTTTTTATATATCTTCAATAAACAACGAACAAAACAAATTTTTTTTTCGAATATCTCTTTTTTTTCCTACAACAAAAAATTCTTGAAAAATGGCAAAAAAACAGGGGGTCACAGTGGTGTTCTGCCTTAAACGTATTTTTCTCGGAACTATATTTTTTAAGACGGTGCACACGATTCCTCGACATGTAGTGATCTGATTCACTTGAAATGTTGTACACTCATTCAGAGTAATAGTAGTATGGTCATGACCGACGTTTTCCTCCTTAACATTGTTTTACATTAATTATTAATTATTACGCGGTCATCTTCCCTAGAAAAATCGAAGAAATAATTGAAAATGGTTTTTTTTATTATTCAAATACGATAACAAAAAGAGGTTGGTCAAGTCTTAACCAATATTATCTATTTAAAAAAGGAAAACCCCTTTTTTCTTGTGTTTCAGCGTGGTGAAAACCAAGTACACCGTTGAGCCCCTTGTGTTCAAAGGTCCGTCACGGGGGATTATTCGTAACTTTTTAAATTGTTAATATTTTTAGGATTAGTGGGAATGTCTCACCGTCGGCGCTGCCCGGCTGCAACATGGGCTCCGCTACGTCGCGCGAAATGCGGTCTAATTCCGCCGCCCATTGGTCTACTTGCTCGCCCGTGGAGCGGACGCGGGGCAAAATCTGATTTATGAGGGCCTGGAAAGAATGATAATGAACTTTCACAAAAACGTTTTTTCACAAACATTATCGAGCGCAATAATGTTGGCTGTGTGCAATGAAGAAGAATATATTTCGTAGGTTTTTTTGTTTCACACTCACGACGCACTGCTTATACCGCCTTTCGTATGTATCGCTTTTTTTTTTCCATTTCCGTGTTTCGTTTATTACCTCCTCGTGATGTATTATAGTCAATTTATCAGCCAATGCATCTGCAAAAAAAATCGTATTCAAGGATTAGGCTAGTGAGGAAATTTCAACAAATCGACAGCCGCTTGAGGTAGTATAAACTGAAGAGGAAGGTCCAAGATATGCCGCACCCATCGCAAATTGAAGGTGAATTTATGATTACAACGATAGAACTGCTAGCAAAACGTAAGGCCATGCGCCACACTCATCGGGCCACTTAGAAATTTTGAAATTAGCATTCTCCCAAACGGAACAACGTATTGTAATGAAATTTGTTGTGTTTATGCAAGACGCTTGCTCCGAGGGGATGGCTCTCGCCATTTTCGAAAATTTCGAAAAAAAATTACAGTTTGTGGTTACCATGGAAAAAATTGTGAATTATTAACCATTGCATCGCATTTTCGGTAATTTGACGAGAACCATCCTCTAGACCGGGAAACAGTACACATTGTTAGCTTGGCTTCCCCTGTTTGCATGAGTAAATGGCGGAGAAAAGCCATTTTTTACATAAATATAGCAAAAGTGTACCAACAAAGCTCAAAATATTATCTACCGGACCGAAAATTTAGTTCATCTGTTTTCCCAGTGGCAACGCGCAGCTCGCATCGTGCTATTTTTACCGACCAGGCTCGCATCTTTCCAGAACAATTTTTTTTTTTTTTTTTGACAGGTCGGAAGCCGCAGCGTTTGATTTAAATTAAAATTCGCGATTGGGTGTTCCGTTATTTCCCTGCCAAGGTTTTATGTATAGAGTCGGGTAGTTCTTTAACGCAGTAACAGTGTGAACACGTTGGAAAAAGGATTCGACAACGGATTCACAGTTCTGAGTGTAATCGCTGTGAAAAACAGATTAGTAACTTACAAATAAGTTATCAAATGAAGAGTGGTTGCAGTGGAGTAAACAATAGTAAAATTAACTTTAGGCCTTTGCGTTAAACTAGCAACTTTAAACATTAGTGAGCTACTTCTTACCTTGCAGATCTGATCTTCGCATAAATTGGCCCTTGTGAAGACTGGCTAGAGAAATACCCTGCGTAGCCAATGATTATCAAGGAAAACAAGTTTCCGGCGAGCCTCCGGAAGTATTGGTTCTTCCAAAGACTTCTCACACAGGAATAAAAACAAAAAAACATTTTTATACGATTCAGAATACTCATACTTGTTTTTCTTTACAATAACTGGTTACGCTGGGCGTTTGTGTAGCCAGCCTTCGCAAGGGGCAATTTATACGAAGATCAGTCGAGTAGGGTAAAAAATAACTCACTCATATTCCATGAACTAGTTTTATATAGAGAGATAAAGTCAATCTAACTACTGTTAGAGTTGCTGTTAAAATTGATATCAAAGTCTTGCAATACCTTAAAGAATAATCAAGTACTTTTGCATCATTCATGCTACCAGTCGTTAATGATTATTTTCAGAACATACTCAATTAAATAAATCTGATTTTTTTTTGCGAACCGGCCCAACACTTTTCCAGCTGACATTTTTCCTAACAATATCAGGTCTATGTTCAGCAGTGGCATAGGAGAGAATCATTCCTGAAGCATTGCGCTTCTAATTGTGAGCCACATTTTCACCAGCTCGATGGCGGAAAAACTTCTCTTATAGCCGGCAAAGCTCACTGAGTGTACTGTTGTTGGTTGGAAAAATTTATATACTCACCTCAGGGTGGTACTCCTTTTTGATATGCTTAGTCAAATTTACAGCATTCATTAATAATTTTTTTAAGTCGGGATGTACATTTACAACGATGAATAATCGATTTCTTTTTTTTCTTCAAACGATAGACTTATATATGTAGAATATTTTTCCAAAGTTTCAAAGCGAACTTAGAAAAAATTCGAACGTTGCATCTCGCCAACGCTGTGCCTCACCACACGGATTTGGAGCGCACACCGCAGGTAGTAGGGAAAGCGCAGAGAGACAGGCAGATATGGGCAAAAAGTAATTAAATTAACAACTCACAATTACAATTACAACTGTAATTAATAACTTAATTACTTTGTAACAGTTATGTAATTAGTTACCATAAGTACCTAGTGCAATTTAACTCAATTTTTATGTGAAGTTCAAACGCGGTTTCCTCAAAACTGCATTTTCGAAATTGGTGTGCAGGATTATTAAAAAACTATTAAGCCGATTGAGTTCAAACTTAGTAGTATTATAGATAATATTATCATTTCCTACTTGACGCGAATTGTTTAAGAGAACTTAGAAAAAAAAATACTTTTTGAATCCAAATGACACAGACGCAAATGAAAGACGATTTCGCGCAAAATGTTGTTTTTTCTCTGTAACTACCATTCTCTTAAATTTACATTTTCTTTATTTTAGTTACTGCCAAATAGAAACTGTACATGTTCTAACTGAAAAAATGTTAGAATTTTTTGGAAATCAAAGTTTAAGGGAAGCTAGACTGCACGCCGAATCACAACTCTACCTATACTTAAAGATACAATTAAAGATGTGCATGAAGATTGTATCGCTGCTATCCAACGATTTTATTTTTTTTTTCGATTTTTTAATTTCCTTTTTTTTCTTGGTCAGTTCGGTTCTAGTTGCTAAAAAAATATGGTAAAATGAATTAAAAATATTTACGGCCACCGGGACCAACCCTTATAAGGGGGTGAATCTTGGAAAAAACAAAAAAAAATATATGTCCTGCGCGTTTGATACAATCGATTTGTTTATTGGCGTCGCCTAGACGATCAAAAGGCGCTCAAAAGGCGCCTCCCAAAAAAGTGCCGACCCGCTAAATGTTCCGGAACACACCCTTATCGGGGGGTGAATCTTGAAAAAAAAATTTTATGTCCTGCGCGTTTGACATAATTGTTTTTTTTTATTGGCGTTACATGGAAAGTGGCCCGAAAGGCACCTCCCAAAAAAATACCGACCTTCTAAATGTTCCGGAAGACAGCCTTATCGAGGGGTGAATCTTGAAAAAAAAACAACAAAAAAAATCCTATTTCCTGCGCGTTTGACATAATCGTTTTGTTTTATTGGTATTGCTTGGAAAGTGGCCCAAAAGGTACCTCCCAAAAAAATTCCGACTCTCTAAGTGTTTCGTAAGACACCCTTATCGGGGGGTGAATCTTGAAAAAAAAAAATTTTATGTCCTGCGCGTTTGACATAATTGTTTTTTTTTATTGACGTTGCTTGGAAAGTGGCCCGAAAAGCACCTCCCAAAAAAATGTCGACCCTCTAAATGTTTCGGAAAACACCCTTATCGAGGGGTGAAATTTGAAAAAAAAAAAACAAAAAAAATTCTATGTCCTGCGCGTTTGATATAATCGTATTGTCTATTGGCGTTGCATGGGAAGTGGCCCAAAAGGCGCCTCCCAAAAAAAATGCCGACTCTCTAAATGTTCCGAAACATACCCTTATCGGGAGGTGCATCATAAAAAAAAAAACAAAAAAATTCTACGTTCTGCGCGTTAGATATAATCAATTCTTTTTATTGGCGTTGCCTAGAAAGTGGCCCAAAAGGCGCCTCTCAAAATATGCTGACCCTCTAAATGTTCCGTAACACACCCTCATCGGGGGTGAATCTTGAAAAAAAAAACAAAAAAAATTCTATGTTCTGCGCATTTGATACAATCGAATTTTTTATTGGAGTTGCATGGAAAAAAAATTCTATGTCCTGCGCGTTTGGTATAATCGATTTTTTTATTGGCGTTGCATGGAAAGTGGCCCAAAAGGCGTCCCAAAAAAAATGCCGACCCTCTAAATGTTCCGGAAGACACCCCTATCGGGAGACGAATCTTGAAAAAAAAAAACAAAAAAAAATTCTATGTGCGGCGCGTTTGATACAATCGTTTTTTTTCATCGGCGTTGCTTGGGAAGTGACGCAAAAGGCACCTCCCAAAAAAATACCGACCCTCTAAACGTTCCGGAAGACACCCTTATCGGGGGGTGAATCTTGAAAAATAGACAAAAAAAATTTCTATGACCTGCGCGTTTGACATAATCTTTTTTTTTAAATTAGCGTTGCATGGATAGTGGCCCAAAACCTACCTCCCAAAAACATGCTAACTCTCTAAATGTTCCGGAAAACACCCTTATCAGGGGGTGAATCTTGCAGAAAACAAAAAAAATCTATGTCCTGCGCGTTTGATATAATCGATTTTTTTATTGGCGTTGCATGGAAAGTGGTCCAGAAAGCGCCCCAAAAAAATGGCGACCCTCTAAATGTTCCGGAACACATCCTTATCGGGGGGTGAATCTTGAAAAAAACAAAAAAAGTTCTATGTCCTGCGCGTTTGATATAATCTTTTTTTTTTATTGGCGTTGCTTGGAAAGTGGCCCAAAGGGCACCTCCCAAAAAAAATACCGACCCTATAAATGTTCCGAAAGACATCCCTATCAAGAGATGAATCTTGAAAAAAAAACAAAAAAAAATTGGATGTCCAGCGCGTTCGATATAATCGTTTTTTCTTATCGGCGTTTCTTGGAAAGTGGCCCAAAAGGCACCACCCAAAAAAATAGTGACCCTCTAAATGTTCCGAAAGACACCCTTATCGGGAGGTGAATCTTGAAAAATAGACAAAAAAACTTCTATGTCCTGCGCGTTTGACATAATCGTTTTTTTTAATTAGCGTTGCATGGATAGTGGCCCAAAACGTACCTCCCAAAAACATGCCAACCCTCTAAATGTTCCGGAAAACACCCTTATCAGGGGGTGAAACCTGCAATAAAAAACAAAAATCTATGTCCTGCGCGTTTGATATAATCGATTTTTTTATTGGCGTTGCATGGAAAGTGGTCCAAACGGCGCCCCAAAAAAATGCCGACCATCTAAATGTTCCGGAACACATCCTTATCAGGGGGTGAATCTTGAAAAAAACAAAAAAAGTTCTATGTCCTGCGCGTTTGTTATAATCGATTTTTTTATTGGTGTTGCATGGAAAATGGCCCAAGAGATGCCTCCCAAAAAAATGCCGACCTTCTAAATGTTGCGGAACACACCCTGATCGGGGGGTGAATCTTGAAAAAAAAAAATTTGTCCTGCGCGTTAGACATAATCGTTTTTTTTTTTATTGGCGTTACATGGTAAGTGGCCCAAAAGGCACCTCCCAAAACAATACCGACCCTCTAAATGTTCCGGAAGACACCCTTATCGAGGGGTGAATCTTGAAAAAAAAAACAAAAAATCCTATGTTTTGCGCGTTTGACACAATCGTTTTTTTCATTGGCGCTGCATGAAAAGTGGCCCAGAAGGCGCCTCCCAAAAAATGCCGACTCTCTAAATGATCCGGAACACACCGTTATCGGGGAGTGAATCTTCAAAAAAAAAAAAAAATTCGATGTCCGGCGCGTTTGATATAATCGTTTTTTCTTATCGGCGTTTCTTGTAAAGTGGCCCGAAAGGCACCTCCCAAAAGAATACCGATCCTCTAAATGTTCCGGAAGACACCCTTATCGCGGGGTGAATCTTGAAAAAAAAAACAAAAAAAATCCTATGTCCTGCGCGTTTGAAATAATCGTTTTTTTTATTGGCGCTGCATGGAAAGAGGCCCAAAAGGCACCTCCCAAAAAAATGGCGACCCTCTAAATGTTCCGGAAAACACCCTAATCGGGGCTGAATCTTGAAAAAACAAAACAAAAATTCTACGTCCTGCGCGTTTGATATAATCGTTTTTTTTATTGGCGTTACATGGAAAGTGGCCCAAAAGGCGTCCCAAAAAAATGCCGACCCTCTAAATGTTCCGGAACACACCCTTATCGGGGGGTGAATCTTGAAAAAACAAAAAAAGTTCTATGTCCTGCGCGTTTGTTATAATCGATTTTTTATTGGTGTTGCATGGAAAATGGGCCAAAAGGTGCCTCCCAAAAAAATGCCGACCCTCTAAATGTTCCGGAAGACACCCTTATCGGGGGCTGAATCTTGAAAAAAAACAAAAAAATTCTATGTCCTGCGCGTTTGATATAATCGGTTTTTTTTTATTGGCATTGCTTGGAAAGTGGCCAAAAGGGCACCTCCCAAAAAAATAGTGACCCTCTAAATGTTCCGAAAGACACCCTTATCGGGAGGTGAATCTTGAAAAAAAAAAAAATTCGATGTCCGGCGCGTTTGATATAATCGTTTTTCCTTATCGGCATTTCTTGTAAAGTGGCCCGAAAGGTACAACCCAAAAAAATACTGACCCTCTAAATGTTCCGAAAGACACCCTTATCGGGAAGTGAATCTTGAAAAAAAAAACAAAAAAAAATTCTATGTTCTGCGCGTTTGACATTATCGTTTTTTTTTTTATTGGCGTTGCATGGATAGCGGCCCAAAACATGCCAACCCTCTAAATGTTCCGGAAGACACCCTTATCAGGGGGTGAACCTTGAAAAAAACAAAAAAAAAATCTAGGTCCTGCGTGTTTGATATAATCGATTTGTTTATTAGCGTCGCCTAGAAACTGGCTCAAAAGCCGCCTCCCAAAAAAATGCCGACCCTCTAAATGTTCCGGAACAAACCCTTATCGGGGGGTGAATCTTGAAAAAAACAAAACAAAAATTCTATGTCCTACACGTTTGATATAATCGATTTTCTTACTGGCATCGCCTAGAAAGTGGCCCAAAAGGCGCCTCCCAAAAAAATGCCGACCCTCTAAATGTTCCGGAACACAACCTTATGGGAGGTGAATCCTGAAAAAGAACAAAAAAAAATCTATGTGCAGCGCGTTTGATATAATCGATGTTTTTATTGGCGTTGCATAAAAAGTGGCCCAAAAGGCGCCTCCCAAAAAAATGCCGACACTCTAAATGTTGCGGAACACACACTTATCGGGGGTGAATCTTGAAAAAAAAAATTTTATGTCCTGCGCGTTTGACATAATCTTTTTTTTTATTGGCGTTACATGGAAAGTGGCCCAAAAGGCACCTCCCAAAAAAATGGCGACCCTCTAAATATTCCGGAACACACCCTTATCGGGGGGTGAATCTTGAGAAAAACAAGAAAAGTTCTATGTCCTGCGCGTTTGTTATAATCGATTTTTTTATTGATGTTGCATGGAAAATGGGCCAAAAGGTGTCTCCCAAAAAAATGCCGACCCTCTAAATGTTCCGGAAGACACCCTTATCGGGGGGTGAATCTTGAAAATAACAAAAAAAGTTCTATGTCCTGCGCGTTTGACATAATCATTTTTTTATTATTGGCGTTACATGGAAAGTGGCCCAAAAGGCACCTCCCAAAATAATGCCGACCCTCTAAATGTTCCGGAAGACACCCTTATCGGGAGATGAATCTTGAAAAAAAAACAAAAAATATTCTACGTCCTGCATGTTTGATATAATCGTTTTTTTTATTGGCGTTGCCTGGAAAGTGGCCCGAAAGGCGCCTCCCAAAACAATACCGACCCTTTAAATCTTCCGGAACACACCCTTATCGGGGGGTGAATCTTGAGAAAAAAAAAGTTCTATGTCCTGCGCGTTTGTTATAATCGATTTTTTATTGATGTTGCATGGAAAATGGGCCAAAAGGTGCCTCCCAAAAAAATGCCGACCCTCTAAATGTTCCGGAAGACACCCTTATCGGGGGGTGAATCTTGAAAATAACAAAAAAAGTTCTATGTCCTGCGCGTTTCACATAATCATTTTTTTATTATTGGCGTTACATGGAAAGTGGCCCAAAAGGCACCTCCCAAAAAAATGCCGACCCTCTAAATGTTCCGGAAGACACCCTTATCGGGAGATGAATCTTGAAAAAAAAAACAAAAAAAATCCTATGTCCTGCGCGGTTGACATAATCGTTTTTTTTTATTGGCGTTGCCTGGAAAGTGGCCAAAAAGCACCTCCCAACACAGTACAACCTCTCTAAGAGAGCGGTCTAGGGTGGTTAGGGGAAGAAGTTCTCGAGATATTCGTCGCCGAAGCCTTCCCCCACCGCTAGGTTAGCGCGCTCGAAAATCGCGCATGTGGTAGCGTGTATGTGTTTCTCCATTCGAACTCGATAAGAGAGCGCGAACGAAAGTGTAGTGAAAACTGGTGCATGTTTTTTTCTCCGACTTTACGGCTTAAACGTATATATTATTATACAAAGGAATATTATCCATTTGACAATCGTGCGACGTGCGATTTTCTGAAATCGCTCGCGATCTCTTATTGAGTTGTCCGCGACAAACTCGAGAGGCCTCGGGTACACTGGACAGCTCGAGCTAAGTGGGGGAAGCCATAAAATGCGCTCAAGCGGAACGGCGGGGAAATTCTCTCTTAGCGAGGGCTCTCTTAGAGAGGTAGTACTGTACCTAAAAAACTACGGAAACGTCGTAGTCACGTCATCGAAATCGGGAAAATTGACTACAAAGTTATACAAAGATTTTTTAATCAACGTTTTGAAACCCTACGTAAAAAAAGAAAAGTTTTTCTTAATTATCGATTCCTGGGGAGGCCAAACGGATACCGTGATGTACAATGAGGTGTTTCGAAATGACAGGCGTCTGCCTACTTGCACGGTGCAGGTAATTCCACCAAAATGCACTCCATTAGTGCAACCTTGTGACGTGTATTTTTACCGCCAAGTAAAAAATTTCATAAAGCGTCTGCAGAACTGCGCCTATCTGATTGAACAAGGACGTGAAATTAATGATAGAGAAGATTGCATAAAAATTCATTCTATTGTTCATCATCAGTTGTCTTCTCCGGTCTTGAATAACATGATCAGATATGCGTGGTTTGCTTCGAAACTTTGCGATCAAAGAGAAATCTTCATGAACGTGAATGAAGTTTGTTTTCCGATTGATGTATTGAAAAAAAATTGCGAATGTAACAATGCAGCGTTTGTACGGTATGCGAGATGCCGTGAAAATTACTGTTTTCCTTGTTTTTACGATGGTTATCACTCTGGCTCGTGTAACATTACACCCGATGTATAAAACAAACGAATACAGACCGAATAATAAAGTATTCAATTTCTTACCCGACGTTTTTCATTTTCATCCTAAAAATGTTGTTGGTTATAAATATTGATACTTGAAAATGTATGTTTATAATCAAGAGATAATTAAAAATTGGACTTGCGTTTTTTTATTTAAAAAAAATGAAAAAAAAAAAAAAAAAAATTTCGAAGTGAGACTCGAACCAGCGACCCCGCGGTTACTAGACTCGAGCGCTACCGGATACGCCACGAGCCCGGTTCGAATATCGTTGCATCTTTTTGGGATAAGAGTGCGCTCGAAAACTTCAAAGTCAATTTTCTCGAAAATTTCTGAATATGGCGTCGAACTGCTTTGGGATATTAATATTCGAGCTCTGAACTTCGCGTACCATGAGTACGAAAAATTACAAAAATCCGACTGCCATACTGTCCCCTTGTAAGCTGTTCTTTGCGGTCGAAAACAAAAAATATTATTTTCCATTTGATAACGCATCGTGCTCAAGAAATATTGCTTTTGCGTATGTTGAAAATCTCAGTGTATATGTCAACTTTTTAAAATGTATTATTTAAACTTGTACTGCTGGTTAGATATATTCTTTTCAAGTTGCACATTTATTACAGATCCCAGCGAGTTTTCCTAACCGATGACTTCGCATTTGTTTCTTATTGTGACCCTTGGGATTTTTATACTTATTCAGTTCAAAGATGAGAAATTGTAGAATTGATAAGTTCGTATACCGCTTCTTCATATTTGTTTATTTTCACTTGTATTTGAGGATGAAAAAACATCCGCAGAAGCCGAAGAAAATTGTAAGTTAGGTTATTGCTTCAATATCTAAACAAGTTTTAAATTCATGTGTTAACTTTTTTTACGAAATATATAGAAAACAATTCTCTATTGCTTCAAATATTTATGATAAAGCAATACGAAGGAAAAGTTTCCCTGATAAAACGTATATATTGACTGCGATCAACAGTCTTACTGCGGTGAGTCTTGTCAAGCGACAAGGCTCAGTGACAAGCGAGAATTGGAAATAAAATTCAGATTTATTATCAAGAAATCATTTCTCCAAACTTTGTTCACTGAGAAATAGAACATTGTACCCTTTTGCTTGTCGCTGGGTCTTATCGCTAAGTCTTGTCGCTGAGTCTCTTCGCTGAGTCTTATCGCTGAGTCTTGTCGTTTGATAAGATTCACCAAGATGATTTTTTAATTATAAATCTGAATTACTTTTATCTTCAAGTATTATATTTTAGAAATTGTATTTAAAAATTGTTTTAGAAAAATTAGTAGAATTTTTTTTTAGAAAAACATCAATTGTATTTTAGATAAAGAATATGAGAACAATTCATATGATGAAAGAATATAAAAGAAAATATTTCATTGATCAAACTTCTGTTGACTATGGTCACTAGTCCTGCGGTGAGCATACGGCCAACAGTTTTACTACTCAGTGATATATTCAAATAAATGTCAACTGTTTTTACCTTTTTTTCTATTGATACTGTGGCATACTTTTTGTTAAAAAATATATAAAACAATTCATGATACGATTTTATTATAAAAAGGTTTGAACAATAATGAAGATTGAGGTTAAAAAATTATTCATTATTATGTCAAAAAATGTTCTCTATTCCTGGCATAACAAGTAACGTTGATTTTGTGTATCATTTTTAAAAATTTTATCGGTGAATTTTTCTAGAAAGCCTCTAATTAAAAAATGTATTTACTATTTTTATACTATTTTTTCTACCTAATTTTTTTTCACAATTTAATTTTATTAGTATAAAAAAATGTATTAAGATAGTAAAAGTATTTGTCTGTATATTTGTATGTATATATTTGTGTGTGTATTCACATGAATATATGTATATTACCGTCAGTATTGATCTTTTTTTTCAGCACAACTGACAGTGAAATGGCAACAGTAGGGAAAAAAAGAAAACCGCTAAGTGAGATGTCTCAAAAATATTTTCAGCGCTTTTGCAAAAAGCGCTGTACTGATCATCAAGAGCCAACATTGGGTTTACGGCCTAATGACGATATTCACGATACCAATATTGAAAATATTTCGTTGAACTGCGTATCAGTTGATAATGAAAAAAATTACGTGACGGCTTCCATGTCTACCACAGGGATTGACATCTCACAAGCAGATTCTTCAAAAAATAATCCGATAGAAAATATTGAGAACAATAAATGCTGTGACTCTGAAGATAAAAATTTCGGCAAGCACTTTGGCCGAATGGGCTGTACAAAATAGAATAAGTCACACTGCGACTGATGAATTGATCAAGCTTTTGCGAACGCATAAGTGTTTTGAATTTCTTCCAAAATGCGCTAAAACTCTTCTTTCGACACCAAGAAGCACAGAAATAGTTCCAATGAATCCCGGTATTTATTGTCACTTTGGTCTGAGAAGTGGGCTTGAGCAATATGTAAAAACTCGTTGCATTTCGACAGGAACCAATATATCGTTACAAATCGGTATTGACGGCCTGCCTATTTCTACATCTGGTCGTTCCAACGATTTGTGGCCCATACTATGCCGCGTTGTGAACACAAAATACGTTATTGCAATCGGATCTTACTGTGGGAGAAAAAAATCGATATTACCCAATGAATTTTTGAGTCTGTTCGTTGAAGAACTCATAATCCTAATTCGTGACGGATTAACGTATTGTGGGACCTCCTACACTTTTTGGTTTCATTCTTTAATTCTCGATGCACCTGCAAAATCTTTTGTATGTCTAACGAAGGGACACACCGGTTATGGTAGTTGTTCAAAATGTACTACAGCTGGGGCGCGCATTTAAGATCGAATTACTTTTCCCGATCTAACAGCTTCGAAAAGAACTGATGAATCGTTTGAGAAACAACTAGACGAAGACTATCACAGTGGAACAAGTATTTTATTAAACATTCCGAATTTTGGATTAGTATCACGCGTACCTCTAGAATATATGCATTTATGTTGCATTGGGGTCATGAAAAAACTTATACGATTTTGGTTAAGAGGACCATTAAAAAAAAAGTTCCACAGCCCGACGCGGTCATTCGGAAAATATCGGAACTCCTTGCAATTATGAAAGATTATACGCCTTTTGAATTCGCCCGAAAACCTCGTGATTTGCATGAGGTAATGTACTGAAAGGCTACAGAACTTCGAGCATTCTTGTTATACACTGCCATAATCGTTCTAAAAGAGCATTTACCCCCGAAACTTTACAAACATTTCATGCTCCTTCGAGTGGCTATAAGATTACTAATAACACCAAAACCAGCAGATATTATTTTTGCTGAATCTCTCCATACATGAGTTCGTAGAATCATTCGGAATAATCTATGGAGAAGAATTTATTTCGCACAATGTGCATGGCCTCATTCATATCGCTGATGATGTTCGATTATTCGGTTCACCGGATAACTACAGTGCATTTCCATTCGAGAATCATCTTGCAGGAATGAAAAAATTGATAACAAAAGGCGAGAAGCCATTGCAACAATTGAGAAATCGATACGCGGAAAAATTAGCCTGTTTAACATCAACAGAGACAGTAGGAACGGGCCCAATACTCAAAGGATTGCACAATGCGGGACCAACAATAACTTCGTGTGAAGGAGTCCAGTATAGCAAATTGATACTGGAAAAATTCACGATATCACGAAAAATACCAAACAATTGTTGTGGTATGAGAGACGGTAGTATTGTTCTGGTTGAAAACATAATCAAATCACAAGACATGGTTTTTGCAATTGGACGCGAATTTCGAAAAATTTCCATCATTTATGACGAGCTCTGCCAATCCTCTCTAACGTTCTCATTCAAAGTAGAAAAGTTATCTAAACTACAAGCTTGGTCATTTTCGGCGATTACGAAAAAAAAATTCCTGACGCGTTTTGAAAATGCGTATGCGGTGCTGGCAGTAATCCATTCATGTCTGTAGAAAAAAAATGTAAGTCAGAAATAAAAGAATATGTGTTCAGAGTTTTTTACACTCTTTAACGTATTTTTTTTATAAAAAAAACTACTTTGTCTACATGTTGACGCTCGATATTTATTTTAGTGCACGTAATTATGTATGTATATATTAAATTGGCGAGAAATCAATTATTAAGGAGGGTGGTGATCGAAATAAAAAGGCACAGAAGTTGAAAAAAATTGGTGACAACGTTCTCTAGCATCAAGTGTGAAAACACAATTTTTTTTTAATTTTTGTTCTACCTAATTATTGAGTAATTTAGTATTAAAGTTGAGTTCTTATACCCGGGTGTATATACATTTATAGGTGAAAATTCTATCTTTATATATGTAAACTTCGGTATTTAATTACTCAAAAACTATGTAGAAGAAAAATCTTTAGAAATTGTATTTTCATAATTAATACGAAAGAAATACTCACCAATTTTGGTTAAATCTCTACTTTTTTATTTCCCTGTTTTTAACACGGGAATTATCGTTTTCGGTCCTCATTTTTTATTTATTTATATTTTGTTGTTGACTAAATAATTTGTAGGAAAATTATTATATCTTGACCCCAACAACATAAAATCAACGGGATGAATAATTCGTTTACAATTTTTTTTTTGTACTAGTGCGATTTTAATCATGCCGACAACAAGTTCATCGGCAGGATTCCATGGAAAAAATGATTTACTTGTCCAATTCAGAAGTGGACTCCAACTGATATCGGAGACATGGATGATCGACGAACCGTTTTGCTGGTCCCCGAGAACAGTGCAAGATTTAAAAACATCTTACGACGATACTGTAAAGTTTCACGTACAACCGACATTGAAATGGGCGAGATATAAAATCATCCGAAAATTTGGTTCTTACGGTAAGCTGAATAATTCGAATGTTAAAAAGTAAATTTTAATGTTTTAGTATACTAAGCAACAAGTTGATACTACTTTCGTATATGCATTGAAAATATGGTTTTTTTTTGCAAAATTATGTTATTAATCAAACTTATCAATTGCAGGTGACTTCGATGTAGCAAAAAAAAGCTTAACAGAGCTCTTTTGACATCCGATATTGACACAGACGATATAGATGATGCCAGTGTATTGCGGCGTTATCGTTCCCAGCCGCACTTTCATACCTTTACCGGACATGATGGTGATGATAATTCTGATGATGAAAACTCACCGCGAAGTCATCCAGGTATAAATTGCTATATCAAAAAACTCTTTCTAACAAATTTTATATTATGAACATCATATTACACTAATTTTAATTATTTTGTTTATATGTATTTATAGGAGGGTTGAATAAACGTCTGCCAAAGAAAAAACAATTACCACTTGCATCGAAGCCTTCAACAGTCATGGAGGGTTTTGAGGATACGTCCACTAATTGCACAAGCCTCAGAACTTCGCCAAAAACGACTCCATTGCTTGTGCCTGCTTCAATAATTGGTAAAATAGAAAATAAAAATGACACGGCACTACTTACTATTATATTTCCAAGGATTTAAGGTACTCCTATCGTTATATCGTTTTCTCAAGATTTTGTTGGAAATTTGGATAAACGACCGTCTTTGATGCCACATGCACGTGTGTAATAAATTTTGGAAGGTATTACTGAGCGGAAGTTCAGATATTTATTGGTGAAAGTCACAATTGTTGGTAGTCTCTCATAAGAGCGTGTTTTAAAAATTGCATTTTTATCAATAAATATTTTGGCTTCTACTCCGGTGAAGCCTTCTACAACTTTGCATACAATTTTATACATCCTCAAAGAAGCTTTATTAATTTTTTCAAAAAAATCTAAAGAATTTTTTTTTTGCAATTTTCTTAATTATACTGCAAGTACATATAACGTTAGATGACCTTGAATTTGGAGTACGTTATTCTTTAGTCAATTTGCAACGACTTGTCTTAATTAACTTGAGCCCGCAAAGCATTTTGTACATGAGAAATACTGAAAAACAATTTTTCGATTTTAATATGTCACAATAGGACTACCTTGAATATAAAACTTATGTTTTCAGATGAGATTAAAGAAACAAATAATCAATTAAAAGAGCAGAGCCTTATGGTTGAATGGAATCTGGAATTTCTCCAAAAAACCAATCGGCGCGTGCGCGAACTTGCACTATGAATGGGCGGGAATTTGAATAATGACCTGCAGGATAACAATATAAATGAATGGCGCTTAAGACTGCCTCTCCAAACACCCCAAGCGGTCGAAGAAGCTGAAACGTTGATAGGAGATGAAAACGAAAAGCAAAATCTCGTAAGTTTTTGCATAATTCAGTTCGCAGAAACGGATCTATATTACACGTGTTACACGTAATTATACGCATCTATTGTTTACTTCAATTGAAAATCAATATTTTTTATGGTGACATCTATGTTATTTGGACTAAAATGGGCTCGATAATATTTGCATAGTCGTGTAGCTTTCTCATCGTCAAATTTGCATCGCGCTATCAAGATTGTTTTAAATATGCTACCAATCTCTGGAGATTTGTAATTGTGAAAAGCAAGTTTATGAAAAGTTGCATTCAATTATGCGTTACTTTTAGAGTGCATAAATTACTTTTTTTTACGCAGCTTCGTTTACTCAGCAAATGCGGAGGCGTCAGCGTTGACGATTCGATGCGCCGAATCTTCAAAGAAATATTTACAAATGAAGTAGCTTCCAAGTACTCATGGAATGTTCGTAAAGGAAAAATCAACCTATCGAAAATGAAGCTGGCGGCATTGATGTACAGTAAGTTTAATAGAATTAATTGAACCACAAATAATTTTGTCACCTGTAAACATTATTTTTTAAAACGAGAAAATGATTTTCAGCTGCGATTCAAAACATTCCGAAAATGACCAAGGAAAATTTGCGAATCGACTCAAAGAATGGTTGTGTCATGCGCCAGCTCGATTGGCAAAAAAAAAGAAATGCCAAATTAATAGGTACAACGCAGAATCCCGGGCGTATGAGATAACAAGAGTTCGAAAAGGCGAAAAATAAAAGCCAAAGATCGTAAATATAGTGAAATAGAAATAACATGACAGTTTCTATAATTTGCATTGTTACGGAGATTGAAGTATGTGTAAATGTTTTTCACCAATCATAATACAACAATAACTTTTTTAAAATCATTAAATATAAATATAGTGAAATAACTATAACTTCACAGTTTTTATAATTTGCAATATTCCGGAGATTCAAGTAATATATGCAAATGCTTTTGATCAATCATAATAAAACCTTGACTTTAAAAAATACATTCACAACGTTTTCATATAATTTTTCATTGTTTTCATTATTTGTGGTTATTCTTCGATTGAAATGTAATTTGATTTAAGCATTAATTAATTATATTAATTAATTTATTAAAATGTAATAATACTAATTTGTTATACCACCTCGTTTATTTTTCAGCCAAGAATTAATCGAAAACTGTATCTATAACAGTCTCTGCAAAACAGTAAAGTATCAACGAAAGAATATTGGCTATATTATACTATTTCTTCCAGTGACCATTCCATGATGGATGCTATATCTAACGTAACATAGCTGTGCAATATATAGACTACAGGGTAATTCCCATAAAATAATACACATCCTTAAATAGTCAGAATGGACGATGGAATAGACGGTACAAAATACGTATATTAAAGATTTTTTGCAAATTTCGTTGTTTGCAAAATGCACATCGAATAGACGTGACAAAATACGTACAGAATACGTTTTTTCCGCCCTACGCAGTCTTCAAAATGAACATCTAATGGATGTTAAAGAATACGTACAGAAGAGGTTTTTTTGCGACATTCGCAGTCTTCAAAATGAACATCTAATGGATGTTGAAAAATACGTACAGGAGACGTTTTTGGCTACATTCGTTGTCTTCAAAATGAACAGCTAATGGATGTTATAAGGTACGTGCAGGGAAAGTTTTTCTAGACATTCAATGGATGTAACGAAGTATGTCAAAAAGACATTCCCATGACATAAAATAGGGGTACATTGGCACTAAAGGTGGATTAAAAATATACGCTTTTGGATGTTTTTTGGCTTTATGATTGGTCCATAAAATATATTCAATGTATATTCAACCGACGTTAGGTTCTGTGTGGGTCCCCGATAAGGGTGTCTTCCGGAACATTTAGAGGGTCGGTATTTTTTTGGGAGGTGCCTTTTGGGCCACTTTCCACGCAACACCAATAAAACCAAACGCTTATAGCAAACGCGCAGGACATCGATTTTTTTTTGTTTTTTCAAGATTCACCCCCCGATAAAGGTGTCTTTCGGAACATTTAGAGGGTTGGCATTTTTTCGGGAGGTGCCTTTTGGGCCACTTTCCAAGCGATGCCAATTAAAGAAACGATTATATTAAACGAGCAGGAAAGATTTTTTTTTTTGTTTTTTTTTTTCAAGATTCACCCCTCTATAAGGGTGGCTTCCGGACCATTTAGAGGGTAGGAATTTGTTTGGCAGACGCCTTTTGGGTCACTTTCCATGCAACGCCAATAAAAAAAAAACGATTATATCAAGCGCGCAGGACATAGAGGTTTTTTTTTGTTTTTTTTTTTCAACATTTACCCCCCGATAAGGGTGTCTTCCAGAACATTTAGAGCGTCGGCATTTTTTCGGGAGGTGCCTTTTGGGCCACTTTCTATGCAACGCCAACAAAAAAAAAACGATTATGTCAAACACGCAGGACATAGAATTTTTTGTTTTTTTTTTCAAGATTCACCCCCTGATAAGGGTGTGTTCCTGAACATTTAGAGGGTCGGCATTTTTTTGGGAGGCGCCTTTCGGGCCACTTTCTAGGCAACGCCAATAAAAAATCGATTATATCAAACGAGCAGGACATAGAATTTTTTAAAGTTTTTATCAAGATTCACCCCCCGATAAGGGTGCGTTCTGGAACATTTAGGGTCGGCATTTTTTTGGGAGGCGCCTTTTGGGCCACTTTCTATGCAACGCCACTAAAAAAATCGATTGTATCAAACGCGCAGGACATAGAATTTTTTTTGTATTTTTTCAAGATTCATCCCCGATAAGGGTGTGTTCCGGAACATTTAGAGGGTCGGCATTTTTTTGGGAGGCGCCTGTTGGGCCACTTTCTAGGCAACCGCAATGTTGAGGTTCACCCCCCGATAAGGGTGTGTTCCGGAACATTTAAAAGGTCGGCATTTTTTTAGAGGCACCTTTTGGGCCACTGTCCATGCAACGCCAATAAAAAAAATCGATTATATTAAACGCGCAGGGCATAGATTTTTTTTTGTTTTTTTTTTCAAAATTCACCCCCTGATAAGGGTGTGTTCCAGAACATTTAGAGGGTCGGCACTTTTTTGGGAGGCGCCTTTTGGGCCAATTGCTATGCAACGCCAATAAAAAAATCGATTATATCAAACACGCAAGACATAGCATTTTTTAATTTTTTTTCAAGATTCAGCCCCCGATAAGGATGTGTTCCGGAACATTTAGAGGGTCGGCATCTTTTTGGGAGGCGCCTTTCGGGCCACTTTCTAGGCAACGCCAATAAAATAAATCAATTATATCAAACTCGCAGGACATAGAATTTTTTAAAGTTCTTTTTCAAGATTCACCTTCCGATACGGGTGTGTTCCGGAACATCTAGAAAGTCTGCATTTTTGGGGAGGCGCCTTTTGGGCCACTTTCTAGGCAACGCCAATAAAAAAGTCGATTACATCACACTGCGCAAGACATAGCATTTTTTACTTTTTTTTTCAAGATTCAGCCCCGATAACGATGTGTTCCGGAACATTTAGAGGGTCTGCATTTTTTTGGGAGGCGCCTTTTGGGCCACTTTCTAGGTAACGCCAATAAAAAAGTCGATTATATCAAACGCGTAGGACAGATTTTTTCTGTTTTTTCAAGATTCATCCCCGATAAAGGTGTGTTCCGGAACATTTAGAGGGTCGACATTTTTTTGGGATGCGCCTTTTGGGCCACTTTCCATGCAACGCTAATAAAAATATCGATTATGTCAAACGCGCAGGACATAGATTTTTTTTGTTTTTTTTTTTCAAGATTCACCGGCCGATAAGGGTTTGTTCCGGAACATTTAGATGGTCGGCATTTTTTTGGGAGGCGCATTTTGGGCCACTTTCAAGGCAACGCCCATAAAAAAAATCGATTATATCAAACTCGCAGGCCATAGAATTCTTTTCTGTTTTTTTCAAGATTCACCCCCCGATAAGGGTGTGTTCTGGAACATTTAGAGGGTTGGCATTTTTTTGGGAGGCGCCTTTTGGGCCACTTGCCATGCAACGCCGATAAAACATAATCGATTATATCGAACACGCAGGACATAGAATTTCTTTTGTTTTTTTTTCAAGACACCCCCAATAACGGTGTGTTCCGAAACATTTAGAGGACCGAGTTTTTTTGGAGACGCGCCTTTTGGGCCACTTTCTAGGCAACGCCAATAAAAAAAATCGATTATATCAAACGCGCAGGACATTGAATTTTTTTAGTTTTTTTCAGGATTCACCCCCCCCCCCCCACCCCCGCGCCCCAATAAGGATGTGTTCCAGAACATTTAGAGGGTCGGCATGTTTTTGGGAGGCACCTTTGGGGCCATTTTCCATGCAACGCCAATAAAAAAATCGATTATAATAAACGCGCAGGACATTGATTTTTTTTCGTTTTTTCAAGATTCACCGCCGATAAGGGTTTGTTCCGGAACATTTAGATGGTCGGCATTTTTTGGGAGGCGCCTTTTGGGCCACATTCTAGGCAACGCCAATAAAATAAATCCATTATATCAAACTCGCAGGACATAGAATTTTTTAAAGTTCTTTTTCAAGATTCACCTCCCGATACGGGTGTGTTCCGGAACATCTAGAAAGTCTGCATTTTTTGGGAGGCGCCTTTTGGGCCACTTTCTAGGCAACGCCAATAAAAAAGTCGATTATATCACACGCGCAAGACATAGCATTTTTTACTTTTTTTTCAAGATTCAGCCCCGATAACGATGTGTTCCGGAACATTTAGAGGGTCGGCATTTTTGTGGGAGGCGCCTTTCGGGTCACTTTCTAGGCAACGCTAATAAAAAAAAATCGATTATATCAAACGCGCAGGACATAGAATTTCCTTAGTTTTTTCAAGACCCCCCCCCCCCCCCGCTGCGATAAGGGTGTGTTCCAGAACATTAACAGAGTCGGCATTTTTTTAGGAGGCACCTTTTGGGCCACTACATGCAACGCGAAATAAAAAAATCGATTATATTAAACGCGCAGGACATAGCATTTTTTTTCGTTTTTTTTTTCAAGATTCACCCCCTGATAAGGGTGTGTTCCAGAACATTTAGACTTTAGAGGGTCTGCATTTTTTTGGGAGGCGCCTTTTGGGCCACTTTCTAGGTAACGCCAATAAAAAAGTCGATTATATCAAACGCGTAGGACAGATTTTCTCTGTTTTTTCAAGATTCATCCCCGATAAAGGTATGTTCCGGAACATTTAGAGGGTCGACATTTTTTGGGATGCGCCTTTTGGGCCACTTTCCATGCAACGCTAATAAAAATATCGATTATGTCAAACGCGCAGGACATAGATTTTTTTTGTTTTTTTTTTTCAAGATTTACCGGCCGATAAGGGTTTGTTCCGGAACATTTAGATGGTCGGCATTTTTTTGGGAGACGCAAAAAAAATGAAAAAATAAGAAGCAGAACTCAATTTACTGTAGACTGTTTCTCCAAATTTTGTATGCATAATACCTGATTTAAAAAAAAAATGTCCGATTTGTCTAAAGTGTATTTTGTAATTTTCAATTTTTTTTATCATGTTTGACAAAAACCCTTATTAGGGGTTGAAGCAAAAGCCCAGACATTACGAATTTTACACCAACATTTTTTATATCTGACACTGTATTTTTGGGAATTTTTACAGCTTTTTCTATTACGGCCATCGAGATGTTTAAAAAGAAAAATTCATAAATTCATGACGCGCTCAAATTTATTTTGAAAAATCTGAACAAAATTGCAATTGCTTAATACAGTGAGAGTAATAATAGGGAAAATCGGGAACCAGATTTGAGGGGTCGAGGGTCAGACCCAGGTCGAATTGGTATGGAATGCCCCATATATATATACAGGGTGTCCCAGAACTCAACGTTAAGCCGACCCGGGGTGACAGGATTGATTGTAACCATCATGAGAAAAATCAGAAAAAAAATCTATCCCATGCAGTTTGAAAATTATGGGCATTTAAGAAAAACCTAGAAATTTGGTCAAACTGTAACCATTTTTCGATTATTGTGAGACAAACCCAAACAAACCCAAACAATCCCAAGTTTCCTAGAATTAAGCCTATTTGTTAAACTATGAATTTAAAAGTTTCAAAATTTGTCTACTTTGAAAGGCCCTGCTTTATTTTTTTTTTGCTTTTTTTTCTGATTTATTTTTTTTCTGATTTTTCTCATGATGGTTACAATCAATCCTGTCACCCCGTGTCGACTTAACGTTGAGTTCTGGGACACCCTGTATATATATATATATATATATAAACATCTGAAAAAAGTCGAATCCCTTTTTAAATATTTTTTTTTTTTATAAAATCGTCCATTTTTTATCGACAAACGGCTGTAATGCGTTTTTGAGCGGCTAAGTCTCGCAGCCGTTTGAAAAGGAGAAGTTCCGTTGGGTTGCTCATTGTTGCTCACGGCGGTGGCAGCGAGCAACAATCACGCTAACGTTCGGGTAATTGAGCGTTCGGATAAACTAAGTCATCGTTCGGATAATTGAGGGTTCGGATGATCGAGATTCTAGTGTACTGATTTTTGTCCCCTACATATTTATTATAACTATACATAAATTGAATATTTGCACTGAATCGAGACCTGCACTCGCTTGAACTGAAACGGAAAGTTATCGAGAATAAGTGGTATCCGTGGTATAATCACCATCTCACCCCATCCGCACTTCGTCAGAACTTCTCCCTCGATGACGTTTTGTTGTAAAGCAATCAATAGCTGAACTTATACTTCTTCGGTTTAAATGAAAAAATATACCATTACCTTCGTGGCACTTAAAGGTATATAATAAAGAAAACCATATCTCATTCGGTTCAGCAGTCTTTAAGTGATGCCAGGACATACAGACAGACAATCTTAACAGCTTTGTTATAAGTATAGATTATGCAATAAATAAAACGTTTGACACAAATTTGGCACCTTAAAATCGACAATACGAATATTCAATACAAGTTAACATAAACCAGAACGACCGTGGACAAAAATTAATTTAGTCACTTTGTTGACACTGAAGAAGATGGAGTATGCTGTACCGGTGCCAAAGTGTCGTACTTACTCATCTTCTCTACCACTATTCGTCTGGCTTCTTCAGCTTCCGTACGTGGCTGTTGTGTGGCATGTTGGCGATCCATGACGGCAGGCTCTGGAAATTTTGGAAGATTCTACGTTAAAAGTGTCAAGTCAAATATATATGTTTGGCTTTCCAGTGACTAATTATATGAGCATTTTATTGTCGGTCTTACAGTAAATAGAAAACAGTCAACATTTTATATATTTAGAGACTGCAACACCAAAAATATAGATTTCTTCGCAAATCTCAAATTTCTAGATATCGAGGAGCCAGTCTATGAATGTTTCTCACATCAAGCAATGGCAATTAAAAATGTATATCTGTACGATTATACATTTTTCATGGCCTTTAGTAAATGTGAGAAAAAATCATGAATTGGCTCCTGTATACCGAGAAATATAGATTTTTAAATGGCTCCAATCGCTGCCGACAAATCCATGTTCTTCGCTTCATAGTCTCTAAAGATATAAAATGTTCATTGCTCTTACACAAGTCATAAAGGCCGTTTTTGCAGATTGTACCATTATATTTGTTGCTCATTGTTCTTGTAGATATTATCATTTATATGTATAATCTTTCAGTAATACTTTCACTCAACGAAATGGCGAGCCGCAGCTCTTACGATTTGATTCTATTTACTTTTTGGTATCACTTTATGGTAAATCAGAAATTCCATTATTGTATTAACGTTTCTGGTTTACAATAAATCTCAAATGAAAGGAAATTTGAATCTGCTTCAACTTTTCAAATTTAAGACTACCGTGAAAAAATCGTAATCAAAAGAGTATACGGCGAAATTATTTTTGTCGCGAAAAAAAAAATTCGCGTCAAACAATTTTTCCGATCGAAACCAATATTTTTTTAAAAATAGTTAAATAAAAAATATTTTCCTGCGAGGGACAAAAAAATTTCAATTGTATGAAAAAAAAAACTTCTCGAACAAGGTTTGAACAGCGAACCTTTGGCATCACGAGAACCAACGCTTACCCTCGCTGACGGCGGCGATGTTAGGCGATTTTTACAACTCATTGATCCCATCCATCTGAGTGGCTTGATATTGAGAATAATTTACTTTAAAACTATTATTTAGACGTTACGAACGATAGAAAGTTTTTATTTTCTGTGTAGAATGGGCTCAACAATTTTTGCAAAAACGTTTTCATGCTCTGGAAAATTCATCATTTTTTTCATTTAGAAAATTAATTCTAAACATCTTAAAATTCAGAAAAAAATCAATACAAAAGCTCCATAACCGAAAAAGAATAAAGCAAACACAGCGTGGACCCCATTTAACGTGACCACCCCAAATATCTCGGTTGCCTTCAGAGTAACGAAAAAAATGTCAAGAAGTAATTTGATTGATTTCGAAAGGCTGATACAGTAGTGAAAAATTCATTTTTGGCAAGTTCATAGTTTTTGCGTTCTAAAGGTCGTCAATGGTTTTTTTTTTCAAATGGGAACATGTTTTTTTTATTAAGACGTTGTAGCTGATATTCAGACGAATCCAACGACCTATGATATCATGAACTTGAAACGATTTATCACCAAAATATTTAGGTGATTTTGGTACATTTTTGGAATGTGCGAATTGGTGAATTTTGAATATTTTAGTGAAAAATAATTTCAAGGTCATGATATCATCGGTCGTTGGATTCGTTTGAATATCAGCTACAACGTCTTAGTTAATGAAAAAACATGTTCCCATTTGAAAAACCATTGATGACCTTGAAAACGCAAAAACTATTCTCAAGGTCATCAATGGTTTTTCAAATTCAAACACTGTTTTAAAATCAAGACAGTGTAGCTGATATCCAGACGAATTCAATGATCTATGATATCGTGACATTGAAATGATATTTCACCACGAGAAGTTGTAGCTGATATTCAGACAAATTCAAACATACCACAATATTTTGGTAAAATATCATTTCGAGATCATGAAATCATACCTCTGTGAACTTGGCACCCGAGAATCTCCGATCTCAATGTCTTCCGGTGATATCCGAAGGCTTTCGTTTGTAGTTGATTGTACCCGCATGAAAATTTATATATGCAAAATATACACACAAAATATATGCGCCACATATTTATATCGATCCTATATAAAGCGCCAAAAAGATATATACCGGCGCATATATGTCCCGATAGATGGCACATGTACGCTCAAATATATGGCGCATATATGTGCCATATATAATTTCACCAGTAAATATATGTATTACATATGAATGCTGTGTAATCTTTTTTGAAATCACATATTTATTTTAAATATGTAATTGTTATTCTAATTTATATCTGCTTATATAATATTTATTAAATTTTTGTAATAACAATCTATTTTCATTAAATACCATGTATAGACATTATTTCATAGAAAATTGAAAAAATAATTATGCACAATGCATTCAAAATATCCTGACCATGTAAATTTATCTTAAACGTACAATATTGAAAATATTTTCACCTTAAATGCAGTATATGTTTAACGTATAAAATAAAGTTGTATTATGCGGTTGGTATATTGAGACTATTCGACATTCGATTAAACATGTATATATATTTATGTTTGGGTTGTACTGTAGTGTTTCCGAGCACTCAGTCCTTGCGGACCATTGTGCTCGGGCCCTCTTCAGGGCAAACTCTTCCTGTAATGTGTATGCATGCTGATGCATTTCAGTCGTATATTTTTTCAATTATTCGTTGTGAATCTCCACCGCTGATCTGTATTCTGTGAGTGTCTAATTTGTACCTTTATCGCATAATTTTTTAATTTCCAAACTATGAAAATCGAAATGTTTATAAATGAAAAATGGAATATCGTTTTCTGGAAAAACTTCTACCTGTTATTTTTTTTAGTTTGTTGGGAAAGCCCTTTTTAGTATTTGTAAGTCAACAAATAAACAACTGAATTGTAGTGGTTTGTAAAGCTAACAAATCATGATGAGTGATCAATGTCTTTCCTGTGGTTTCGATCTGCGATTTGAAGAAAAAAGCATCTCTATTAGAGATATTTAGTGAATCTTTATTAGAGATGCTTTTAGTCCAGTCAAAAAGCGACAAAGGTAGTACTTTATCTAAGAACCCGCTAATTTGGTTTAAGGGTAATTCGATGGCGCCGAATCGAATGGAGATGATTTTTTTGCGATCAACTCCCGGCATCGTTGAGAAAAAAGGCTTGAAATGTTAAAAATTATTTTTTTGGAGAAAATAACACTTTAATTAAAAAAGTCTGAAACAAAAGTTTAAGAATAAAAAAAATACGTAAAAAGGTATTCCACGTTCATTTTCGTATTTTTAGAAATAAGCGAGAAAGAGACGAAAAATACTGGATTTCGGGGTGAAAATCCCCAAATTTCAATAAATAAATATATTAAATACACGTATATCTGGTTTTTTTTTAATTAACATGCTTTAGGACGAGTTAATTTAACATTCTAGAGGAATTGTTTTTTTTTTTTTAATTTATTGTATGAGTATCTGAAAATCACGGCTAAACATAAGAAAAATGGGCATTAAGGCCATGTGCCACATGCCTCCGACCGCATCGAAATTTTGAAATGGGAATTCTCCCAAGCGGATCAACCAATTGGAATGCAATTTGTTGTGTGCATGCAGGATGCTTGCTGCGAGAGCATGATTCGCGAAATTTTCCAAAATTTCGAAAAAAAAATTGCAGTTTGTGGTTACCATGCGAAAAACTGTGCATTATTAACCATTGCATCGCATTTTCGTTAATTTGGCACGAATCATGCTCTCGACAGTGAAAGAACACACATTTTGAGCTTTGTTTCACCTGTTTTGATGAACAAATGGCGGAGAAAAGGCATTTTGAAATTTTTACATAAATTTAGCAAAAATGTACCAACAAAGCTCAAAATATCAGGTACCGGAGCGAGCGTTCGGTTCATCCGTTTTCTCACTGGTGGCGCTCGCCTCCTTCCGGAACAATTTATTTTTTGACAGGTCGAAAGCCGGAGTCATAACCTCGCACATTCGTTCGAATTATATTTCATACGATGTGTGTGATAGAGTGTGATATAGAATGTGAATAGTGTGAATAGTAATAGAGTGCAGTTTGTTTTCGTCGCGTTTTGGTGAGTTTTTTTTGCTGTAAACAACGCCTCAGGACGCCGGCACACCACCGACGAGAAATGCCGACAACGAAATAATCGACGAGAAAACCGCCGCGGCCGATTACACGAAGAAGATCGGGGAATATAGTGACAGCGAGAAGCCGAAGGAGAAAACACCTGAAGTCAAGGTACGTACGTGCTATCTCATAACCACAATTTACGTACTTTGTAATTTGCCACGATCTTCCCGCGCATTGCTTTCCCTCGCATTGCTTTTGCAGATAGCATATTTTCGATTTCCTGAGCAGTGTGCGACCAAAATGAGGCACGAAAGTTTAACACCCTTTGCCTACGAACGCTAAACTATAACGTCTCAAACACGGATGATTTGTGGACCTGTGGCGATTCCTCGATAGTTTCACCCTGATTGAGCGTACAGGTACCCTACCGTGTACCTGTACGGTAGTACACCGCTACACGCAAATGTACGTGTTACTAGTCTGGTACCAGTACACTGTGCGTAAAATGTGTAAACTGTGTATAAAATATACCGGTTCTGTATCCTCACCATATTAATACTGGTACCGATACCGTACACACATACGTGGTAGGTACGGTACCGGGGCTATCATGTAGAAACCAGAACTAATGTAGCATCGGATTTACCATCTAGATGGACCATTGGATTTATCCACGGCAGCAAGTACATACATACAATCGTCGCAGCCACAATATACAGTCCTGGTGTCGCGAGGATATCACCGCTGTCTCCTCAAGGAACCTCAATGAGCCTCAAGGCTGACCTCAAGGAACAATATCTTGCCATGGATCGCACCACCAATCTGTGCAAGGCCTTTCGCTTACGTATGTACGTTTCAAAACAAAGGGCGAGGATGCTAGGGCCTTCTTGCATCTCAATGGTTACGGCTCCCATCATCTCATACTCAGAGTCGACGGGTCCAAACCTTCAGCCCAACAGAATTGAATGGTCAACGGTTGAATGTGTTAAGGTAGAACAAGCATGCGCTCTTGATTTTTATAGATTTTGTTCAAATTTTAACCAGACATTGTTCGTATGCATGTTTCAGCGAAATTTTAGAACAGTCGACTATTTAGATTCGGAGGTAATGGGTTTTAAAATTGCAACTGTTAACACTGCAGGGTCTGCATTGAAATTTAGACAGGGTAATTTTCCGTAACAAATATTTGTCCTCTATAAAAAGACACAAGGCAATAACATAAGCAATATGAAATATTAATGTTTATAACGCAAATATATCTTTTACGTTAAAAGTTTTTAACTTTAGGAACACGATAATTATCTTTTCTTTCGACATATTGACCAATACTGTTCTACGTTGTTGCATAATGTCTTTTTATTATAGGGGATAAATATTTTTTACCGAGAGTTATTCTGTCGTTACTGAACGTCTTTAGCAAAATCGAATAGTAAAAACAAGCCAAACTTTTTTCACTCGTTCCCTAACTAGTTTGCTATCTAATCATAATTTTTCTTCAAAATGAATAACCCAATAGAATGGTACAACGAATTATGTGACCTGACTTTCAGCCAATGCAGACCCTGCAGTGTTAATGCTATTGAAAAATCCATTATCTCCCAATCTAAATAATCAACTGTTCTGAAATTTCACTCAAACTTGCATAATGATATGAACAATGTCTGGTTAAAATTTGAACAAAATCGATAGAAATCAAGAGCGCACGCTCGTTTTATCATAAGGACTTACACCACTGTAAACGTCAAAAATTGAGTGATATTTCGCGATTTTTTTTCTAGGACAAATAAGAGACTATTAATATTCAAGGATGTTATTAGTCATATCTTCGAGGGACCAAAATGAAATGAATATTAAAAAATTATGCCAAAAGGTGAGGCTGGAGCCATTCTGGAGAGGCATGTTGAATTTGAGACGCTCTGCGGTACGCAGTACAGCTGACGCAAATTTGATTTTAGAGCAAAATAAACAAAAGTTTCTTAATTTACACCAGTATAGCTAGATCAGTGTTTGTCAACCTTTTTTATAAGGCGGCACACTTGAATGTCTATAAAATTCTTACGGCGCACCTTCGTATTGGACTTCGCCCCGCACCGCACGCCCCGCCAAACGACACTCGTTACGATCGGTGCCCGGGTATTATCACGTGATACCCCATGTAGGGTGATCGGTAGTGGCCAATGATTGGCCGATGCTCGACGCCAAGCTTGCCAACATTGGCACTCGAGCTTGGCCCGATCATCGACCGAGCCTTGGATGATAAGAGCGGCCCGATATTCGCAATCAATATTGGCCCTAGAATGGCTTATGAGAATCGGCCGAGCATCGCGTAGGAGTTCATTCGAGAATCGGCCAACAATGAGCCCCCTCAAGATTGCCATCATTGGCACTCGCGCTTGGCCCGATTATCGACCGAGTCTTGGCGGATAATTGTGACCCAATATATAGATCACCAAAATTGATCCTGCACTGCCAAAAAAAAAAAAAATTAATTATTTTTGTATTGTTATTCGTCATTACCTGGTCTTTCGAAATGATTAGTTCGAAGAAAATATTTCACCCATATGGGGCTTGAACCTTGACTTCCCTACTCATAGCCAAACACGCTGCCCCTATGCTACCGAGTGCTTGTAACATTTGAATCGCAGATATGGCATAAGATACCAAATGGATTCTCATCATTATTTGTATCACATAAACTACATCAATTAGTTAATATCATTGTGATAATTAGAGAGTGTTATCGAATGACATGTTATAGAATTTTCAAACCTAACCTATATATATAATTCCTCTCTCTCCACCTTCTCTACCCCCACAACCCGTTAATATGTGTGTTGCAATAAAGACAGACCATTAGTTCATTAGTTCAAGTTTAATTTGAATAAATAAATATATTTAAAATGAATAATTCCAATAATGGAATGCAATAGGAAAAATTTGATTTCACGAAAAATCTAGTTAATTCAAATAAAAAATAAATAAATAGACGCGGTTAGTTAATATTAATAAATTTTTTCTGTCAGTGTAGGATGGTTCATAAAAATCGGCAGAATATCGCGTATGAGCTCGTTCGAGAATCGGCCAACAATGAGTGTATTGATTTGGTAGTATATTTGTTAAGAATAATGTCCAATGAACTCGTAAAAAGTATTTATCTCGTCTCTCAATGACTTCAACGCGAAACAATGAATCATCAATATACGAATTGCGGTTCGATCATGGGTAACTCGGCCGAACATTGGCCTCGTATCGGCAAAAATATGATTGGCGAGTCTATACTTCGCCGAACATCGACCTCGTATCGATAATTCAATGATTAGAGAGCCTACATTTGGCCGAACATTGTCCTCGTATCGGCAAACCAATGATTGGCGAGTCTATACTTCGCCAAACATCGGCCTCATATCGATAAACCAATAATGAACAAGTCTATACTTGGCCGAACATTGGCCTCGTATTGGCAAACCAATGATTGGCCAGTCTATACTTCGCCAAACATCGGCCTCGTATCGACAAGCCAATGATTAGCGAGTCTACGTTTGGCCGAACATTGGCCGCGTATCGGCAAACCAATGATTGGCGAGTCTATACTTCGCCAAACATCGGCCTCGTATCGACAAGCCAATGATTAGCGAGTCTATATTTGGCCGAACATTGGCCTCGTATCTGCAAACCAATGTTGGCTAGTCAATACTCAGCCGAGCATTGGCGTACAATTGGTTAATCGATCATCGTCCCGCCAACATTGGTCCAAGTATTAGCCGTTACGGTTCGATTGGCGAAACCTACATGGGACATACATCCGCCTATTTTTTGGCGGCACACACGAAATACACTCACGGCACACCAGTGTGCCGCGGCACACCGGTTGAAATTCACTGAGCTAGATAAACACGTAGAGGATTGTGAAAATATTAATTTTTGTGCAATTGGGGAGCATTAAACCAAAAACTTCATTTTCGACAGAAAAAAGGACAATAATTTGGCAATAACTAATGTTATAACTAACTCATAGAAAATCCCGTACGTATTTCTCTTTGGAATGTTATTTTAAACATGTACTTAAAATTTGGAGTGAAAATAATGAAAATTTTTGGAGTTATGCTGCGTGCCGTTTTGAAAAATTGTGTTTCTAGAAAAACCAGCGTAACGCAGAGTTTCTTCTCCGTTCCCTGGTAGACTATGGACAAAATATTTCCGATGAAACTTTTCGAGGGGAATAAGCCACTGTCCGGGCTGAATCTCCGTCGTCTGATGACATCGGCACCGTACCCATACCTTCGTGAGGCGAGCGGTGAACAAAGTGTATATGAATCGTAGTCGAGGTATTTGTTTAAATTTATTAAAACCGACGGATGTCACCACCTTTCCATAGGGCAAGTCTTTAGCAACTCGGAAAGCCAAAGGTTTAATTGTTGTAAACAATTATTGAAATCTTTCAATTTTGGGTAAGTCAGCATTTTATTTTAAATTCGTTCAGGTCAAAATGACGCAGTGTGTCAAGGAAGGAGAACACCACCGTCACTGCCCATTTTCGACCGTTTTTTGAAGATTTTTGTAAAGAAACCAATAAAATACATGGTCAAAAGAACTTTTAGGCTTTATCAGGTATATATTGAAGTATGTAAAAAGAGTTTATTTATCAAAAGAATAGAAAATCGCGGTGCACGAGTTGCTATAGCACTACTGGTTTTCAGTCAACCCTCTCCATACTGTTGAAGTTTGCATCGTTGGAACGCAACGAAAACTCTTGCTTACATTTTATTTTTTATATTTTCATTGTTATAGAAAATCTTTTTTTTTTTAGATTTATATTGTAGATCGCTAAATAAACATTTTAAAAAATAGTTAGAAGATTTTTGTGAGCAAAGTTTACCAAAATAAATTAAAGGAATTCACGAATATTAATTTTCGTTGCGTTCCAACGATACAAACTTCAACCTCATAGTTTCTCTGCGGAAAGCAGTACAACTATCGTAAATTTAATCCTGGAACTAAGAGCGAAATATTTTCGCTACTCATGTTAGTTTTAGAAGTCAAGTACGGGGAGAAATTTCAAAATATTTTTTTTAAAAATCGTAACGAGTTTGAAAAAAGTTCGTGTTTTCGACCATAATTTTGATATACTACTCCAAAAAAATGAAGGAATAGAAAATTTCTTCATTTTTTTAAGTGTTTTTTGAAGCGCTGTATCTCTGTGAAAAATGGTCGCATCGAGATAAAAAAAAGCCTTCAAAGCTTCCAGTTTCTAGTTTCCAGATTTTTTGGCAACATTTTTTGTGAGCCGCGGTTTTTGCCAAATAAATGATTGCCAAGAAAATAATTGCCAAATTTATTTGTTTTTTTTTCAAGGGGTCACGGGCTAGTTAATTTTTTTTCTACGTAACTTAATGTAGTACAATCGTGCTGTCGCTGAAAAAGCCTGGAATCGGAGAGAATTAGAAGACGGCTAGTTTTTTGACAGGTGTTTTTGTAGGTGCCGCGGGTGCTAAATCCAAGTTTGCCTAAAAATCAGAGTGTAGGGTTCTTTTTCAGGGGATGAAAGGAGAAGGCGGTGGATTAATGCCAAACTACAACCCCTACGAGGTCGGCGCCGTGAGACAAAATGTTCAGAGGCTTTCGTTTTATCCATAGCGCCGAAGTTGTGGAAGTTCATTTTGGGGGTGAAAAAGTGGGGTGAAATTTTGAAAAATCAGTTTTAATTTAATAACTCTTTTTAAAAAATCGTACACTTTTTGTTAAAATAGGAACGTTGTAGCCCTTGAAAAGACGCGTCGATTGAGTACTTGATCATCACTCTCCGATAATATCTTTACACCCAAAAAAATGGTTAAAAAACGAAAAGAAAAATTGTTTATTGAATAACTCAAAAACAATCGGTTTTTCGGGTATGGTTCAAACGTACGAAATGTAGAGAATAATTTTCTCCATATTTTCGTTGCTACGGACCACCCTTGAATTTTGATTTTCCAGCCCCTCTCGGGGGTTGAACATTCAAAATGAAATTCTGGGAAAACTATTGACCGCACGAATTCGCCGCCGTGGAAGAATTTGTAGCTCGAACCCTCAACTACATTTTTGTCCAAAGCGCCAAACTCGTATCTCTTTAGTTTCGGTCAATAGTTTTCCCAGAATTTCATTTTGAATTTTTAACCCCTGAGATGGGTTCGAAAAAGCAAAATTCAACAGTTGTCCATAGGAACGAAAATATAGAGAAAATTATTCTTTACATTTCGTACATTTGAACCATCTCCGAAAAATCGATTGTTTTTGAGTTGTTCAATAAACAATTTTTTTGTTAATTCTTCCACAATTCTTTTGGGGGTGAAGATATTGTTGGAGAGGGTTGATCGAATACTCGATCAACGCGTCTTTTCAAGGGCTACAACGTTTCCATTTGAACCAAAATTGTATGAATTTGTCCTAAAGAGTTATCGAATGAAAACTGATTTTTCGAAATTTCACCCCACTTTTTCACCCCCAAAATGAACTTCCACGACTTCTGCGCTATGGACAAAAATAAAACCCGGATTTTTATGAACATTTTGTTTCCCGGCGCCGACCTTGTGGGGGTTGTAGTTTGAAATTAATCCACCCCCAACCCCTATAAAAAACCCTACACCCCTATTTTTAGGCAAACTTGGTTTTAACACCCGTGGCACCTACAAAATCACTTGCCAAAAAACTAGCCTTCTTCTAACTTTTTCCGATTCCAATATACAGCACGACTGTACTAATGTATAGGTCAGTTAGCTTGTTGATTCAGCTTCAATTTGGTTTTTTTTCTCTCTACGTCAATTTTTTGCTGAGATATCGGACTTTAAATGAAACAAGATTCTTTTGTCTTTGATAATCGATATCTCAGCAACCAATGATTGCAACGGGAATTAAAGGACAGCTTTGAAAACTTGGATAAATTTCCTATCAGCCCCTTTCGTTGATCTTTCAGAAAAACATTTTTTCACTCTCAACATTAATTTGAAAAATAACAAAAAGTGACTTTTTATAGTTTGTCAGTAAATCTACTACTACTTTACAAATATTAATGGAAACACTAATGTTGCCGCGTTTTTTTTTCAAGCGTAATGTAGCCCCAATAGCCCTGTTAATTTTCAAATTGATTCATCGAACCGTTTTTCCGGACTGATTGATCAATGTTTTACAGAACAATGAAAGGCGCAAGTGTATTGTTTCTAAACATCGTTTAATCATCATCAAAATGGAAAGACCAATTTTCTTCGACTTTTTTCACAAATTTGCACTAGTCTCTTGTTAAATTTAAGTAAAAGAAATTCATAAAATTTCAATTTTTTAAAAATATTTCTTTTAACTTTGTAAAACATTTCAGGAAACAATACTGACTCATTTTTTACTCGATTCGGCCTTTGCGCACTATATTTTCAGTCATGTTTAATTGCATTAATCAAAAGTTGATAACCCCAAACTGTATTCAATAGTCGATCTGAGAACATTTATGCGATTAACTCTTGATATTTTCTACGAAGGTTATGAGGGTTCCAGAAAACAGTTTTTTTTCCAACTAGGCATGAACAAAAATTGAAAAAAGTTACAGTTTACAAAAACTTTAGATTAATTTTTTTACCAAAACGTAGAAAAAAATTACCAAAAAAATACTAGTTAAAAAAATGTTAATTAGTTTTTTCTTAAGAAAAAAGATCAGTTTTGGAAGAAAGTTTTTTTTGTAACCCTAATAACCTTCGCAGAAAATATCGAGAATTAATTTCATACAAGTTTTCAGATCGACTAGTGAATACAGCTTCGGGGTTTCAACTTTTAATTAATAATTAAAGATGAGTGAAATTATGGTGCGCAAAGGTCGAATCGTGTAAAAATGAGTCTGTATTGTTCCCTGAAATGTTTGACAAATTTGAAGTAAAACAAAAATTGAAATTTTTCTCTTTAACTTTAACAAGCAACTAGAGCAAAGTTGTGAAAAAAGTCGAAGAAAATTAGTTTTTTTTTCATTCTGATGATGATTACACGATGCTTAAGAACAATACACTTCTTCCTTTGTTTTGTAAAACTTTGATGAATCGAACCGAAAAAATGGTTCGATGGATCAAATTGAAAATTTACAGGGCTATTGGGGGTACATTAAGCAGAAAAACAACCGGGCAACATTCGTCTTTCCATCAATACTTAAAGTATTGTACATTTACTATAATATATAAAGTAGTAGTACATTCACTAAAAAACCATAAAAAGTCATTTTTTTGTCCTTTTTCAAATTAATATCAATGGTGAAAAAATGTTTTTTTTTTCTAAAAAACAACGAAAGGGTCGTGTTGGAAATTTATTTAAGTTTTCAAAGCTGCCCGTGCAACCATTGGTTGCTGAGATAACGGTAATCGAAGACAAAAGGATCTTTTTACATTTAAAGTCGGATATCTCAGCAAAAAATTGACGTAAAGAGACAAAAAAAACTAAATAGAAACTGAATAAACAAGCTAACTGACCTATACATGTATTTAACTGAAATAACGTTCTCGAGAGCGTGGACCCTTGAAAAAAAAACCTTAAAAATGGGCGATTACATTAGCTCACAAATTTATTTTGACGACAGATCTCGAAACTAGAAACTTGAAGCATCATAATGCTTTTTTTCATCTCGATGCGACCATTTTTCACATTGATACAGCGCTTAAAAAAACACTTTGAAAAATGGAAGAAATTGGATTGGTCGATTGGTCGATTGGACGAAAATTGTTCGAGTTCTGCTGCGTCCCGATTTCGAAAACGTGGTTTGGAGAAAAACGTGTGTAAAGTCAACGGTTAGACGATAGAGCTGAAGAAGTTTTGTTTCCGTAATCTAATGCCACCTTTTGGTCGAAAATAAAACTATTTTTAGTCGGTGAATTTCTCCCCATAGATAATAGGCTTACAAGAGTTGAGAATTGCGACTACCGGCATGACATCGCCGAAGACGCTTTTCGGCGCCGGAGAGTCCCCTATAAAAATAGCTCGAAAACCACTTCAAAACTGTTTTTTTTTTTCGACTATAAACGAATATTCATAATATTTTTGGAGGTTACAAGGATTTTTTAAGTGTTTCCAAAAAAATGATTTTTCGAAAATTTTCCACCGGTGTCCTTTAAACATATCGCGATCGTAAAATTTCACCGCTCTTCTGTAGGGCGAGACTCCTGCGATCGTCATTGCTAGAAAATTCGATCCTTGGAGGAAGCTGCCGAAGATAAATCCCGGCAGAGAGAAAAAATTCTAAACGTATTTATTTTAGCAATAATTATAAAATTTCAACACTCTTTCGTAAAGTGAGACTCGGTCGATCTCGTTCGCTCGCGAATTTGGTCGGCCGCAGCCAACCTGCCGAAGGTAAGCCATGGCAGAGAAAAAATGGCGAACGCAATTGTTTAAACAAAGAGCATTGTAAACTTTTTTAAGTTACCAAGGATTTTTGAAAAGTGCTTCCAACAAAACGATTTTCGAAAATTTTACACCAATGACCTCTAAACAATTCGCGATAGTAAAATTTTACCGCTCTTCTGTAGAGCGACACTTCGCCGATCGTCATTGCTAGAAAATTCGATCTTTGGAGAAACCTGCCGAAGATGAATTCCGGCAGAGAGAAAAAATGCTAAACAATTTTTTTAGCATAATTATTAATAATTTAGTAATAATAACATTTTACCACTCTTTCGCAGAGTGAGACCCGGTCGATCTCGTTCGCTCGCGAATTTGGTCGGCCGCGGACAACCTGCCAAAGATAAGCCATGGCAGAGAAAAAAATGCCGATCGCAATTGGTTAAACAAAGAGCATTATAAAATTTTACAACTCTTCTGAAGAGTGAGTCTCGAGCGATCTCGGTCGTGACTCGAGATTTTAGCAGAGATCGAATTCGTCGACGATGAGCGACATCGAGATGCGAAATAGTCTTCGAGCTTATTTGTTTAAATTAATTAAAAAAGAATGGGGAAATGCCAGCACCCTTCCACCATACGAGTCTCTAGCAAACCCCGTTTGCTAGAAAGTTCAACCATAAAGAAATTTGCACCGATGACCGCCGTCGACAAAAAAAATCGTTTCGAGGGCATTTGTTTAAACAATGCGCGATCGCAAAATTTCACCGCTCTTCCGTAGAGCGAGGCTGGCGATCTCGATTGTTCGAGAAGCGGACCAGCAAAAATGCTGGCAAATATGAACCCTGGCAGAGATAAAAATGCCGAACGCATTTGTTTGAATAATGAGCATTGTAAAATTTTACCACTATTTTGTAGAGTGAGTTTCTAGCAATTTCGGTCGCTCGAAATTTTGGCAGGGATCGATATCGTTAACGATAAGCGGCATCGATGTTACAAATTGTGCTCGAGATTATTTGTTAAAATGAGTTTAAAAAAGTATGGGAAAATGCCTGAGACTTTTGGTTGTGGCCGTCGTCGAAAAAAAAATCGATTCGATGGCTGCATATACAATGTAAAATGCAACAAAGTTTCACCGCTCTCCTGCCGAGCGAGCGCATGCTTCCAATACAAGCGTACGATGGTCGCTACGCATAGTTGTATGAATTGTGTGACACGAACATAGATGTAAGGTGCTTGCGTACGACCACACGGCGTGCGAGAATGAATTCGTCTTTCTCCACACGGTCGGCGCGGCGTAGCAAACACACACACGCACACACACGCGCGCGCACGCTCAGCGATCGCCGTCTGTTTGGCTTCGACTCTTCGCCCTAGTGCAGCCCCCTGACACTGGCCTACTATTCCCATACGATAAACGAAAACGCGTTTTGTCCCGGCTTTTTAGTTCTTGAAAGCGCCACTACCTAGCGTTGGCTGTTATGTGACAGCCTTCGGCTCGAAATGCTCCGATCAGCTGAACGATTCGATACTTTCGTTTTGTGCTGTTTTCGTTATTGCGATAACAGCACGTACTGTTACAGCGATAACAGGATCCATCATACACGCGAATAATGGTTTTCGTAAAGTTATCTACACTAGACTTATATTCCTGTAAAATATTCGAAACACCGGTGCAACGTACATATATATGCATGCCTGTCACACGACTGCTAGCGCCACAGTGCGGCAAGGACATTTTGCGAACAGCATTTATCTACCAGTGTCAGCCCCTGCCCTAGTGCGAAGCATCGAGACCGAATCGCGATCGCTGCGCTGTCCGTCGGTAGCGACTCGTAGCTAAAAACTACGAGATCTGCGCTACCGACGTAACGAGAGGCCGCGTCGAAATGTTCTTGCGTGTGGCACATGGCCTTAAAGCTAAAGGTGTCTTTTAAAAAAATCTTAGATGGTAAGATCATTTTTCTTCAAAGTACTGCATGCGATTTTGAAAAGCACAAAAGTCGTGAAAAACCGGCATTTTCAAAATAACGTGCCGGGTACAACATTTTTTCCAAAATACAAAATAAAAAAAAACTAAATGAAGCTTGCTTTGTCCTCTTCAAAACCGCGTTTGGTAAGTTGGTGTACGATTTTTTTCTGCCGAGATATTCGGTTTTTTGTCCAGATAGAAAATTTGCAGAGTGCCTAATACTTTTGGCCAAGGCTGTATTTATTTCGACTTACACATAAAGTGTTTAATATTTTGTCGTCTATTTTTTATTTTCTTCGATCCTAATACATTTCTTCAAAATCTTCAATGCTGCCGACATTCCAGGCGGATGAAACCCTGTAAACTAGCAAACATTTTTTTTCTTATTTATTTTTTTATCCAATATGGTGGCAGGTAATACTTAAGGGATATGCATACTCTAGAAATAAAAAAAAAAGATGTTTTGTTTATTTTATTTTCTTATTGCGTATAGTATTGACTATGATTTGGTTAAAAGATTTTGCAAAAATTCAAAAAATTGACCGAGTTATGACGATTTTAGTGGAGCAGGTCAGAACGTCCCATTGCGTTACGGCTCTCGCGCTACGCGGTGCATTGTATAGTTGCTAAAGGCATTGATATGACTTTGTCCAACCAGGCTTATCATCCCAAAACCTCAGACGAAAAAAAATATTCAAAATCGATCTGTGATTTTAACTTCAAGGTTATGCATACCTCTTAACGAGTTGTCTATATGTAGAATATATTTTATATATAATTAGTGGATATCCTCATGAATATAAAGTAATGCTTTCAAATCAAACAAGCCTTCCATCGCTGTGAGCAATCCTTGGATTCGTATTATTTACCTCTTCACCATCGACGTTGATCCGATCTTTCGATTTGTTGTCGTTCCTTTGTCCTTGTTCTCCACACGAAACGGCTATCTGGGTGTCGCTGAAATTCGAAAATTTTTGTCTCGCGGTATTTCTGAGATTCACGCTGAACGTGTTGCTTAAAACAATGTTTACCGATGAGATTCGTAAACTAGAGGTTTCAAGCTTTAAAACCCTATTTTTTTTTACGATACGACCATTTTTCACGAAGTTACAGCTATTCAAAAATCAATGAAAACATTTTGAAATTTTACTGTTCCCTTAATTTTCGTAATGAATGTAGCATAACAATCTTTACAAATTATTACCTTGGTGATATGATTTCCGTATCCATTTTGCCTAAAATGAAATTTCTCATGGCCCCTCCGACTTCGCTGAAACTGTGACTGTAAAAAAATTATTGTCAATCAATACAGCCCGTTTTAAAGGATTTTCGCACTCTAAACGCTAAAAAAGGCTATTTTCATGAATTTTTTGAAATGTTTATATTATAGATATTGACATAAAAGGTGTTACACTCAATAAATACACTTTCGAAATACTTTTTTTTAAATGTATGTACTTATGCAACCCAAACAAACTTTAACCGCGTTTTTTTCAAAACAAAGTTTTTCGACGGCTTGTTGATAACATCTTCAAAACTACGGAACCGATCCGTATGAAATTTTGACCACATATTCTTTACACCTATAGCTATAGCGCATATCAACGATATTTTTTAATTTTGATATTTTCTATTTTTTCACAGAAACGGTGGAAAGAACACGTTTTTTTTGTTGTTTCGAAAAAAAAGCGCAGGCCTACAATTTTTTGAGGAAATTTATTTAACTACCGTCGTTCGTCTATAAATAGTGACGTGAATAAATAATTTTTTTTAAATGAATTTCTAAAGCGTATTTAATGAGTGTAACAACTTTTATATCAATATATATAACATAAACCTATAAAAAATAGCCTTTTTTAGCATCTAAAGTGAGAAGACCCGTTAATACTGGAGTCAAAGTATACATAAAATCTTCCATTTACTTACAATTTGGATCTTGCTGGCCGTTGTCTCCGAAACTCGTGGACATTAATGAAACTCATGATCGAGCTGCGATGTCGGTTCACGAAATTTCTCCAATAATCGAGACGATTTTTAGTGGGTAACGCCACGAAAGCGAAACTTGAAATTTTTTTAATGTTGTTGCCGAAATCCCTGTGTCACCCGCATGCTGATACTCGTACAAACCGATTACAACACGTCCTAAGATTTCGTCGTTCCAGAGAAGATTTTTATGATTTTTTTTTTTTGGTTTTCCAGATTTGTAGAACGACAGAGCGCCCGAAGCCATCACGATGACAACAACAAATGTATCGGGAAAAACTCGTTCTACTGTCACCGTCTCCAACATGAAATTAGCTCAATTCATGTTGGAGACGGTGAAGGAGAAAAGCATGAATTGAGCATATTCACGTTGGAGACGGTGATAGAAGAAAAACATGAATTGAGCGGAGACGAATTCGGGGCGGTAATATCGGGAATGTCCAATAGAGGCCCCGACAACCATTCTGATCATCGATTTTATCTTTGTTGAATAAACAATGCTGAATAAACAATGTTGAATAAACAAACCGTCGATCTCGCGGCATCATCAGACTTCCTTATCCAATCTGACCGGAAGTAAGATAAAATCGGAGATGAATTTAGGGCCGTAATATCGGGAATGTCCGATCGAGGCTCCGAGTACAATTCCGAGAACTGATTTAATCTATGTTATATAAACAATGCTCCAGCCGTCGTTTTCGCAGCATCGTCAGACTTCTCGACCCAATCTGACCGGAAGTCAAATAAAATCGGTGACGAATTCGGGATAATAATATCGAGAATGTCCGATCGAGGGTCCGAGAATCATTCTGAGCACCGATTTTATCTTTGTTAAATAAACAAAGCTCCTACCGTCGTTCTCTCGGCATCGTCAGACTTCCTTATCCATTCTAACCGGAAGTAAGATAAAATCGGAGACGAATTGGGGGCAGTAATATCGGGAATGTCTGATCGAGGCCCCGGGAACCATTCCGACCACCGATTTTATCTTTGTTAAATAAACAAAGCTCCTAGCGTCGTTCTCGCGGCATCGTCAGACTTCTCGACCCAATCTGACCGGAAGTAGGATAAAATCGGAGACGAATTCGGGGCAGTAATATCGAGAATGTCCGATCAAGGCCCAGGGAACCATTCTGACCACCGATTTTATGTTTGTTAAATAAACAATGCTCCTAGCGTCGTTTTCGCGGTATCATCAGACTTCTCGCCCCAATCTGACCGGAAGTAGGATAAAATCGGAGACGAATTCGGGGTAGTAATATCGACAATGTCCGATCGAGCCCCCGGGAAACATAGCGAGCACCGATTTTTGCTTGTTAAATAAACAAAGCTAGCGTCGTTCTCGCGGCATCGTCAGTCTTCTTGACCCAATCTGACCGGAAGTCAGATAAAATCGGAGACGAATTCGAGATAGTAATATCGAGAATGTCCGATCGAGGCTCCGAGAATCATTCCGAGCACCGATTTTATCTTTGTTAAATAAACAAAGCTCCTAGCGTTCTTCTCGCGGCATCGTCAGACTTCCTTATCCATTCTGACCGGAAGTAAGATAAAATCGGAGACGAATTGGGGGCAGTAATATCGCGAATGTCCGATCGAGACCCCGGGAACCATTCCGAGCACCGATTTGATCTTTGTTAAATAAACAAAGCTCCTAGCGTCGCTCCCCCCATGGAAATTTATGTATGCAAAATATATGCAGAAAATATATGCTACGTATATATATATATATATCGTTCGCATATATAGTGACGAAAAATAGAATAATACGTATATATTCTGTATATATGCATCAAATATATGACGCATATATGACCCATATATTTTCGATATATGTTCAATCTATTTTTTTGTCAGAAAAATATATAAAAAATGTATGCGTCGTATATGACTCATATATATGTCATCTATGCGTCATATATGACGCATACATTTTTGATACATATTCCTGACAAGAAATATATGCTGTGTATAAACACTGTATATGTTACCCATAAATCGCATATTTATTTCTAATATGTATTATATATGCCCATACTATTAGGTTAACATCCCCCATGGAAATTTATGTATGTAAAATATATGCAGAAAATATATGCTACATATATATATATATATATATATCGGTCGCATATATAGTGACGAAAAATAAAATAATACGTATATATTCAGTATATGCACCAAATATATGCCGCATATATGACCCATATATTTTCGATATATTTTTCTGACCAAAAAAATATATGCTACGTATAAACACTACCTTTAAAAACTTTTAAAAAGTAAAAAAAGAACGCCAAGTAACAAAACGCCCCCGAAAACATTGCTTGTTTGACCATGTGCAAAATTCTGATTTATCTTGAAATATTTTTTAATTTTATTTAACGAATTCTTTTATTATATTTTTTCAATTAAAATGTACAAAAAAAGTGAAATAACTTTTTATAAAATAGCCAAGCAAGTTTACTAAAAACGTAAACAAAATTGTTAAACCTTAAAACTAATTTTTTCCTAAATATTTCATTTTTATTTTGCAAATCACATTACTATTATAACAAAAAATTGGTATTACAATTATATAAAAATACAACGTATTTACCACATAAATACACTGGAAATGCTGTGCAACGACTTGGCGTGCATGGTTAAGAGAAAAAGCTCGGGAAGATACACAATATATATACATATAACCTGTAACAACGCATCAACTGCCAATGTTATTAGCAATGCGATTTCCCGCACCTTGCGCTAGTGTGGATCGGACAAGATAACATTGATATATAGTGTTATCGGTGTATATATCGGTTCACATAATTCACGTGACCGTGTCAGAGCTACGTTATATCCACCATTGACAAATATTCGACTGTACTCGAAAAACCCATCGAATATAGCGAAACGAGTATCAGGAGACATACTCAGATATTTCGTTTTTCACCAGCAAGACGGCGGCACCGTAATTCGACCTTTAAACTTGCCGATGCTGTGGCTTAGAGACGGATACAATACACAAAAAGACCGATCAATACACAAAAGTATATACGAAATATATTTCATGTAATGTATAAAGTTGTCTGACAGAGGAGAAAGTATATACTTTTATATATCATATTAAATTATGCATAAAAAAAGATTTAACGTATCGTGTCGTCCAGGGGAACATCACTGATTTGAACCATACTTTGCGGGATCACAAAATTTGATTTCCAGTTGCTTAACAAATTGCGGCAGTATATGTTTTTCCAACCTGAGAGTTAAGTAGTTGGAAAGACGAAATCCTTCGCCGAGATTTTTTTCTTAACCATGCACGCCAAGTCGTTGCACAGCATTTCCAGTGTATTTATGTGGTAAATACGTTGTATTTTTATATAATTGTAATACCAATTTTTTGTTATAATAGTAATGTGATTTGCAAAATAAAAATGAAATATTTAGGAAAAAATTAGTTCTAAGGTTTAACAATTTTGTTTACGTTTTTAGTAAACTTGCTTGGCTATTTTATAAAAAGTTATTTCACTTTTTTTGTACATTTTAATTGAAAAAATATAATAAAAGAATTCGTTAAATAAAATTAAAAAATATTTCAAGATAAATCAGAATTTTGTACATGGTCAAACAAGCAATGTTTTCGGGGGCGTTTTGTTACTTGGCGTTCTTTTTTTACTTTTTAAAAGTTTTTAAAGGGGATTTCATATCTTTTTGAAAGGGGAAAAATCGTTTTTTTCGTTCTGCGCCAGTTCAAAGAAGGGTGAATTCAAATATGTTTTCATTACTTGGCATTATTTTTTTTTACTTATTCAAAGATTCTAAAAGGGTAAGATCTAAACAGATAGTTAGAAACAGGATACATCGTTTCTAAAATCTTGTATATTACCAAATGCTATAAATGTTTTTTTTTAAATTCTTCACTCCGTTCCACTATTAAATCGACGATTTGCAGGGTGATTTACAAACGTCTATTAGTGAAATATTTATTCATACTTCACTTATTTGTATTCACATGCATGCATACAAATACAATTGTATTCACAAATATTCTGAACATACAAATAAATTCACAGAAAAAAATTGTGAATATTCACAAAAAATGTGAATATTTACAAGAAATCCTGTGAATTAAAAAAAAATCACATCAAAATCTGTGAATGCAAATGTATTCACAAAAAATTGTAAATACAAAAAAATTCACAAAATAAGTTGAGAATTTTTTCATTATTAAGACAATATTTTCATATTTAAGTTAAAATCAAATTCACAATGATTAGATTAAAATTTACACCAAACGTGAGTTCTTACGTATTTTGAGAGAAAACATTGCGTAGAGGCAAAGACATTTTTGCAAAAAAAGTTGTTAGATTCAAATATTACATCATAAATATGAAGAAATTCACAAAATGAGTTGTGAATTTCCTCAAGTTGAATAAAATTAAAATCGAATTTACGCCAATTATATTAAAATTTACACAAGTGAGTTCTTATGTATTTTGAGAGAAATCATTGTGTTGAGGCCAAGGAATTTTCGGGCAAAAAATTTTTTGCAAGAATTTCTTTGCCTCGAGGCAATGTTTTCTCTCAAAATGCGTACAAACTCACTAATGGTGTAAATTTTAATCTAATCATTGTGAATTTGATTTTAATTTGTCTTAAATATGAAAAAATTTACAACTTTTTTTGTGAATTTTTTTGTATTTACAATTTTTTGTGAATAGATTTGCATTCTCAGATTTGGATGTTAATTTTTTTCAATTCATAGGATTTTTTGTGAATATTCACTTTTTTTGTGAATATTCACCATTTTTTCTGTGAATTTATTTGGATGTTCAGAATATTTGTGAATACAATTATATTTGTACGCATTCATGTGAATACAAGAAGTGAATTATGAATACATTTTTATTTATATTCACATGAAAATCACGATGTGAATGAATTCGTATTCGTATTTATAAATAGAATTACCCCCAACTCTGTACCTCTTGATGTTTTACTTTTTGATATACCGTCTCCATGTTGCATGAATTGCGCTTTGTTTGTGGCAGCAGAAGAAAACTCTTAATTGAAAAAGACTAGAGATAAATAAAAATATTTTACGAAAATCCAACTTCATTGCGTTATTTTATTTGCATGTTCAGCGAGTGGAATGCGAATCGATTTGTTCATTCTAAACAAAAACCGAATGCACTCGGATAACGCGTCACATTTACCCTGCTGGAGGCTGCTCAAGAATACACGTCTTTCCTTATATCGTTAAAAAAGCTTCGGGTCAAGTGATCAAATAACACAATTAGTTCAAATTTATATAGTGGATTCGTTATCATGTACTGAATGCACCCTTCAAATTTTAATATTTGGATTCAATAATTTTGAATTGAATTTTGAATTGAATAATTTAATTTGAAATTTGAATTGGACAAACAGTTTTTACATAAGATGCCTAGACTCATGCCGATCGGCAGTTTTACACACGGAATAGTGTGAAAAATGTTTAGAATGTTATGAAAAAATGTCAAATCATTCAGTACAATATCAAAATTGTCACCCAAAAATTAAATGATCCGTCTACGGCATTTATTCAACATTGACTATTATGTAAACGAAGACGTCTGTTTTTCTCCCGGCGACGAAACGAAGAGGTGGAGCATGCCAACGTCTCATGAAGGCTTAATGGCGCACATGTCTCAATGCCATTGGTCACCGTGGCCGGCCCATACTTTCAATAAAGCCCATTTTCAAAGAGGGCTCATTTTTTTTCTTCTTATAGACAATTGACATTTATCGTTCAAAATGAATTCGGTTGAATAAAGGAATGTAAACACCGTGTAAAAATAATATACGATAATGAGTTTTTGGTTAAATATTCAGGTTCGTGAAAGAAATACATTAAAGTGCAGAACCATATATTTTCGAAACGCGGTTCTTCTTTTTTTTTTTTATTTAACACAGTCAGATTGATACGGAAAATTTGTATATAAAAAAACTTTTCTTTTAAACAAGCTTTTATTTAATGTACTATAAAGTGTAAATTAATTTTTTTTACCAAGTCACCTACATGTGACTATAAATAAAAGTTTGAGGGTCTCTACTTTTTAAATGTTTGATAAAAGGAATCAATTCAGTTTCATTAACTGTATTTAATTTGGCACAATAGAAATTAGAGAAATTATTATCCCATATTTATACTCAGTTTCAGGATTTTCATTCAAGAAATCTTAGGTTGTTTTACAGTAAATTGAAACTAAAGCCCGTCTGACAAAAAAGGTTTCGTTGACAATCATCTTATTTTCAATTTACATAATAGCCGATAATCGCGTAACACATAAAATATGCAGCTTCAATCACATTTTCATGTTAACATTAAAAAGCGCACAATCATTCAAGCGCACAGGACAGATTCACAATCTGGCCTTCCTTGGCCAGATGGCACAATAGTCCTAAGGCCTTTTCATTTTATGAAAAATACTAAAATTCATTCTTCATGTTTTAATCATTTTTATGTTATGTCAAGCTGGAAAAATGTCAAAAGGTCTTGTTGTCGCTCTCGGTACCGGAAAAGGGTTTCATGCCCAAATGTTGCTCGATTCGAGGCGTCGAGCGACATGAAGTATCTGAAGTTTGGCTTTCCATAATATTTGACGCATTGAGGGTACTTGGGACGATAAGCTTCAAGGCATTGAACGACATAACCGAGGAAAGTCCTGGATGCAGGTGTGGCACTCGAAGATTTCTCAGAGACGGCGGACTATCATCGTTCCATGTAGATATAGATTGTGCGGCCGCAACAATCAAATATGGTGATCACCACAGTATGAAAAGAATGGCGAGGCATACGAAGGCACTGTCAGGCTTGAGTCTGTGAGATCCAGCCAAACATTAGGTTCTGTCCTAATAGAATACGATTACGCGGCAATCACAGGTTCACACCAATTTTATTCGTATGAACCCGTGATCAAATATATAGGTGTCGATTCCGTCACACGAATGTCAATTAGGCTGCCTATTCGATACCTGTATGTTTGATCACAGGTTCTTATGAACAAAATTCACAAGAACTTGGGATGATCGTGTATTGGCGTTCTATTTTACATGTTCTATTAGACGCCGTAGGGGATCTAGGATTACATATCGTGTTGCACAAAGCTTTTATTTCTCATGAAAGACTTTTCAGCGATGAATAATATTTTAGGCAAAATAATTGTCAAGCTCTGCGTCAATAAATTCTACAGAGGTGAATGCATTTTCTACAAAAAAATACGACGCATATATTTTCGATGTATTTTCAATCTATGCATTGCATATATTAATTGTCTGAAATAAAAATACATTTTTCTTGTATATGTTTTAGACACAAATTACATTTTATACATTTTTTATTTATATTTAATAATACATAGAAATTGCTTCATATATACATTTGTATAATACATTCTTCACACGATAAAAATATATTACAAGTATATGCAAAATACAACCACTATCCACATACTTGAGATAAATCACTTATTTACTTCCAATACGCAACTGTCCATGTCTATGCTCTGCTATTAGTTTTATACTGAATTCATAAATTGCCGTAGAAAATTATATTTATATTTCAAATTTTTATTCGGAAAGTTAGATTTTCAAAGTCTTACAAATTTGTGGATAAAGTACGGAAATGTTTTCCCCTGTCCATTGCAGCTTGATATTATTAAACCAAAGTTTCGTAACGATTTGGATGAACACATCCAAGTAAAATGGTATGCTCAGGCTTTTCAATTAGAGTCACCTTCTCTTTTAATAGCGCAGTATCTACAGCAGCTAATCTGTCGTGCCGTTTTTTCAATACAATTAAATTACGTAATTTTCGTCCACGAATGCAAGGATTGCCAGTTTTTTTCGAAATATCTACCTATCGCAAAAGACAATGATTTATTATCATTAGTTTTTATGACCACAAACAAATCTATTTCAAATATTTCTTGGTTGTGTAAAAGTGCATAATAATCCGCCCTTTTCTCTACCCTACAATAACTCCTGCTTTGGAATATTTCGTCTCCTACAATGGCCCTTTTATAACATTGAATTATAGACTGAGGATCGATATGTACATTTAACCGATGTAAAGCCAGGTATTGGTCACGTGGTAGCTCGTTCAAATACGACGCTGATCCCAACATACCCGTACCATTCTCCATTATATTCGGCAGCATTTTTTTTCTACTCTCAACAGGTCATCTAAAAATTTTTTTTGGGACTCTGTTAAGATTTTCGAACATTTCACGTACAATTTATTCACGATAGACTTCGTACGGAATGTGTCGCAAATCTGATGAACAACTCCGTTAGAGCTCTTTACACTGCGTAGCAAATCTTTCTTTACATTTTTATAAGGAAACGCACTGTGTTTCCATAGCGGCCCCCAGTTTTTAACAGTCTGGGGTAAATGAGCTAGCAAGTGTACGTTAAATGTTACGTGCTCTCTTCCATATAACTTTTCAACACTGTCAATAAATTGCACCAAACATTTTTTCGAGTATTCAATCTCAGACGGCATAATTGATTCTGATAGAAGTACCGAAATACCATCTACGAGCAACGCCCAATGGTCAACATACTGTTTTGGACAAAGTGCATGTAAAATTGGTAGGCTATAAAACAATAAAAATATCGTCCATTCGTGCGCTTTCCAATGAGTACGATCAGATATTGGGCGTGGGGTTCTCGAAATTTCTGAATCTGGGAGAAACGATTTTAGAAATGAATCAAAATTATCACTCAAATGTCCGAAATAAAAATCTTTCGAATAATTCTGAGAATCAAACCACAATTTGGCAAACTGCCTGCATACCCCTAAAGCCACGGCGTGCATCCAGTCTGCAATGAGGGATTGCGCAATATCAAAATTTGGAATCTCGGTCAAGATCGATGGACCTTTAATTCCTTTTTCCTGGTTTCTCGCGTGACATATAATTCCCTCATTTGTCCGTAAACGTTCTCCAAATGGATTGCCATCTTCGTCTAAAGAATAAACGTGAGTAAAACCTTTACCTTTAGCTATCATTTCTCCTGGATGGAGACACAGACTGCAGCCATATTCACCATTAAATTGATGCGAGTTTCTCAAGAGTGGACGCGCAACGGAGTCGCTAATACATACGAGAACGCATTTTTTTATGTAAACGGTGTTTTTAAATGTATACTGAAATCCTTAATTATACAAAATTTTACTTTCCGCGATAAACGGCTTCAAATATTCCGACATTTGTGGCTTGCCCTGGCCAAACCTTAGGCTACACAATATAATATTTCTCCTCCGCTTAGAGGGCTCGAATTCGTTAACTGAACATAATATTGGCCAAATCGAAAAATTTGAGCTGTCAAAAACTGGTACACCGTCTACGCTGAAGTTAACGCTTAACATTTCATAAGCTTTTTCCTCTTTGTACATTTCACCATCAAAAATGTCTTCAATAGCACTTTTATGACATTTTACTCTTTTTTTCAAATCGACGTTTTCATGAGCATCGGTGGTCTCAAATAAAACTTTCAATTGTTGTGCCAGTGACATATACATGAAAACGTTATGCGATTTAATATTACACTTTGCATCTATGTGCTCTTCGCACGTTTCGCAGTAAATCATAGCATCGGTTGATTCTCCAATGTACAATTCACATGTCGGACACAGGTGATGGATTTTCAAATCGAAAGAAAAATAATTCGTCAATTTTTTCCAGTGATATTTTGTTGCTTGTTCCACCGGTGAATTATTTAGAACACCATGAAGTCGCATCATATCTTCGGCCGCCTTGTTCGTTAAGCTATGTCGTAATTTCAGTGCCATTACTAACAAAGTTCGAGCTAGAATTTCGTCAGAATATAGAAATTCAGCTTCACTTCGTGCGTCCGAATTTAGCAAAACTTCGTTCTCCTAAACAAATTCATCATATTCCAAAATTTAGTTCAAAATCTATTCAAAATAAATAAATAAACAAATATTGTATTTAACACTGGTTTCTTTTTTTTACATTTATCATGTGCGAGATTTCGTTATCTTCAAAAGTCACTTCAGATGCGGTAATACAGGTTGATGATCCTAGATCTGCATTAAGTGGCTCGCAGTTTTCAATTTCATGTGTCTGAACGTCAGTCTGAGGAACATAATTTAAGGAGTAAGGCCACTGTAACGGCCCAAAAAAAAAGGTTTTTTCACTAATTTTTTGCTCCCGAAATTGAAGGTATTTGAAAAAAAACTTTTAATGGTGTTATCGGGCATACATTAAACTTTATTATAAAATTTGTTTACAGTAAAAAAAAAACAAAATGGCGGTTCCACAGCTATCTTCCCGGGACATGTTTTGCTTCCAGGGCTCCGCGGCACGCAGCACCACTGGTGCACTTTTGAATCTAGAACAAAAAAAAAACATTAATCTAGAGGGCTATAGCTAGAGAATGTCGATCGGATTTTAAAAAGTATCAATTTTTGGGGATTTCGCGTGCGTTTGAAAAAAAAAATTGATTTTTGACGAAAAAAACGGCAAGTTTTTTGTTAATAAAAAATCAATAAATAAAGTTCTTGAAAATTCCGATCGACATTCTCAAGATAATGTAAATGTTCACATCTGGTTAAAATTTCAAGTAAAAAAAAATGAAAATTGTTCGAGTTATGCTGCGTGCCATTTTGAAAAACCATGTTTCGAGAAAAACGCGTTTAAAGTTTTGCGAATAGTTTTTTATTGGAAAAAATTTAAAAAAGAAGTTCTAGAGGGTTTCTACTAGAGATTCTAGAGGGTTTAAACTATTTTTTAAGCCAATAAAAAAAAATCGATTTTTCAAAAAATTTACAGTGGCCTTACCCCTTAAACATCAATCAATTAATATATTAAGAATGTAAAAAAACATTACATATTTTCTAACGTGCAACTGAAACAAACTTTAGTTTGTTCGCATGATTTTTTGCTGTTTATAGATATTTTAATGATTAATAGCTCGTAACCATTTTTGAAGAAAAAAATATGTACAAAAAAATACGTACAATTTTACAACATTACAAAAATTTCCACTACAAGCAATTCAAATTCTCAATTCGAGTTCGCACTTTCTTGATAAATATTTGGCATTTTTTCGAACACTATTATTATTAATATTATTATCATTACTATGAGTATACTCTGAAGTTCTGGAATTTCTATTGCTTGTACAACAACAGGCTTTCTCAATATATATGTATGTAAAACCACTTTTGCTACTTACTGGACAAACATTATCGTTATGTGTTGACACCTCGTCCGGTGCTTGTCTCTCGATTAATCGATGAATACTGTAAAAAAAATTGATATGTAGGGTAAAACACCCAGTTTCCGGCCTTTTAACTCAGTTTTCCATTTTGAAATATCGTCAAATTAAAGAAAAGAAAAGATAACGACTCGCATCAGGATCAAACGAAACATTTTTTACTTAACTTTGTGATTATAATAATAAAAAATGATAGAATATATGATAAAACATTTTTTAAATCATGTTTTTAAAAAGTGTTATTTTCGCCAGTAATCGGCCGGGAAAACCCAGTAATCGGCCTCGTAAGACCAGGTTGTCGGCCGCTTATTTAGTATACAAAATTCGGCCGAGCAGTGGTAAACTACTGACCAGCCATCCGAAATCCGAGCCAAAAGTCGGCCGTCTCAATCGGGATATATCTGACAACTCGTAACATTATTATCAATAATGTTTTTTTGTCTGTTAGTAAAATATGTTTTAATATATTTTCTTTATTTTCAGTATAAATTTCAGCCCTATAGAAGAATTTCATTGAAAAATCTGTAGTTGGCTGGAGGCGGCCGACATTGGGTTCACAATGTTAAAAGTGTATGACCAGTAGTGGGCAAAAAAAGTCTTTTTTTTCTTATTCCAAACGATTTTTTTGTTTCCAACTTTCTAGAGTCGACAAGAATCACTTTTTTTGAAAATCAAACCCATTCAAGGTCACTAAAATTCTGAAAAACACGAATTACCGGCCCGATGGAAAGTGACATAAAGGTGCTTTGAGGTTAAAAAAAAATAGCGCGCGATGCAATTCCGAGCGCGTCGACCACACCGCTGCGAATACATTTTTTTATCTCAGTTGTTTAAATGATCAGTACATTGCAAATTTTTGAACTGATAAGTCGCATATCAGGGACTCTGATGAAAAATCCCCATGAATAAGAAACCATTTTTACGCATTTCTCATAAATACAAAGTTGAAAACGGCCGGCTATCGGTACACGGCCGGGAACTGGGTGTTTTACCCTATAATGTTACTGTTAGTATTGTCATAACTTATAAACTCAATATTTGATTCCGAATATCTAATTCTGAATTACTGGATTAATTTTCTCTACATTTCGTACGAACTTTTATTTTTTTATTTTTATATTAATGCTACGACGATTTAGTCCAATGACCTTAAGAAAGAAGTGGAGATAAAATCCCAGACAAAAATTGTATTCGATGAGAATTTTCATACTGCGTGACTCAATGAAAATTTGAAAAAATTCAGCAATATTTGGCGATATTTTATAAGTCCTCATAGTACAGCGTATGGTTACCTAACCTCTTCGTCGCCAGCTCTTCGCCTGATACTATTTGTGTACTAAGTGGTCATAGTTTCTTACCTTTTTTTTTATTTCCAGCCTTCTATAGTACTGTGAGGGATCTTTTGGCCACGAACTCCATGCATATTGTATTTTTTGTACTTTTCTCGTTTTTTCCCATCGTCGTTGATGTTATCAGTACAATTTTCCATTATTTTTAGCTTCTATAAAAAAGAATCTTCCTTCATAAATAGCTCTCAATCATAAAAGTCGTAGTTTGTTTGGGAGAAAAGACGCTGTGGTTTCGTCTTTCACTCGCAAACTCTACTTATGCCTGAGAGACCCGAAGAGTTCCGAAGAGATTCGAGAGACCGTTCGTTTCTGTGTATTAGTACATACGGACGCTCGCACGCTCATAGAAAATTCACGAACACCTCGGAGATTCCCTTCTACAAGTTTCAGCCAATCATATTGAAGAACTTAGCGTCTCGTTGCCATGGATACGCATCGTGGAAATGCGGTGCCTTGCTAGATGTACTAGCGCGTGCCGCGGACACACGTGATCAGTATCTGTTTCAGTCACACTGTGGTCACTTCTGTATTTTTCAAACGTTTTCAAACCCGCTTTGTGAGATGTTTAATAGAAATTGAACGACGAGGTACGTTTTACAAAATAAATAATTAAATAAATAACATTAATGCATGTATATTTTGTTAATGTCACAGTTGAATCACAAGCGTACGACTTTCACGTTATGTGACATACGAATATTCGTTTTACGCTGCTTTCTTTTGCCTTTCGAAGTGTACAGTAAACTGATTTCAATTTCTTTGATGTTAAGAATGTCTAAAAAACTGCTGGCATTGGTGAGGTGGGTCGGTGGAGACGACGACAAAAAATTTACCGTAGGGGTGCCATTCGAATGGATTAAATCATTAGATTACGAACTCTTCCAGACAGATAATACTTCGGGAGACAATACGGACGTCATCGAGTGGCACACCTCAACAAAAGAACCACTTGGAGGGTGGGATTGTTACGATGCTTACGTTATAGCAGTATCTGGTAAGTCTTCGAGACAGTTTGTATACATAAGAGTCCTCTATACGAGTCCGTGTTATAAGCGTATGTCCCCGTCGTTCCGCTTGAGCGGGTTTTATGGCTTCCCCCTCTCTACCTGGATACGCGAGGCCTTTACCTTTGGCGTGGACTTGTAACGTGGAAATTGGTGAGAGATAAAATCACTGATTTTAACGTGAACTTTTTTCCTTATTTCACACGCTTTATTATTTTTATTCACAAACTTTATTTTCATTGAAAAACTTTATTATTTTAATTCATAGAGATGGTCTCTTATAGAGAGATAGGACTGTACATACAGAGCTTATGCATAAATGGTAGATAAACATATTTCAAAAAATCATTGATGCACGTTTGTTTAAATATATTTAGATCGTTTCAGTGTCTTGAAACGTCAGCTAAGCCTGATTGATGGAATAGAGAGCCCGAAGAAGCTGTGGACATCGGCAGAGCCATTAGGCACATTGTCAGCGAAGCAAAATAATCACGTACGCATTTCATAGTATTAGTTTTTTTTATCTTTCAATCCTTTGTAAAAACTTTTTTTTGTTATCAAACTATCACTAGTTTTTTGCCACGTACAGCAATTGTATCAAGATGTATATGTTTTCATCAAAAATTACGATTATGACAAACATATATGTAATTAATTCGAAAAATGACATATTTACACTCAAAAATATCCGGGAAGTACCAGCCAAAAATTGTATTATCTGAACAAATTTGGCAACATTTCATACAATGCAAAAACAATTATAATAATTACAAATATTAATTGTAATTATTATATACAATTACTGAAAAGTCGTTAAAAACGTGTTGAAACAAATAATTATTCAACGTTTTTTCGACCATCCTCTTTTTTTCTCCATACAAATTGAATTTGTATGAGTTGTTATTTGTTAAATTTTCAACATTATGATCTACATCTACTTTGTTTCCACGTATTTATATAATTTTTGTTGTTGATATTACAAATTGCAAATGACATCAATATTGCTGCCGGTCGTGATGGCAAACAAAAAACTACGGAGCATCAAGAAAAAAGCACGACGCATCGTAAACTCAATTTGGGATCCTTTTCTCCATCACCCTCTGTGGACCCAAATATATCTGGGATTACCGATATCGAAAATAACCCACAGCTAGCAGAATTAATTAAAGGTATAATAAAAATGATTTTACATATGTGGGGCATTTCTTATATTCGCGTTAATTCTATATGATTTTATGCAACTTTTTGCCTCTTTAAGTGAGGGGGGGGATGGTTAATTCGCTATAAAAAAACGCATATTTGCGATAATTTTTGTTGACAACACAGTTAAGGTAACTGCTAACTTCCAAGTTAAAACATTTATTTTTCGAGAATTTTTTTTAGGGGAAAATAAAATCCAATCGGTTTGATTTTTTAATATATTATTAATGGTATCTAAGAGTGTACGAAATTTTTTTTTTTTACATTTTTTGTTATTGCATTGTAGCACTGAGGTGAGCGTCTTAAAAAAACTGGCTCGGGTGATTTCACCGCTTGAGGACATCTAAAACAAAAAAATAAAAAAGATTATTGTTCTGTAAGCTTGTCATACTGGTTGGATTTATGATTAAACAATTTTGTTGAAAAATAACAAAATGGTGGGCTTCGACAAATTTTACAGCCCGACTTTTTTTCGAAGTCCACTATTTTGTTATTTGTCAAAAAAATTGTTTAATCCTAAATCCAACCAGAATGACAAGCTTACAGAAAAATAATCTTTTCAATTTTTTTGTTTCAGATATCCTCAAGCGGCGAAATCATCCGGGCCAGTTTTTTTAAGACGCTCCCTTCAGTGCTACAATATTATAACAAAAAATTTCAAAAAAAAATTCGTACACTCTTAGCTACCATCAATAATATATTGAAAAATCAAACCGATTGATTTTATTTTCCCCTAAAGAAAAATTCCCGGAAATTTTTTTTTTAACTTGGAAGTTAGGAGACTACTACCTTAATATATATTTATTTATGTAAGAAGTAGATAATAAAAGGAAATTTGAAGCATATTCAGAAAAATTTTCTATAATAATTATGCAGGAATTAACAATTGACAACAAATTCTCGCAGACGCGTCAAAAAAATTGCGGTCAACCGCATAACTCATCACTGGATCATCTGAGATAAAAAAATAAAAAAATTCTATTAGTTGATAACTTTCTTGAGGTAACGTTGTCGATTTTTTTTAAATTTTTTATCATTTTGATGCAGTTTACAATAATAAATTTTCCGATTTTAAAATGAAAAATCGGTATTTCGACTTCTAAGTGTGACGAAAAATTAAAAAAAAATACATATATATATACTAGACAACATTGCCTCAAGAAAATTATTAACTTATAGAATCATTTTGATTTTTTTTCCGATGATCCAGTGTAAAGTTCATCGCAATGTGACGTTTTTTGTAGCGTCTGAGAAAATTTGCTGTCAGTGGCTCATTTCTGCATAATTATTAATGAAAATTTTACACAATATTCCTTAAATGTCCTTTTATTATATACTAATTATATAAATAAATATACCCCCCCACCCCCCTAAGCAACTGGATCGAGCTCATGCTTGGATTTTTTCTTCGAAAAAAGCGTGTTTTAAACCTATCGAAATGCGCGCTTATTTTAGGTCAATGCTCATAAATTTCTATTTTTGATACAGGATTTTTGTGATTTTTTTCGGATTTGTAAATTTGAGCGATAAGCTTTTGTTTATAAAAATTATTCCCGAATTAAATCACTTGAAATAAATCCGAATAAATTTCTGAGTATCTTTTGAAGATACCATAATATCATAAAAAATCGTGGTTCTAATGTAAATGGTGAAGTCAGACCCAGGTCAAATCGCTCATCAAATGCCCTACATAAATATTTATTCATGGCTTCGAATCTGAAAATAAGTTTAAAAATCGAATAAATTGCTTTTTACTTTAGCTTCAAATGTAGAGAGGTGTATTTCTGATATGAAATAAAAAAAATTCATAAACAGGAAATCAAATACTAGGACAACAACTATTGAAAATAGTTAAAACGTTGAAAACTCAAAAAAAAACGGGGCCATGACGACTCTGACCGTGGCAGTTCAAGCGATACGCGTGACGACGAAGCCACAGTAAGTAACTATTATTCATTCGCAAACTGTATTGTTTGTGTTTTACCGTATTTATATTTATTTTATTTTTCAGGTGCGAATCGAGACTAAAAACTCTGGGGTTTTGTCACCGAAACCCAATGGCGCTGCGCTAAAGCTGCCACAACATACACGAGAATGGCGTTGTCATTGCTGACTGCGTTATTTCCCATCGAAGTTTTGCTCAAAAGCAATTTAAGAGGAGGGCGTAGCAAAATCTCACGAGCACCGGAAATTGAACGATTTAAAGCTTTGGATGCAAAAATCGTTGCAGCAATTTTTGTGAGGTTCACCTTGTAACTTCCTATTGGCTTCGTTTATCATTACGATCGACTATCATGCTCTTATAAGAATCACATATTTATTTGGATTAAATAAAATATGTAGTTATTGGACGATATTAAATAGATTGATTTTCTGTAAATAAACATTTTTGAAATCAGTAATTTTAATAATGGAATGCAATAAAAAAAAATTTGGTTCTATGAAAAATCTAATTAATTGAAATAAAAAAGAATCAAATAGACGCGGTTAGTTAATATCATAATATTTAGCGGAAAAAAATAAAAATATGCTTCATACATACACGTGGAAACATTTTTCAAATTTTCGACGTGCTATAAACGAAAACAAAGAAAAATCAAACATTTTATTCAAAATCGACGGTAATCGGCTGTCGCCATTTATCAACTCATTATTGAATAAACAAAAAAAAAACAAAACGAACAAAAACAAAAAGAAAAAATCGAATGAGGTTGAATTCTAAACCGACAATTTCAATCCTTTAGAACATGAAATAGACTATAATTAATACCCTAACGTTCCATATAGATATCAACATTATATGTTAATTAGATCTACACTGGCAGCCAAAAGTTTTCAGACCCTCCACATAATCGCAAAACTTTTGAGCGCTGGATAATTGCCAAATAATGTTAGAGTAATATAATTCATTTCATTTATTATTTCACGAAGATACTATAAAGATCTATATAATTAAGTAATTATACAGAGAATTATATCTTCGTAAAATAATTATTATTCTACCATAAGGTTGCAATGATCCAAAGTGATATTAAGTTTTGCAGTTATCTGAAGTGTCCGAATACTTTTGACTGGTAGTGTATATTCGAATATATTAATGCAATCACATATTTCGAGTATAATATATATATATATATATATATATATATATATATATATATATATATATATATATATATATATATATAGTATTATATAATATATACCGTCGCTAAAAAGTTCATGCGTAAGGGCATAAAAAATTCAAAAACTGTCGTATCTCAAAAAGCAAAGGCGTTTCAGGTTCCTCAGAAAATTTCTTACAAATAACAATTGAAGAGAAAATATTTTAATTAATTATTTGTTAAAAAATACAGTGTTCAATCATTGGGACATAGAAAATGCAGTGTGTCCCAATTATTGAACACTCGAATTCTCCAAGATGGCGTTATTAAACCCATCAAAACATCGAGAAAGTTAACGTGTGACAGATCGTGTGAATCGGATTTATTCAAACAAAAACTGTAAGTTCCTGAATAAACTTACCTATATTTTTTAATAATAACCCTAAGATCGTCAAATATATTTTTTATTTGTATTTTCGTGCAATAAACATAAAACTGAAAAGTAAAAAGAGAATATAACCTAAATGTAACGTGAAAATACGAATGTAATGTTTAATATTTTTTGCTCTCCGATATTTTAGGGAGCCAAGCTGCGACAAAATCAAATAAAAACAGAACATAAAAACGAGGAACCTGAAAATAAAATTAAAATAAAGTTCGAGTTGAAAAGCAAAAATAAACCAAATGCGTATGAACCAAAAACCTGTCAAAAGAGAATAAATATATATTTTTGTATTTTTACATGATTAATAAAAGATTATTTAAGTGTTGTTCATTTTGCTTTTATTTCTTAATATTATACCCAAAATAATATTTTCAGAACGGAAAAAGATTTCTCGAGAATGTTCAATAACTGAGACATGCCTGTTCAATATTAAGAACATAGGCACTTCCAGTGTTCAATAATTGGGATATTTGGATGCTTCACATTGTTATTCTCTTTTTTTTATTTGAAATCATTGAAAAAAAAATTAAAGGGTGATTTTTCGAAAGTAAAAATATTAAAGTATCATTTGAACATAAAAACGATGATTTTTTCTTGATTTTATATATATAATAAAGTTTTATTTGCACAACTTGTTATAAAGTTTTTTACAAAGCTTCTTTTCTTACAATCAATCTCATTCACGAACTTACACCTAACAACTTACGTCTGAAATTCTAACCTATATCCTAACCACTACTGATCGCTGTCGCTCTCATCTTTTTCCTCTTTTTTCATTTTTGCACATAATGCCTCTATTTCTTTGAAGTAGCGGCAAATTCCCACATTTATTTTCCCGCTTAACATATTAATGATCTCCCCCTTTATCGCAACCTCGTCAACTCCTTGTATCCACTCCTCCGCTTCTCTTGTTGCCTCTTTTGGCATCATTTCCCAGCCTTTTTTGCAAATTAGGAGGTGCTCCACCGTCTCAAATTTCTCCTCACAAATCCTGCACCGCCAATTTTTCTCCCCCTTCTTTCCCGCCCTCCATGCATTTCCACATCTTATTCTTGCCCACAATTCTTTCTCCCTACCCTTCACTCCTTCCTCCTTCCAGTATTTCCATGGGCTTTCTTCGTTCTCCACCAAGTACTTGTATAAACTATTGTATGATGATTTTTGTACTCTTTCTTCTTCCTCCTCCAGTATTCTTTTCTTTAGGTTTTCTAATCCTTCTTTCACCTTTTTTTCTAGTTCGCCCTCGTCTGTCTCCTCTCTTATCATCCCTACTAGATCCTCAATTCCCATTTCCATTAATACTTTTTTAAAATCCTTTCCCCACTTCGAGGGGGTTCCATTCTCAATCGCTCTTAGCTCCTCTCGTCTTGATTTTATATATTTTTCTCACCGAATTCAATCCTCCAGATCCTTAGCTGTTCAATAATTGGGACATTTACCTTACAATAAACTACGCCGTATTACAAGTGACCGCGGAACTGCGTTTACGTCTGACCGGTTAAAATAATTTCTAGATAAAGAATGTATTGTACATGTCCTTGTCGCGGTTAGTACTCCGCGTGCTAACGGACAGGTAGGATTTCTACCTGTTTACCTAGCTAACCTAGCAGATTGATCATGTCATCACCCCGATAATCGCGAAATTGTGTGAGGACCCAGCGAAGTCGGACCAGGTTTTAAGCAAAGTAGAATTTGCCATTAATAATACGATATGTCGTTCGACGGAAGAAAGTCCCAGCAGGTTATTATTTGGCGTTGATCAGTTTGGTGAAGTGAACGATAGACTTAAGGCCATGTGCCACACGCCTCCGACCGCTTCGAAATTTTGAAATGGGAATTCTCCCGAACGGAACCACCAATTGGAATGAAATTTGTTGTGTACATGCAGGACGCTTGCTCCGAAAGCATGATACGCGCAATTTTCCAGAAGTTCGAAAAAATTGCAGCTTGTGGTTACCATGTGAAAAACTGTGAATTATTAACCATTGCATCGCACTTTCGATAATTTAGCGTGAATCATGCTCTCGACAGTGAAAAATATACATTTTGAGCTTTGTTTCACCTGTTTTCATGAACAAATGGCGGAGAAAAAGCATTTTGAAACTTTTACATAAATGTAGCAAAAATGTACCAACAAAGCTCAAAATATCAGGTACCGGAGCGAGCGTTCAGTTCATCCGTTTTCTCACTGGCGGCGCGCAGCTCACTTCGTCCTGTTTTTACCGACCGCGCTTGTCTCCTTCCGGAAACAATTATTTTTGACAGGTCGAAAGCCGGAGCTATAACCTCGCACATTTATGCGAATTATATTTCATACGATGTGTGTGATAGAGTGTGATATAGAATGTGAATAGTGTGTGATAGAGTGGAGTTTGTTTTCGTCCCATTTTGGTGAGTTTTTTTTGCTGTGAAGAACGCCTCAGGACGCCGGCGCACCACCGACGAGAAATCCCGACAACGAAATAATCGACGAGAAAACCGCCGCGGCCGATTACACGAAGAAGATCGAGGAACATATTGATATCGAGAAGCCGAAGGAGAAAACACCGGAAGTCAAGGTACGTACGTGCTATAACCTCATAACCTCAATTTACGTACTTTGTAATTTGCCCCGATATTCCCTCGCATTGCTTTCCCGCTCACCGATGTGTCAAGAAGCCAACGGCTCCGATGCAAGAAACCCATATTTATTTGCTCTTCGCAAGAATACCTCGGTATTTAATCGTGAAAAAATCGCAGATAGCATATTTTCGATTTCTTGAGCAGTGTGCGACCAAAATGAGGCACGAAAGTTCAACACCCTTTGGCTGAGAACGCTAAACTGTCACGTCTCAAATACGGATGATTTGTGGACCTGTGGCAATTCCTCGATAGCTTCACGCTGATGACCGAGCGTACTATTGGTATGGCGTACAAAGATACAGGTACCCTACGGTGTACCTGTACGATAGTACACCGCTACACGCGGTACGTGTTACTAGTATGATACCGGTACACTGTGCAATAGTAAAATTTACCGGTTCTGTATCCTCACCATACTAATACTGGTACCGATACCGTACGCACACAGGTGGTAGGTACGGTACCTGCGCTATCATGTAGGAACCAGAACTAATGTAGCGACGGATTTACCATCTGATGGACCATTGGATTTATGCAGGGCAGCAAGTACGTACTGCCGAGGACGAGAAACCGCGTCAATCGTCATGGCCACAATATACAGTCCCAGTGTGGCGAGGATATCACCGCTGTCTCCAAACTCTCCGAGAGCATCAGCGAGGCTGACCTCAAGGAACAATATCTCGCCATGGATCGCACCACCAATTTAAGCAAGGCCTTTGACTTACGTATTTACATTTCAAAACAAAGGGCGATGACGCTATGGCCTTCTCGCATCTCAATGGTTATGGCTACCACCACCTCATACTCAGAGTCGATGGGTCCAAACCTCCAGCCCATCAGAATTAAATGGTCAACGGTTGAACACGTTAAGGGAGAACAAGCGTGTGCTCTTGATTTTGATAGATTTTGTTCAAATTTTAACCAGACATTGTTCGTATAATTATGCATGTTTCAGTGAAATTTCAGAACAGTCGACTATTTAGATTCGAAGATGATGGGTTTTAAAATTGCAACTTTTAACGCTGTAGGGTCTGCATTCAAATGTAGACAATAATTTTCCGCAACAAATATTTGTCCTCTATGAAAAGACACAATGCAATAACATAAGCAATATAAAATATTAATGTTTATAACGCAAATATTTTTTTTACGTTAAAAGTTTTTAACTTTAGGAACACGATAATTAGCTTTTTTCTCGAAATATTGAAAAACATTGTTCTACGATGTTGCATAATGTCTTCTTATTATAGGGGACAAATATTATTTACTGAGAGTTATCCTGTCGTTACTGAACGTCTTTAGCAAAACTGAATAGTAAAGACAATCGAAACTTTTTTCACTCGTTCCCTAACTAGTTTGCTATCTAAACATAATTTTTTTCAAAATTAATAAGCCAATAGGATAGTACGCCGAATTATGTGACCTGACTTTCGGCCAATGCAGACCCTGCAGTGTTGAAAGTTGATATTAAAAAATCCATTATCTCCGAATCTAAATAGTCAACTGTTCTGAAATTTAACTCAAACTTGCATAATGATGTGAACAATGTGTGGTTAAAATTTGAACAAAATCGATAGAAATCAAGCACGCTCGTTTTACCATAAAGGCTTACACCACTGTAAACGTCAAAAATTAAGTGATATTTCGCGATTTTTTTTTTGTAGAAGGACAAATAAGAGAACATTAATATTCAAGGATGTTATTAGCCATATCTTCGAGTGAACAAAATGAAATTTATATTAAAAAATTATGCCAAAAGGTGACGCTGTAGCCTTTGTGGCGAGGCATGTTGAATTTGAGACGCTCTGCGGCACGCTGTATAGCTGACGCAAATTTGATTTTAGAATAAAATTAAAAAATTTCTATTAATTTACACGAGTATAGCTAGAGAAATACGTAGAGGATTGTGAAAATATTAATTTTTATGTAATTGGAAAGCATTAACCCAAAAACTTAATTTTCGACAGAAAAAAAGGACAATCATTTGGTAATATCTAATATTATAACTAACTCATGGACTCCACGCGAAGCCAGCTAACGGAACGCGTAGTGTTTGGAGAGTGTGTAAAGACTGAGAATTCGAAGTGAAGAGAGGACGGAAAAAGTTGTTCTGCAATTGATAAGGTTTGGGAGAGGGCCAGGAAGGAGTGGAAGTGTTGGGGATAGAGGGGACGGTGAAATAACAGCAAGGAGGAAGAAAATCTGGTGGGTGACACAAAGTGAGGTTAGGAGGTGAGAACGTGGAAAAGAGAGAGACGGAGCGAGTCGGATGGCGTGAGGCGGAAGCGACGACGGCGACAGCAGCAGACAGCGGCTGGGAGAGGAAGCAGAAGGAGAGTTATATAATACCGACCGTGAGGATGAGATTGGCGTCGATAATAGCGAGATCGTCATGGCCGAGGGGTTACACGACACCCCGAGGAGGTGCGTGTGGACGACGGAGACAGACGCAGGAACACCGAGAGAGGAGGCGGCGGAAGAGATAGAAACGACGGATGAAATTTTGCAAACAGGCAAAAGGAGGAGAGGTAGGCCGAGGGGAGCGCTTAGTTTAAAGAAAAGAAAGGTGCATGCCGTCAGGTCGCTGATGGACTGCTGGGGGACAGGGAAACGAGGAAAAGGGAGTAAAGGGGGCCTCAGGGAGGAACGAGGCGGTGAAGGAGTGAGTGAGTCTACGCTTGGGGGCAGCACAGGGCGGACGGCCAGTCAAGGATGGGAGAGAGAACTATTCGAGAGAATGGGAAAAATAGAGAAGAACCTGGCAGAAAAATTGGAGGAAAAACTAGAGGAAGATTGGGTAATAAAAATAAAGAGAGTGGTGGAAAAAACAGTGGAAGAGGTGATGGACAGGAAGAGAGGGGAACAAGACCAGAGACAAGGTGGGTTAGAGGAGGGGGACGAGGACCGCGAGACAATTCCGAGAAGAAAGATGGAGGAATTACTAATAGAAGAACAGGAGAGGTGGACGGGAAGATTTAGAAGGCAGGAGGCAACCATAGAGGATTTGAAGCGCGAAAATGAGGAAATGCGCAGAAAGCTCGGGGAAGTGCAGCAAAATAGGAGGCGAGCGGAGGAAGAAGAGAGGAGGCAGCAGGCGGATGGGAACAGACCAAGGTGGAACGGAAATCAAAATGAAATAGAAGAGGAACCGCGAGGACACGAGGAAGTGAGAGGAGAACGGAGAGCGAACGAGGAGGAGGGAGTGGGGAACGAAGGATGGGTCGAAGTGAGGAGAACCGAGAAAATAACTGGGCAAGGGATAAGCGATAAGATGAGACAACTAGTAAGGATGAAACCGAAACGGCTGAGTTACAGCGAGTGGCAGGAGGAATGGAAGGAGAGGAAAAGTAGGAAGTAGAATATTGTGGTGCAGGATGTCCGAAGATCCGACAGAGGGATGGTCTGGGACATGGAAAGGGCGATCTGGGAAATGACAGGAGTGAGACCGCGGATCACGAGATGGAAGGAAACGCCATACGGCAATGTAATAGTGACCGAAACGTTGGGAAAACAAGGTGAGAGTCATGAAGGCGGTCGAGAAAAGAGGGGAGCCGGAAGAACAAAGGACGATCTGGGAGGACCCTACCGGTCGAGAGTGGGAGGTACAGAGATGGATTGAGGAGTACGCAGCTATCAGGAGGAAGCAGGGAAAGTCGACGAAAGTTGGCTACCACAAAATAATGATTGAGGGGAGATGGAAGACATGGAACGAGAGATTGGGAGACCTCGAGGACACGCATACAGAAGGAGCCAACAGATGGGAGGAACGAGAAGCGACAACGGGGTTTCGACAACAGGAGCAACATCGGTACCGCGGGAGATACGAGCGGTATCCTGGAACGTGGCGGGAATGAGAGCGTTCTCGGAAGCTTGGGAATGGCTGAAGAGGTTCGACATTATCGCAGCCCAAGAAACGTGGTTAGAAGAGCGGGAGGGAGAAAAGCTGAGGGACCGGTTGGACAAAAATTCTCTATGGGTTACAAAGGCAGCAGAGAGGGAAAAGAAGAGAGGGAGGGCGAAGGGGGGTCATCTAGTGGGAGTGAGAAGGGAGGTTCTAGGGGAGGGGAGCGTTAGCAAATGGAAAGGGGGGTTAGTAATCAAGAGCATTCTACTGGATAATGGTAGGCACGAAAAGGGTACTCTGGTAAGCGTGTACAATAAAAAGCTAAAAGAACTAGAACGAGAGCTGGAAGAAATAATTGATGAAGCAGAGGAAAGAGGGGAGGCGCTAATACTTATGGGAGATTTCAATGCCAGAATAGGAGGGCAACAAGCTGAAATAGTAGAGAGGGGAGAGTATGAAAATGAGAGGAGATCGAAAGACTTAACGGAGAACGCGGAAGGGAGAAAAATGTTGGAACTATGCGATAAAAATGGTTTAGTTGTAGCGAATGGAAGTTGGGAAGGGGATAGGGAGGGAAGCCTGACCTTTGTAGGAAGCCAGGGGGAGGGGGGTTCGGTCATCAACTACGTAGTAATGAATACGCTAGCCGAGGGAATATTAAAGAAAATTGAAATAAAGGAAAGAACGGAATCAGATCACTTGCCCATAGTGTTGACCTTTGTAAGGAGCAAGAAAGAAGGGGAGGAAGAACATCAGTCTAGCGTGGGCTATCGAAAGAAGAATAGGAGAGAAAAAAAGTTCACGTGGAAGCACGAAAAAGGTGAGCAGTTTGAAGGCAGCTTCTCTACATTGTGGAGGGAGAAGGAGAGAAAAAGCGACGCTCTAGACCGATGGGATTTGTTGTTGGAAACAATGAAGGAAGCAGCCGAGGAAGTGGGAATGGTGAGGTGAGCAGGGGGTAACAGTCTGAGTGGAAAAGGGGTAAGTGACAGGGTTAAAGAACAAAAAAAGACGATATGAAAGTGTCTCAAAGCGTTCCTCAAAAAACCAAGGACGGAGGAGAAGGAGGCACTGAGGGTGGCAAGAAGGGAGCTGAAGAAGATCAGAAAGGAGGAAAAGGAACAACTCTGGAAGGAAAGATTGGAGAGGGTATGCCAAAGCAAAAACCCCACTGAGCTATGGAGAGCGTTAAGAGCATTCAGGCCTAGGAAAACTAGTTACACTACCCGATCTATCACAGAGGTGCAAGTAAGTGGAAGAGGGGAAGATAGTTATAGGGAAAATAGTGAAAGGGGAAGACTAGAGGACGGAATGGTTAATCGGGACATAAGTTTGAGAGAAGTCGAAAAGGAGTTAGCGAAAATGAAAAAAGGAAAGGCGGCGGGTCAAGACGGCATGGCGGTGGAGTTCTTCCAGGGATTACCCGAGGAGGGGAGAAAAGAGCTCGCGGAAATACTAAACGGTTTGTGGAGGAGTGGAGAAATAGCAAGAGGATGGGAAATCGGAAGGATATATCCAATACACAAGAGCGGAGACACAGCAGAAGTAAAAAATTACAGAGGAATCACGCTGATGGATACGGGGTATAAACTGCTAACCAGAATAATGAATAACCGAGTAAGGTTTTGGATAGAGGCAGGAGAACTACTGGGAGAAGGACAAGCAGGTTTCAGGGCAGACAGAGGGACACGGGACCATGTCTTCGTACTGAACACGCTAATCAACAATAGATTGAAGAGAAAAGGAGGCAAACTGTTTACGGCATTTGTGGATTTCCGGACGGCTTTCGACTCGGTAAATAGGGAGAAAATGATAAGGAAGATCGAGGGAGCAGGAATACAAGGAAGGCTGTTGGCAATGATCAAGAGAATATATAGGGAGATGCAAAACCAAGTGATATCGGCGGACGGAGTGTCGGAAAAGTTCAGGACAGCAAGAGGGGTTAGGCAAGGCTGTGCTCTGAGTCCTACACTGTTCAATCTCTTTATCGAGGACATGGAAGAGGGCTGGATAAAGAGAGGGGAGGGGGGTACGGTGATAGGAGGGGTCAAAATTTACGCCCTAAAGTATGCAGACGATGTAGCGCTGGTGGTGGACACGGGGGAGGGTTTAAGGGACATGATCAGAGAATTGGAGAAGTACGTGAAGAGGAACGATCTGGAAATAAATATTGAAAAAACAAAAGTGGTTATCTTCAGGAAAGGAGGAAGACAGAAGAAGGAAAAGGGGTGGGAAATTAATGGCAAGAAGGTAGAAGTCGTAAAGGACTTTAAATATTTGGGGGTGTATTTTTCTACGGGAAATACTTTTGAAAAACATTTAAGGATGGTGGAAGGAAAAATACGGAAAGCCGCGAACGCAGCGTGGGGCATCGCTGAAAGAGCTAGAGTTGGCAGACTGACGGAGAGGCTAAGGATAGCGGAGGCAATCGCAAGGAGTGGATTGTTGTATGGAGTGGAAGTGTGGAGCTGAAAAAGGAGAGAAAGAGTGGAGAGAGCCCAAGCCAGGTATACGAAGATGGCGATGGGACTACGGAGAAATACACCCGAGTATATTTGGAAAATGGAATCAGGGAGCAAAGGGATTGACACCGTAATGGTAAAGAGAGCAGCGGGTTATATTTCAAAAATTTTGGAGATGGATGAAGGGAGATGGTCGAGAGTATGCCTTTTGGAAGAGGCGCGAGGCTTAGTTAACAACGATGGAAGCAAATGGGCTAAGCAGCTAAATGCAGCAATGGAGCAATCTGGAGAGGGGCAGGTGGCGGAAATACTAAGAGGAGGAAACAAGGAAGAATGGAGAAAGAAGAGCGGGAGAGCGGTGGAGAAGTTGGAGGAACAGGAATTGCAGAGAATGTGGGGTAAAATTCTTAGCTCCAACTTCTGCAGGAAGTATAAAGAAAGAAAAAGAGATGTGGGGATGGAGGAGTATTGGGATAAAGGGACCGTGAGAGGGGAGACTAGGGAAATTTGGGCCAGAATGAGGTGCGGGAGCATAGGAAGAGAGGCGGAAAAAGGATTCCGAAATACTAGGTGTAGAGTGTGTGGAGGAGCAGAGGAAACATTGGCACATGTGAGGAGGTGCGGAAGAAGTTGGAAGGGGGGGCGTGGAGAGAATTTAAAAAGTGGGAGCGACAGCAAGGCACAAATCCAGAAGGGGGGCGGAAGAGAGCGCTAGAGGGAAAAGAGGTGGTGCCAGAGATGTGCGAAATAGTGCGACAATTTGAAAAGATGGCAAGGGAAAAGGACAGAGAAATAGAGGGGTGAAAAGAGGGAGGAGAGGACGAGTAATATGGCAAAAACGGGAAGAAATTTTAGAGAAGGATACTTAAGATAAGATAAGTTAGGTTAAGTTGCGAAAGGAAAAAATGTAAGACAAGAGAGGAGTTTGTAAAAAGCCCGCAAGGGTGTACAAGAAATAAAGGAATGTACTACTACTACTACTATAACTAACTCATAGAAAATTCCGTACGTGTTTCTCTTTGGAATGTTATTTCAAACATGTACTCAAAATTTGGAGTGAAAATAATGAAAATTGTTGGAGTTATGCTGCGTGCCGTTTTGAAAAATTGTGTTTCGAGAAAAACCAGCGTAACACAGAGTTTCTCCTCCGTTCCCTGGTGGACTGAGGACAAAATATTTCCGATGAAACTTTTCGAGGAGAATAAGCCACTGTCCGGGCTAAATCTCCGTCGTCTGATGGCATCAGCACCGTACCCATGCCTTCGTGAGGCGAGCGGTGGACAAAGTGTATATGAATCGTGGTCGAGGTATTTATTTAAATTTATTTAAATGGATGGTAAGATGTCACTATCTTTCCACAGGGCAAGTCTTTAGCAACTCGGAAAGCCTAAAGTTGAATTGTAAAAAATTATTGAAAACTGTGAATTTTGGGAAGGTCAGCATTTTATTTTAAATTCGTTCAGGTCAAAATGACGCAATGTGTCAAGGAAGGAGGACACCACCGTCACTGCCCATTTTCGGCCGTTTTTTAAAGATTTTTTTTAAAGAAAGCAATTCAATACATGGTTAAAAGAACTTTTAGGAGGTATATATTGAAGTATGTAAAAAGATTTTACTTGTCAAAAGAATAGAACATTGCGGTGCACGAGTTGCTATAGCACTACTGGTTTTCAGTCAACCCTCTCCATCTGTTGAAGTTTGCATCGTTAGGACGCAACGAAAGCTCTTGCTTACATTTTATTTTTTATATTTTTATTGTTATAGAAAATCTTTTTTTTAAAGATTTATATTGTAGATCGCTAAATAAACATCTTAAAAAATGGTTAGAAGATTTTTGTAAGCAAAGTTTGCCAAAATAAATTAAAGGAATTCACAAATATTAATTTTCGTTGCGTTCCAACGATACAAACTTCAACCTCATACTCTCTCCGCGGAACGCAGTAGAACTATCGTAAATTCAATCCTGGAACTAAGAGTGAAATATTTTCGTTAATTATGTTAGTTTTAGAAGTGAAAAATGGTCGCATCGCGATAAAAAAAAGCCTTGGAGGCTTCAAGTTTCTAGTTTCGCGATTTTTAGGCAATTTTTTTTGTGAGATGCGGTTATCTCGCAATCAATAGGGGAGGGAAAAAATTGTCCTTTGTAACCCTAATAACTTTTGCAGAAAATATCGAGAATAATTCTCATACAAGTTCTCAGATCGACTAGTGAATCCAGCTTGGGGGTATCAACTTTTAATTAATGCAATTAAAAATGAGTGAAATTATGGTGCGCAAAGGTCGAATCGTTTAAAAAATGCGTTGGTATTATTTCCTGAAATGTTTGACAAATTTGAAGAAAAAAAAATTGAAATTTTTCGATTTTTTTTTTTTACTTTAACAAAGCAACTAGTGCAAAGTTGTGAAAAAGTAGAAGAAAATTGTTTTTTTTATTCTGATGATGATTACACGATGTTTAGGAATAATACACTTCTTCTTTTGTTTTGTAAAATTTGATGGGTTCTACATGCTTCGGAAGAATTGCTGCAATGTCGCCATTTTGTAATATTTTCGGATGAAAATTTATAGCAATATACTTAAATATATGCTCAATAAATACCGCAAGTATTATGTGTTTATCACATTTGGTTCCGCCAAAAAAATATCAAAAATACACTTCCGGTAAGGCCGTCACAGTGGTGTTACCCCTTAAAGTCTTCATATAGTTTCCGAGATTTTCCCGTGATTGTAATTAAAATGATGAAATATGCGGAAAAATTCGAAAAAAATCGGAGAAACTCGGATTTTTGCGTAAAAATAATTGTCCGCAAAACTCCGAATTCTTCATATTTGTTCCAATTCATAGAAAAATTCGGAAAAATTTAGGAAAAAATCGGAGTTTTTCGGGAAAAAAATGCACTAGGGGCGTGGGATCATTCCCCGCGCTCAGTGCTTTTTTTAAAATTATTATTACTATTAATTCTTATTTGATTACAGTAGAACCTCGATCATCCGAACCCTCAATTATCCGAACGATAACTTAGTTTATCCGAACGCTCAATTATCCGAAGATTGGCGCGAAAGATACATTGTTGCTCGCTGCCACCGCCGTGAGCAACAATGAGCAACCCAACGCAACTTCTCCTTCTCAAACGGCTGCGAGACTTAGCCGCTCAAAAACGCGTTACAGCCGTTCGTCAATTAAAAATGGACGATTTTATTTTTAAAAAATATAAAAACGCATTCGACTTTTTTCAGGTGTTTCAAATACATGTATATATATATATATATATATATATATAAACTTCAAATACATACATATATATATCAACGATAACATGTATGTCAAATTTCAATATATATGTATGTACTGTTTTTATCTAAAAATGTGTTGTTTACGATCTCGTCCCAAAAAACCCACGTTTCGATCATTCGAACTTTTGATTATCCGAACTAGTCTCAGTCCTAATTGGTTCGGATAATCGAGGTTGTACTGTAGTTATTTTTATTAGTTATCATTATTATTTTCATTAGTTATCTCTTAGTGTCGAAAAATTTATCGCGCACTCTGCCCGCTTATTTTATTAGTTTGTACATGAATTTAAATATAATAATAAATCTAAATTACAACTTATTTATCTTCTAAAAAATTGTTTGCGCTTTACTCACACCCGTCTCTATGCCAAATAAATTGTAATTCATAAAAGTAAGCGGAAATATATTTATATTCGTATTATTATATCCATTCTCTGATACTTTCACCAAGCGATAAAGCATTATTTCAGCGATAAAGCGATAAAGCTTTTAGATGATTTCAATGCTTATTTAGCTCTTGATTTTCTGCGTTATTAATGTATACAAAAAATTTATCGCGCGCTCTGATTGCTTATTTTTTTTAGTTTATACGTTAATTTAAATATGATAATAAAATTACTCACACCCGTCCTTATGCCAAATAAAATGTAATTCATAAAAGTAAGCGGAAATATATTTATATTCGTATTATTATATTAATTCTCATACTTTCATCAAGCGATAAAGCATTATCCCCAAAAACAAGCCAATCATCCATCCGGCCGCGAATCGTAAGTATCAGAAAGTGCACATATTCTACAAGCGATGAGATGGTCCCATTAGTAGCGTCCCTGGCTTCGGTCCGCAGGGGCGCGGGATAGTCCCCCCGCTTAGTGCTTTTTAAAAAGTTATTATTACTATTAATTCTTTTTTGATTAGTTATTGAATGAATATAATAATACGAATATAAATATATTTCCGCTCATATACTTTCACCAAGCGATAAAGCATTATCATAATGTATCTGACCGCGAATCGTAAGTACCAGAAAGAGCACATATTCTACAAGCGATGAGATGGTCCCATTAGTAGCGTCCCTGGCTTCGGTCCGCAGGGGCGCGGGATAGCCCCCCCCCCCGCTCAGTGCTTTTTAAAAAGTTATTATTACTGTTAATTCTTTTTTGATTAGTTATTGAATGAATATAATAATACGAATATAAATATATTTCCGCTCATATACTTTCATCAAGCGATATAGTATTATCATAATGCTTTATCGCTCGATGAAAGTATATGAGAATGAATATAGTAATACGAATGTAAATAAATTTCCGCTTACTTTTATGAATTACAATTTATTTAACATAGGGACGGGTGTAAGTAAAGCGCAAACAATTTTTTAGAAGATAAATAAGTTGTAATTTAGATTTATTATTATATTTAAATGAACGTACAAACTAATCAAATAAGCGGTCAGAGTGCGCGATAAATTTTTCGACACTAAAAGATAACTAATTAAAATAATGATGATAACTAATAAAAATAACTATTCAAATAAGAATTAATAGTGATGATAATTTAAAAAAAAAACCACTGAGCGCGGGGAACGATCCCGCACCACTAGTGCAAATTTTTTTCCGAAAAACTCCGATTTTTTCCGAAAAATCTTTCCGAATTTTTCCATGATTTGGAACAAATATGAAGAATTCGGAGTCTTGCGGACAATTATTTTTACGCAAACATCCGCGTTTCTCCGATTTTTTTCCGAATTTTTCCGAATATTTCATCATTTTAATTACGATCACGGGAAAATCTCGGAAATTATATGAAGACTTTAAGTGGTAACACCACTGTAACCGCCTTACAGGAAGCGAATTTTTAAATATTTTTTTTGGCGAAAGAAAATGTAATAAACAAATAATACTTGCGGTATTTATTGAGCATATATTTAAGTATATTGCTATAAATTTTTATACAAAAATATTGCAAAGTGGCGACACTGCAGCAATTCTTCCGAAGCATGTCGAACCTCTACGGCACGCGGTATAACTGTGCCAAGTTTAATCTAAAAAAAAAAAGAATTTTGTTTTATTAAGTCTACATGAGTGTAGCTACTGACCACGTAGGGGATTTTCGATAAGTTAATTTAAACAATATTTATTAACAAATAACTGTCTTGAAAATAAAAAAATGAACATTTTTAGTAAAATACTCGGCAATTATTCAAAAATCAATATTTCAAAAATCCCCCACGTGGTTCACTAGCTACACTCATATAGATTTAATTCAAAAAAATATTTTGTCTAGATTAAAATTGGCACAAGTTATACTGCGTGCCGCAGAGCACCTTAAGTTCAACATGCCTCGGAAGAATTTGCTGCAGTGTCGCCATTTTGTAATATTTTCCCATAAAATTTTTTTGCAATATACTTCAATATATGCTTAATAATTACCCCAAGTATTTGTCTAAAACGCTTCGTGGCAGGCCGTTACAGTGGTGTTACCCCTTAAGGAAAATAATGTTTGCAAAAATTTTGGGAATTCATTATTTCTCAGAATTATGAGGGATAAAAAATGCAACAAGTTCTTTTTACGAAAATCTCATTTTTTCATCTATAACTTTTCTCCGAATATCTCCACAGCTGTTCACTCAATAGGAAACAGAAAAAGTTCCGGAAAAAATAATAATAATAAGTTTTTTTTTACGAAAATCTCATTTCTTCTCATCGTCAACTTTTCTCTGAATATCTCCGCAGCCGTTCACTCAGGTCATAGGAAAAAGAGAAATTTCCGGGACAAAAATGAGAAATCATCAATTTTCAGTAAAAAAAAATGTGTTTTTGGGAAATACCAGAACTTGAATCTGTTTCAAATCATTTTTTCTCCGAAAATCTCAAATATGACTAAAAGATGAGAAATTATGAAAAATTTGGAAAAAAAATTTGCACTAGGGACCCCTGCGGACCGAAGCCAGGAACGCTACCAACGGGACCATCTCATTGCTTATAGAATATGTGCACTGTCTGGTACTTACGATTCAGAGCCGAATGGATGATTGGCTTGTTTCTGGGGGTGATGCTTTATCGCTTCATGAAAGTATGAGAATTAATATAATAATACGAATATGAATATATTTCCGCTTACTTTTATGAATTATAATTAATTTGGCATAAAGACGGGTGTGAGTAAAGCGTAAACAATTTTTTAGAACATAATTAAGTTGTAATTTAGATGTTCTATTATATTTAAATTAACGTATAAACTAAAAAAAAGCGATTAGAGTGCGCGATACATTTTTTTGTATACATTAAGAACGCAGAGAATCAAGAGCTAATGTAAGTAAGCAAGCTTAGAAGCATGCGCTCGCTCGGCAGGAGAGCGGTGAAACATTGTTACATTTTACATTGATTTGCAAATGGCATAGAGTTGATTTTTTTTCGACGACGGTCGTCGGTCGAAACTTCATAACGATTGAACTGTCTAGCAAACGGGGTTTGCTAGAGACTCGTCTTGTAGAAGGTTGCTGGCATTTTTCCATGCTTTTTTAATAAATTTAAACAAACAAGCTTGGGCACTATTTGTAATCTCGATGCCGTTTATCGTCAACGAATTCGATCTCTACCAAAATCTTGAGGGAACGAGATTGCTCGAAACTCACTCCACAAAAGAGTGGTAAAATTTTACAACGCTCATTGTTGAAACAAATGAGTTTGGCATTTTTATCTCTGCCCAGGTTCATCTTCAGGAGGTTTTCGGAGGGTCAATTTCTCGAGCAATCAAAATCGCTAGCCTCGCTCTACGGAAGAGCGGTGAAAATTTTCGATCGCGAATTGGTTAAACAAATGGCCTCGAATCGATTTCATTTGTCGACGACGGCCATCTGTGGGAATTTCATTGCGGTTGAACTTTCTGGATAATGGGGTTTGCTAGAGACCCGTATTGTGGAGGGGTTCTGGCATTTTCCCACACGTTTTTAATTTATTTAAACAAATAAGCTCGAGGACTATTTAAAAGCTCAATGCCGCTTATCGTCGACGAAATCGATCACTGCCAAAATCTCGAGCGAACGAGATTCGTCAAAACTCATTCTACACAAGCGTGGTAACATTTTATAACGCTCATTGTTTAAACAAACGCGTTCGGCATTTTTATCTCTGCCAAGGTTCATCTCCGGCAGGTTCTCAGAGGGTCAACTTCTTGAGCAATAAAGATCGCTAACCTCGCTCTACGGAAGAGCAGTGAAATTTTGCGATCACGATTTATTTAAACAAATACCCTTGAATCGATTTTTCTTGTCGACGGCGGTTATCAGTGGAAATTTCTTTACGGATGAACTTTGTAGCAAACGAGGTTGCCTAGAGGCTCTCATTGTGGAAGGGTGCTGGCATTTTTTCATTATATTTAAATTACTTCAAACAAATAAGCTCGAGGACTAAGGTAAATGTCCCAATTATTGAACAGCTAAGGATCTAGGGGATTGAATTCGGTGAGAAAAAAATATAAAATCAAGGAAAAACCATCGCTTTTAGGTTCAAATGATACTTTGATATTTTTACTTTCGAAAAATCACCCTTTAAATTATTTTTAAATGATTTCAAATGAAAAAAGAAAGAATAACAGTGTGAAGCATGCAAATGTCCCAATTATTGAACACTGGAAGTGCCTATGTCCCTAATATTGAACAGGCATGTCCCAGTTATTGAACACTCTCGAGAATTCTTTTTCCGTTCTGAAAATATTATTTTGGGTACAATATTAAGAAATAAAAGCAAAATCAAACACTTAAATAATCTTTTGTTAATCATGTAAAAATACAAAAATATATATTTAGTCTCTTTTGACAGGTTTTTGGTTCATTCTCATTTGGTTTATTTTTGCTTTTCAACTCGAACTTTATTTTATTTTTATTTTCGGCTTCCTCGTTTTTATGTTCCGTTTTTGTTAGATTTTGTCGCAGCTTGGCTCCTTGAAATATCGGAGAGCAAAAAATATTGAACAGTACATTCGTATTTTTAGCTTACATTTAGGTTATATTCTCTTTTTACTTTCCTTTTTATGTTTATTGCACGAAAATACAAATAAAAAATATATTTGACGATCTTAGAGTTATTATTAAAAGAATAAAGATAAGTTTATTCAGAAACTTACAGTTTTTGTTTGAATAAATCCGATTCACACGATCTGTCACACGTTAACTGTCTCGATATTTTGATGGGTTTAATGACGCCATCTTGGAGAATTCGAGTGTTCAATAATTGGGACACACTGCATTTTCTATGTCCCAATGATCGAACACCGTATTTTTTAACAAATAATTAAATTTAAAAATTTCATAAAAATTGTTATTTGTAAGAAATTTTCTGAGGAACCTGAAACGCCTTTACTTTTTGAGATGCGACAGTTTTTGAATTTTTTATGCCCTTACGCATGAAGCGGCGCGTCTTAGCAAAAACGATAAGCAGTTATCACGAGACGTCAAATCGGGTCACCGTTGCTGATTAAATAATTTTTTGCTCTATTAATTAAAGCTTTTTTTGCACAAGTAAGGTAACATTTCGATAGCTAAAAGTTCCATATATGTAATGCATTTTTTATAAATAAGCATGCAGGTGAATGACAAATAATAAAAATGCAAGATAGTGTTCAATAATTGGGACCTGCTCAATAATTGGGACATTTACCTTATTTGGAATGACGATGCCGCTTATTGTCGATGAGTTCGATCTCTGCCAATATCTCGAGCGAACTATTGCTTGAAACTCACGCTACAAAAGAGTGGTAAAATTTTACAAGGCGCCTTGTTTAAATAAATACGTTCGGCAGTTTTATCTCTGCCAAGGTCCAAGTTCGGCAGGTTCTCGGAGGGTCAACTTGCCGAGCAAAAAAGATTGCCAGCCTCGCTCCAAGGAAGAGCGGTGAAATTTTTCGATCGCGAATTGTTTAAACAAATGGCCGCGAATCGATTTTTTTTTCGACGACGGTCATGCGTGGAAATTTCATTACGATTGTATTTTCTGGCAAACCGGGTTGGCTAGAGACTCATATTGTGGAAGGATGCTGGCATTTTCCCATCCTTTTTTAATTAATTTATACAAATAAACTCAAGGGCTGTTTGGAATCTCGATGCCGCGTATCGTCGACAAATTCGATCTCTGTTAAAATCTCGAGTTTCGACCGAGATCGCTCAAGACTCACCCTGCAAAAGAGTTATACAATTTTACAATGCTCGTTGTTTAGAAAAAAATGCGATCGACATTTTTCTCCCTGCCATGGCTTTTCTTCGGCAGGTTGTCTGCGGCCGACCAAATTCGCGAGCAACCGAAATCGACCGAGTCTCACCGTGCGAAAGAGTGGTAATGTTTTATAATTACTGGTGAAAAAAATTCGTTTAGCATTTTTTCCTCTGCCGGGATTTATCTTCGGCAGGTTTCTCCAAGGATCGAATTTTCTAGCAATGACGATCACAGGAGTCTCGCTCTACAGAAGGACGGTGGAATGTTACGATCGCAAATTGTTTAGAGGAGGACACCGGTATAAAATTCTCGAAAAATCGTTATTTTGGAAACACTGTAACAAAATCCTTAAAACCTTAAAAAATATGACGCAGATTCGTTTATAGTTGGAAAAAGAAACAGTTTTAAAGTGGGTTTCGAGCTATCTTTTAAGGGAGTCTGCGGTGCTGAAAAGCGTCTTCGGCGATGCCGTGCCGATAGACGCAGTTCTCAACTCTTGTAAGCCTATTATCTGTGGGGACAAAGTGACCGACTAAACATAGTTTTATTTTCGACCAATAGGTAGCATTAGATGACGGAAAAAATGTCTTCAGCTGTAGCGTCTATGACATCGTTGACTTCAAACACATTTTTCGCAAAACCATGTTTTTTAAATCGGGACGCAGCAGAATTCGAACAATTTTCGTCCAATCTACTTGAAATTTCAATCATAGCTTCTTAGATTGCTTTAACAGTCACATACGGGCGCTTTCGATTCATTGCAAATTGTAAAAAATATTTCACTTTTTATACAATACTCCAAAAAATTAAAGGAACAGAAAATGTCTTCGTTTTTTTTTAGTATCATTTTAAGCGCTGCGTCAATGTGAAAAATGGTCGTATCGAGATGAAAAGAAAGCATTTTGAAACTTAAAGTTTCTAGTTTCTAGATTTTTCGGCAAAAAAAGTTGTGAGCTACCGTTATCACGCAGTCATAGGAAATCGTGAGAGGACTTTTTTTTTCAAATTTTTTGGTTTTTTTCCAAGCGTCCATGGGTTCGGGATTTCTTTTCAGTTAAATGCTTGTATAGGTCAGTTAACTTCTTTATTCAGCTTCAATTGGTTTTTTTGTCTCTCTACGTAAATTTTTTGCTGAGATGTTCGACTATGAATTAAAAAATATCGTTTTATCTTCGATCATCGATATCTCAGCAACCAATGATCGCACAGGGCATTGCAGGGCAGATTTGAAAAGTTGAATAAATTTCCTACAAGATCCTTTCGTTTATTTTTGAGAAAAAAAAACATTTTCTTCACCCCTTATTTTAATTTGATAAAAGATAAGAAAATGCCTTTCTATGGTTTTTCAGTAAATCTGTTACTACTTCAAAAATATTGATGGCAATACTAATATTGCCAAGTTTTTTTTTCAGCCTAATCTACCTCCAATAGCCCTGTACATTTTCAAATTGAGCCATCGAACCGTTTTTCCGGACTGCTTGATCATCGTTTTACATAACAAAGGAACAAGTGTATTATTCCTAAACATCGTGTAATCATCATCGAAATAAAATAAAAAACAATTTTTTTCGACTTTCTTCACAACTTTGCACTAGTTGCTTGTTGAATTTAAGAAGACAAAAAATTCGAAAAGTTTCAATTTTTTAATTTGTAAAACACATCAGGAAACAATACTGACTCCTGTTTTACACGATTCGTCCTTTGCGCATCATAATTTCACTCGTTTTTAATTGGATTAATTAAAAGTTGATACCTCCAAGCTGTATTCACTAGTCGATCTAACTTGTATGCGATTAATTCTCGACATTTTCTGCGAAGGTTGTTTGGGTTTCAAAAAACACCTTTTTCAAAACTGATCTTTTTTGGAAGAAAAAATCAAACAGTATTTTTCAAAACTAATCTTTTAGTTGGCAAATTGTTTCCGCGTGATGATGAAAAAAAAATTAATCTTAAGTTTTTGTAAACTTTAACTTCTGTTCTATTTTTTTATCATGCCTAGTTTTGAAAAAAAAACTGTTTTCCGTGACCCTAATAACCTTCGTAGAAAATATCATGAGTAAATCGCATAAATGTTCTCAGATCGACTATTGAATACAGCTTGGGGGTATCAACTTTTAATTAATGCAATTCAAGGTGAGTGAAATTATAGTATGCAAAGCCCAAAACGTGTAAAAAAAAATAAAGTCAGTATTGTTTACTGAAATGTTTTACAAAGTAAAAAAATGCATTAAAAAAAATTCAAAATTTTTTTTCTTAAAATTAACAAGCAACTAATGCAAAGTTGTGAAAAAAGTCAAAGAAAATTGGTCTTGATTTTGATGATGATTACACGATGCTTAAGAATAATACACTTGTTCCTTCAATTATTTTATAAAACTTTGAACAATCTGTCCGGTGGCACTGTCCATTTTTTCAATCTTACATCTATCTAAAATGCGTTCTTTTATTTGCAATAAATCTGGCGATGTTACGAAATTTACCGAGAGTACATTAGACCAATGTCGCACTATTGTCGCGTACCGGAAAAATAAACGTTTCGAATACGGCGACTCATTGACTCGTGAGAATAGTGTAAATTTTGGTTATCACTATGGGTGCTACAGAAAATTTTCCGTTTTGAAACAAAAATACGAAGAAGAACTGGAAGCGCTGTTTTTCTTTCGAATGCAAGTATGAGTATAAAAAATGTGAGTATAATCACACTTGCATTCGAAGGAAACAGCGCTTCCAGTTCTTCTTCGTATTTTTGTTTTAAAACAAAAAAATTTCTGTCGCACCTATAGTGGTAACCAAAATTTACACTATTCTCACGAGTCAATGATGGGTCGCCATATTCGAAACGTTTTTTTTTCCGGTATGCAACAATAGTTAGACATTGGTCTAATGTACTCTGGGTCAATTTCGTAACATCGCCAGATTTTTTGCAAATAAAACGCATTTTAGATAGATATAAGATTTAAAAAACAGACAGTGCCACGACCGTTACTGATAGCTTCTGAAACGAGACTGAGCAGGTATTACGTCTAGACCCTTTTTATTCTGACCGTTTTGAATAGCACAGCCGGAGTTTTACAATGTAGGGTCAAAGACTCGATTTTACTCGATTTTACAAAGATAATAAATATAAAGCTCTGTATAATTTACAAAGATAATAAATGTAAAGCTCTGTATAATTTAGCTCTGTATAATTTACTATTACTCTATATAATTTACAAAGATAATAAATATAAAACTCTGTATAATTAATTAATTATATAGACCTTTATATTATATAGACCTTTCCTGAAATAATAAATGAAATGAATTTTATTACTCTAACATTATTTGGCAATTATCCAGCCCTCAAAAGTTTTGCGATTATGTGGAGTGTCCGGCAACTTTTGGCTGGAAGTGTAGATCTAAATAACATATAATGTTGATATCTATATGACACGTTAGGGTGTTAATTATAGTCTATTTCATGTTCTAAAAGATTAATATTGTCGGTTTGGAATTCAACCTCATTCGATTTTTTCTTTATTTTTCCTTTTGTTTTTGTTCTTTTTGTTTTCTTTGTTCATTTAATAATGAGTCGATAAATGGCGATGGCTGATTACCGTCGATTTAAAATAAAATGTTTGATTTTTCTTCCTTTTCATTTTTAGCACGTCGAAAATTAAAAAAATATTTCCACGTGTATGTATGAAGCATTTTTAAATTTTTTTTTCCGCTAAATTTTATGATATTAATAAACCGCGTCTATTTGATTTTTTTTAAATTTGAATTAACTAGATTTTTCATAGAACCAAATTCTTCCTATTGCATTCCATTATAAAAATCATTGATTCCAAAACTGTTTATTTATACAAATCAATGTATTTAATATCGTTCAATAGCTATATATTTTATTGGATCCTAATAAATCTGTGATATAAATATCTTTAAATTTTAAAGATATAAATATCTTTGAAACAAATATGATCGTAGTAGGCTGTGAGACAAGGAAAAAACCTATTTTATTTAAATAGATCCTATATAAATTAATTTTTTTGTTTAGCAGTGTACAGTAGGCCGAAAGGGGGGGGGGGCAGTAGGTTCTGCGGGAGCGCTCGAAGTAGGCACACCTGAGGTTCCGTAGGTTGAATTGTGATCCTCACCGACCTCCTTTGAGTCAAAAAGTCTACTTTCTGCCATGCCGGAGGTTCATCGGAGGCTCTAACGCATGGTATTTTCAAACATTGTACCCTCCTTTAGATACCCAATAATCCGCTCTCGCCGATTTCTGCTCGCCTTCATTTTGTGGGTTGAAGGCGGCTCAAAAATTTCGACTCGGGAAACCACCTTCACTAAAAGGGCACGGGACGTAGTCGCCACGGGCTCTCGTGGTCGGCCTAAATATAATAATTGTATTTAAAAGAAAAGGAAAAAAGATGCATAAAAGAAAAAAGATATTTAATCTTTTGGTGCCGCGAGCACGCCACATAGGCACTGCCACCTCGAGCACGGTGTCCCCTGCCAAAGATCCGCGTTACGTTGCAAATATCAATGGGGATTCCCTTAAGAGGATCCCTTCAATATTGTAATAACAAAAAAAAATTGAAAAATTCGCTGCTCTCCGCCTTTTCTTGGTCCCGAAGTGTGAGTCGGGAATCTGGCTGCCCGACTCGAAATCACTCCGCTCAAAGTGACGGGACGAAAAAGTCACGTCACAACCTTTGAATTGAACTTTTTTAAGCAACCCTGATTTTTGGGTTGTCACAGTAGCTTAACCTATGCTGTACCGGTACTAAAGTGTCGTACTTACTCATAGCCGCTACCACTATTCCAACATTGTCCGTATCGTAAAATTCAGTTTCATATATATTATATTTTTCAGACAGCTGTAAATAAATTTCAAACTTGTTTTGCATTTTTAATGCTCTGTTTTTTATAGTTGATTTATTATACATCTGTAGTAATTTTCAATTGAAGACACGGGTTAATGCAATACACTTTCCACAAATTTACAAACTTGGCTTTGAAATTCCATGTTGCATCTTTTAAATTCTATATACACGTTAGAATTTCATGTTCCTGTTTTAAATTTATGGTACAAGTGTTTCAAATTTAATTTCATCTACTGAGTTCGTAAAATTCAATTCCTTTGTATCTTAAATGTATTGTAAATTTCATATCATTTTTTACAGTGTACGTCTGTGGTAATAAACTAGGTAACTACAAACGATACGCGGATTCTAAAACGTTTGTAGTTGTGTGTACTTCCGTTTGTATCGTTCGTAGTTGCAGAGAAAGAAACTACAAACGAGGAAATCACCTGAAAATATTTTGTTAACAATTTGAGAAGGAAATGTTCGTTTGTAGCAATAAGGTACGTAACTACAAACGACGCTCGCACGTCTAAAACGTTTGTAGTTGATTGTAGTTCCGTATTTATCATTTGTATTGCAGGGAATGTAACTACAAACGAGAAAACCACGTAAAAATAATTTTTCGGCAATTTGAGAAGGAAATGTTTGGTCGTAGTAATAAAGTAGGTAACTACAAACGACGCCCGGGCTTCTAAAATGTTTGTAGTTGTGTGTACTTCCATTTCAATCGTTTTTAGATGCAGAGAAAGTAACTACGAGGAAGATGATAACCTGACAAATTTTTTTCAGAAATTTGTGAAGAGAATAATGGTTTGAGTAATAAAGTAGGTTACTACAAACGACGCGCGGGCTTCTAAAGCATTTGAACTTGTTCGTACTTCCGTATTTATCGTTTGTAGTTGCAGAGAAAGTAACTACAAATGAGGAAATCACCTGAAAATGATTTTTCAGGTGATTTCCCGGCCACCGGCCGACGCCCCGGCTTCTGAAACGTTCGAAGTTATGTGTACTTCCGTTTTAATCATTTGCAGTTGCAAGGAAAGTAACTACAAACCAAGAAATCACAGGTAAATGATTATTCCACGATTTTAGAAGGATTGGTTCGTTTGTAGTAGAAAACTAAGTAACTACAAGCGACGCACGGGCTTGTAAAGCGTTTGTAGGTATTTGTAGTTCCGTATTTATCGTTTGTAATTGTAAAGAAAGTAACTACAAACGAAGAAATCACCTGAAAATGATTTTTCCACGATTTTAGAAGGATTTGTTCGTTCGTAGTAGAAAGCTAAGTATCTACAAACGACGCCCGGGCTTCTAAGGCATTTGTAGTTGCTTGTAGTTCCGTATTTACCGTTTGTAGTCGCAGAGGAAGTAACTACAAACGAGGAAATTACGTGAAAACAATTTTTCAGTCATTTGAGAAGAATATGTCCGTATATAGTTAAAAAAAACTAAGTAGCTACAAAATCCGCCCGGGCTTTTAAATTGTTTATAGTTGTTTATTGCTCCGTATTTATCGCTTGTAATTGCAGAGAAAGTAACTACAAACGAGGAAATGACATGAAAATAATTTTTCAGCCATTTTCGAAGGATGTGTCCGTTTGTAATAAAAAAAAACGAACTAACTACAAACGCCGCCCGGGGTGTTAAATAATTTGTAGTTGTTTGTGGTTTCGTATTTATCGTTTGTAGTTCTATAGAAAGGAAATACAAACGATGTACATGAAGTTTGCATCGTTGCTATCCAACGATTTCAATTTTATTTTCGATTTTTTAATTTACTAATTTGTCTTGGTCAGATCGGCTCTAGTTGCTAAAAAAATATGGTAAACTGAATAAAAAATATTTACGGCCACCGGGACCAACCCTTATACGGGGTGAATCTTGAAAAAAACAAGAAAAAAATTCTATGCCCTGCGCGTTTGATATAACCAATTTTTTTATTGGCGTTGCGTGGAAAGTGGCCCAAAAGGCGCCTCCCAAAAAAATACCGACCCTCTAGATGGTCCGGAACACACCCTTATCGGGGGGTGAATCTTGAAAAAAACAAAAAAAATTTTTTATGTCCTACGCGTTTGATATAACCAATTTTTTTATTGGCGTTGCGTGGAAAGTGGCCCAAAAGGCGCCTCCCAAGAAAATACCGATCCTCTAAATGTTATGGAACACACCCTTATCGGGGGGTGAATCTTGAAAAAACAAAAAAAAATGTCTATGTCCTGCGCGTTTGATATAACCAATTTTTTTATTGGCGTTGCGTGGAAAGTGGTCCAAAAGGCGCCTCCCAAAAAAATACCGACCCTCTAAATGTTCCGGAAGACACCCTCGTCGGGGGGTGAATCTTGAAAAAAACCAAAAAAAAATTGTATGTCCTGCGCGTTTGATATAACCAATTTTTTTATTGGCGTTGCGTGGAAAGTGGCCCAAAAGGCGCCTCCCAAAAAAATACCGACCCTCTAAATGTTCCGGAACACACACTTATCGGGGGGTGAATCTTGAAAAAACAACAAAAAAAATTCTATGCCCTGCGCGTTTGATATAACCAATTTTTTTATTGGCGTTGCGTGGAAAGTGGCCCAAAAGGCGCCTCCCAATAAAATACCGACCCTCTAGATGTTCCGGAACACACCCTTATCGGGGGGTGAATCTTGAAAAAAACCAAAAAAAAATTGTATGTCCTGCGCGTTTGATGTAACCAATTTTTTTTATTGGCGTTGCGTGGAAAGTGGCCCAAAAGGCGCCTCCCAAAAAAATACCGACCCTCTAACTGTTCCGGAACACACCCTTATCGGGGGGTGAATCTTGAAAAAACAAAAAAAAAATTGTTATGTCCTGCGCGTTTGATATAACCCATTTTTTTATTGGCGTTGCGTGGAAAGTGGCCCAAAAGGCGCCTCCCAAAAAAATACCGACCCTCAAACTGTTTCGGAACACACCCTTATCGGGGGGTGAACCTTGAAAAAAACAAAAAAAATTTTTTATGTCCTACGCGTTTGATATAACCAACTTTTTTATTGGCGTTGCGTGGAAAGTGGCCCAAAAGGCGCCTCCCAAGAAAATACCGATCCTCTAAATGTTCTGGAACACACCCTTATCGGGGGGTGAATCTTGAAAAAACAAAAAAAAATTTCTATGTCCTGCGCGTTTGATATAACCAATTTTTTTATTGGCGTTGCGTGGAAAGTGGTCCAAAAGGCGCCTCCCAAAAAAGTACCGACCCTCTAAATGTTCCGGAAGACACCCTCATCGGGGGGTGAATCTTGAAAAAAACCAAAAAAAAATTGTATGTCCTGCGCGTTTGATATAACCAATTTTTTTATTGGCGTTGCGTGGAAAGTGGCCCAAAAGGCGCCTCCCAAAAAAATACCGACCCTCTAAATGTTCCGGAACACACCCTTATCGGGGGGTGAATCTTGAAAAAACAACAAAAAAAATTCTATGTCCTGCGCGTTTGATATAATCATTTTTTTTATTGGCGTTGCGTGGAAAGTGGCCCAAAAGGCGCCTCCCAAAAAAATACCGACCCTCTAAATATTCCGGAACACACCCTTACCGGGGGATGAATCTTGAAAAAAACAAAAAAAAATATCTATGTCCTGCGCGTTTGATATAACCAATTTTTTTATTGGCGTTGCGTAGATAGTGGTCCAAAAGGCGCCTCCGAAAAAAATACCGACCCTCTAAATGTTCCGGAAGACACCCTTACCGGGGGATGAATCTTGAAAAAAAAAACAAAAAAAATGTCTATGTCCTGCGCGTTTGATATAACCAATTTTTTTATTGGCGTTGCGTGGAAAGTGGTCCAAAAGGCGCCTCCCAAAAAAATACCGACCCTGTAAATGTTCCGGAACACACCCTTATCGGGGGGTGAATCTTGAAAAAACAAAAAAAAATTGTTATGTCCTGCGCGTTTGATATAACCAATTTTTTTTTATTGGCGTTGCGTGGAAAGTGGCCCAAAAGGCGCCTCCCAAAAAAATACCGACCCTCTAAATGTTCCGGAACACACCCTTATCGGGGGGTGAATCTTGAAAAAACAAAAAAAAAATTCTATGTCCTGCGCGTTTGATATAACCAATTTTTTTATTGGCGTTGCGTGGAAAGTGGCCCAAAAGGCGCCTCCCAATAAAATACCGACCCTCTAGATATTCCGGAACACACCCTTATCGGGGGGTGAATCTTGAAAAAAACAAAAAAAAATTGTATGTCCTGCGCGTTTGATATAACCAATTTTTTTTATTGGCGTTGCGTGGAAAGTGGCCCAAAAGGCGCCTCCCAAAAAAATACCGACCCTCAAACTGTTTCGGAACACACCCTTATCGGGGGGTGAATCTTGAAAAAAACCAAAAAAAAATTGTATGTCCTGCGCGTTTGATGTAACCAATTTTTTTTATTGGCGTTGCGTGGAAAGTGGCCCTAAAGGCGCCTCCCAAAAAAATACCGACCCTCTAACTGTTTCGGAACACACCCTTACCGGGGGATGAATCTTGAAAAAAACAAAAAAAAATGTCTATGTCCTGCGCGTTTGATATAACCAATTTTTTTTATTGGCGTTGCGTGGAAAGTGGTCCAAAAGGCGCCTCCCAAAAAAATACCGACCCTCTAAATGTTCCGGAACACACCCTTATCGGGGGGTGAATCTTGAAAAAACAAAAAAAAAATTGTTATGTCCTGCGCGTTTGATATAACCAATTTTTTTTATTGGCGTTGCGTGGAAAGTGGCCCAAAAGGCGCCTCCCAAAAAAATACCAACCCTCTAAATGTTCCGGAACACACCCATATCGGGGGGTGAATCTTGAAAAAACAAAAAAAAAATTCTATGTCCTGCGCGTTTGATATAACCAATTTTTTTATTGGCGTTGCGTGGAAAGTAGTCCAAAAGGCGCCTCCCAATAGAATACCGACCCTCTAAATGTTGCGGAAGACACCCATATCGGGGGGTGTATCTTGAAAAAAACCAAAAAAAAAATGATATGTCCTGCGCGTTTGATATAACCAATTTTTTATTGGCGTTGCGTGGAAAGTGGCCCAAAAGGCGCCTCCCAAAAAAATACCGACCCTCTAAATGTTCCGGAACACACCCTTATCGGGGGGTGAATCTTGAAAAAACAAAAAAAAATTGTTATGTCCTGCGCGTTTGATATAACCAATTTTTTTATTGGCGTTGCGTGGAAAGTGGCCCAAAAGGCGCCTCCCAAAAAAATACCGACCCTCAAACTGTTTCGGAACACACCCTTATCGGGGGGTGAACCTTGAAAAAAACAAAAAAAATTTTTTATGTCCTACGCGTTTGATATAACCAACTTTTTTATTGGCGTTGCGTGGAAAGTGGCCCAAAAGGCGCCTCCCAAGAAAATACCGATCCTCTAAATGTTCTGGAACACACCCTTATCGGGGGGTGAATCTTGAAAAAACAAAAAAAAATTTCTATGTCCTGCGCGTTTGATATAACCAATTTTTTTATTGGCGTTGCGTGGAAAGTGGTCCAAAAGGCGCCTCCCAAAAAAGTACCGACCCTCTAAATGTTCCGGAAGACACCCTCATCGGGGGGTGAATCTTGAAAAAAACCAAAAAAAAATTGTATGTCCTGCGCGTTTGATATAACCAATTTTTTTATTGGCGTTGCGTGGAAAGTGGCCCAAAAGGCGCCTCCCAAAAAAATACCGACCCTCTAAATGTTCCGGAACACACCCTTATCGGGGGGTGAATCTTGAAAAAACAACAAAAAAAATTCTATGTCCTGCGCGTTTGATATAATCATTTTTTTTATTGGCGTTGCGTGGAAAGTGGCCCAAAAGGCGCCTCCCAAAAAAATACCGACCCTCTAAATATTCCGGAACACACCCTTACCGGGGGATGAATCTTGAAAAAAACAAAAAAAAATATCTATGTCCTGCGCGTTTGATATAACCAATTTTTTTATTGGCGTTGCGTAGAAAGTGGTCCAAAAGGCGCCTCCGAAAAAAATACCGACCCTCTAAATGTTCCGGAAGACACCCTTACCGGGGGATGAATCTTGAAAAAAAAACAAAAAAAATGTCTATGTCCTGCGCGTTTGATATAACCAATTTTTTTTATTGGCGTTGCGTGGAAAGTGGTCCAAAAGGCGCCTCCCAAAAAAATACCGACCCTGTGAATGTTCCGGAACACACCCTTATCGGGGGGTGAATCTTGAAAAAACAAAAAAAAATTGTTATGTCCTGCGCGTTTGATATAACCAATTTTTTTTTATTGGCGTTGCGTGGAAAGTGGCCCAAAAGGCGCCTCCCAAAAAAATACCGACCCTCTAAATGTTCCGGAACACACCCTTATCGGGGGGTGAATCTTGAAAAAACAAAAAAAAATTTCTATGTCCTGCGCGTTTGATATAACCAATTTTTTTATTGGCGTTGCGTGGAAAGTGGCCCAAAAGGCGCCTCCCAATAAAATACCGACCCTCTAGATATTCCGGAACACACCCTTATCGGGGGGTGAATCTTGAAAAAAACAAAAAAAAAATTGTATGTCCTGCGCGTTTGATATAACCAATTTTTTTTATTGGCGTTGCGTGGAAAGTGGCCCAAAAGGCGCCTCCCAAAAAAATACCGACCCTCAAACTGTTTCGGAACACACCCTTACCGGGGGATGAATCTTGAAAAAAACAAAAAAAAATGTCTCTGTCCTGCGCGTTTGATATAACCAATTTTTTTTTATTGGCGTTGCGTGGAAAGTGGTCCAAAAGGCGCCTCCCAAAAAAATACCGACCCTCTAAATATTCCGGAACACACCCTTATCGGGGGGTGAATCTTGAAAAACCAAAAAAAAATCTGTTATGTCCTGCGCGTTTGATATAACCAATTTTTTTTATTGGCGTTGCGTGGAAAGTGGCCCAAAAGGCGCCTCCCAAAAAAATACCGATCCTCTCAATGTTCCGGAACACACCCTTATGGGGGGGGGTGAATCTTGAAAAAAAAAAAAAATTCTATGTCCTGCGCGTTTGATATAACCAATTTTTTTATTGGCGTTGCGTGGAAAGTAGTCCAAAAGGCGCCTCCCAATAAAATACCGACCCTCTAAATGTTGCGGAAGACACCCTTATCGGGGGGTGTATCTTGAAAAAAACCAAAAAAAAATGATATGTCCTGCGCGTTTGATATAACCAATTTTTTATTGGCGTTGCGTGGAAAGTGGCCCAAAAGGCGCCTCCCAAAAAAATACCGATCCTCTAAATGTTCCGGAACACACCCTTATCGGGGGGTGAATCTTGAAAAAACAAAAAAAAATTGTTATGTCCTGCGCGTTTGATATAACCAATTTTTTTTATTGGCGTTGCGTGGAAAGTGGCCCAAAAGGCGCCTCCCAAAAAAATACCGACCCTCTAAATTTTCCGGAACACACCCTTATCGGGGGGTGAATCTTGAAAAAACAAAAAAAAATTTCTATGTCCTGCGCGTTTGATATAACCAATTTTTTTATTGGCGTTGCGTAGAAATTGGTCCAAAAGGCGCCTCCCAAAAAAATACCGACCCTCTAAATGTTCCGGAACACACACTTGTCGGGGAGTGAATCTTGAAAAAACAAAAAAAATTCTATGTCCTGCGCGTTTGATATAACCAATTTTTTTATTGGCGTTGCGTGGAAAGTGGTCCGAGAGGCGCCTCCCAAAAAAATAGCAACCCTCTAAATGTTCCGGAACACACCCTTATCGGGTGGTGGATCTGGAAAAAAACAAAAAAAATTCTGTCTTGCGCGTTTGATATAATCGTTTTTTTTAAATTGGTTAATTTCAACTCTCTAAATGTTCCCGAAGGCACTCTTACGGCGGAGGGGGATTGAACGTGAAAAAAAATATATCCGCGCGTTTGATATATTCCGTATCATTATTGGCGTTGTATATAAAGTGGCCCGAAAGGACCCTGAATAAAAAATATCTGTATATTTTATTTTCCGTAACCCACCCTTACTGGGTGTAATAGTTGATAAATACTATCTTCCGTGGATCGAAAATAATCTTATTTTTTCCGGGTTATATGTAGTGTGGTCTGAAAGCAGGCTCCGAAGAAATTTTCAACGATATTAATTCTCCGAATCCTAACCATATCCAAGGGTAAAATGGAATAAAAATCGATTCTGCAAGGGTATAAACATTGCCCTTTTTTAATTAGCATTTTGGACTGTTAAGAAGTGTCCACAAAAATTGAACGTTTTTGACATTCTGGAACTCCCCTTAATGGGAGTCTGAACATTAAGAAAAAATGGAATCTTTTGTGGTGTAGAGATCGTCATCATTTTATTGATATTGTAGAAAGTCCAACCCCAAATCAGCCTCCAAAAAAGATTTCGATAACTTGAATTTTCCGGAACCTACCTTTATCGGCAGGTGAAAGATGAAAAAAGTCGTCTGGATCACCGTTATGACATTGCCATCTCTTTTCATTGGTGTCACCGGCCTGAGCTACAATTTTAACAATTTTCAAAAGAATTCGGATAAAGTTCCGAATAGTGGAAACCGAATTTCGAGCTGAAATTTGGCATACACCTTCGGGGCCGGGTTGAAATTTCTAACTTTGAATGATCAGAACTCTCAAAACTTCGAAAAATACTACCCCGAAAGATCAAAACTCCGAATGAATTTTACCCGAAAGACAAAAACTCCGAAAATGTGAACGGGGCCGGGCTGAAATTCCGAACTTTGAATGATCAGATCGCTCAAAATTCCGAAAGAATACTATCCCGGAAGATCTAAACTCCGAATGAATTTTACACAAAAGACTAAAACTCAGAAAATCTGAACACCGTTAAAATAGTTCGGCTACAGAAGTTTTAAAAAATTCAAATTTTTCAATAATCCGACGAATTATCTAAAGAATTTTTTTCTATTAATTGATTTTACGTCAATTTTGAAATTTGTCCAGACAATGTTATACGTTTGATATAATTTACAGTCAACTGTGTAGACTTTCGCTGGCATGATCTTGACGAACCTTGTAATTTCGTTACATTAAAATTGGGAATTTTGAATCGTCGGCGCATGCAAAGTTCGGAATTTTAACCCAGCTCCTATGTCAAGATCAGGCCCGCGAAAGTCTACACAGTTGACTGTGAATGATGTAGAACATTGTCTAGACAAATTTCAAAATCGACGCTAAATCGCTTTTCCATTAAAAAAAATCTTGAAATAATTCATCGATTGATAGAAAATTAAAAAATTTTTTAAACTTTCATAGCCAAATTATTTTGACGGTGTTCAGATTGTCGGAGTTTCGGTCTTCCTGTAAAGATCTTTCGGAGTAGTATTCGTTCGTTCTCATAATTCAAAATTCTCATGAGCGTTCTCATAATTCAAAATTCATAATTTCGATCCGGCCCCAACTTGCATTTCGGAACATTAAAATACGGAATTTCAAACCGTCGGAGCATTCAAAGTTCTGCATTTCAACCCGGCCCCGCACCTTCCTTTTAATATTGAAAGAGATCCCTTAAAATGATTTTTGGCGCTGCACCATAGTTTTTGAGATACCGATTTTTGAAAGTTATTTTTTCCCCGCGATCCTACTATATCTATAGCTGACAGGCTCAGTTCTAGCTATACCTATATATGTTATCGCGCTCTCCTTTTTGTGCGATTGGTGGGGTGCGTAGACCACTGGTGTGGGCGCAGGGCACCTCGGATGTGCGTGGGGAATAGTGGGGTGAGTCAAACACTAGCGGGGGTGCGGGTTAAGGGCGGAGTAACCCATGCAGAAATTTTTTGGGGACTCCCCAGATCCTACCAGATCCCTATGGGGATTTGATAGGGACGCCCCAAGTAAGGAGTCCACACTGGAATCCAAATAGATTTGTTGGGGATTCCCCAGATTCTACCAGATCCTTATGGGGATTTGATAGGGACGGCCCAGGTAGGGAGTCCACATTGGAATCCAAATGTATTTGTTCGTGACTCCCCAGGTTCTACCAGATCCTTATGGGGATTTGATATGGATACCCCAGGTAGGGAGACCACATTGGAATCCAAATGGATCCTGGGCTGTTTCCAGATTAACGTGGTTTGAGAATTTTTTACTAGAAATTATATAAAATGGGATTTCGCGACGCTCTGTAAACAATTATTCTTTGATGGTATCGTGCACAGATTTGCTCGGGAGTTTCAAGATGCACCAACGTGTTTCTAGGAATTTGTTAGGATATCGAATACTACAATATATAATTATATTCTTTAGTAACTTCTTTACTTTAGTGCTTACCCATATTGTATATTTATAGTTTGTTATGGGCTAGTATTTTTTATACGAATAAAAAAACTTGTTATAAATTTTAATATGCACACTTTTTGAATTTGTAATACTTGTGCGCATAAAAATTTGTTTTGGACGTGACGGCAATCGGGTTACGATTGCGTCTGCGGTTTATCGCTGTGGGTGTGGAGTTTTGTTAGAGCGGCTTAAATGAGGTTTTAAAAGAAAATTAAATGTAAGTATGAAATCATATTTTTATAAACATGATATATATTACACATTCGCTTAAGTTTGTAGCCCGTAACAGCAATTTCCACCCGACCCGGTGGATTTCATCGGGATCCAATAGGGATTCCCCATCGGGATCTAACAGGGATTCCTTGTCGGGAGCCAATAGGAATTCCCTATCGGGATCCAATAAGGATTCAGAAAATCGCTTCCGACAAAAGAAAGACGTCGGGCGATAGAACATAAGCGGCGCAGGGTACATATATATTCGTGTCGTCGTTGAAAAGCGCACGACGATCGAGTTACTGCGCAATCGCGATCGTAAAATTTATTTACTCCAAACACGCATTAATGTTTGTTGCATTCCAATGATGCAACAAACCTTATTAAAGTGTTTAAATTTTATATCGTATGAAAAGTATTCAAAGAATATCCCGCCCATAACTGCACAAGTATTTTTGCTTAATAATAGTATAAAAAGTGTATAAAAACTACGTTACAGCATAAAAAGTATTTAAAGTATTTTTTAAAAGTTCATAAAGTATAAAAAGTACTCGAAGATATAGATATAAGATATAAGTATTCGAAGAATACTATACAAAGCACTATAAATATTCAGTATGGGTAAACAATTAAAAAAAAACAAAATAAGTATATTGTGGTATTCGATATGTACTCCTTTGTAAACAATAAATTGATCTCTTTAGTGTATCGATGCTTTTATTTTTTGTAGCATTTTGGGCTTACAGAATGCGATATGATCGATCAAGCATCGTATCGGATTCCGTTCAATACTGTGGGGAAGCTTTAAGATTCTTACATTGGATTCCGATGGGAATTCCCTATTGGATCCTAATAGGGAATCCCTATGGAATCCCTATGGAATCCCGATAGGAATCCCTACTGGATCCCGATGGGAATCCCTTTTGGATCCCGATGGGGAGTCCCTCTTGGAATCCAATGTACGAGCGTGACGTTTCCTGATAGGGATCCAATGGGGTGTCCCGTTGGATCCCTATCAGGGAGTAGGGAGAAGTAGGGGAATCCTATAGGATTCCAAATACAATTTCTACCTGGGAAAGTATTTAGATTTATTTTTTTCATTTTTTTTTAAATTTTTTAGATGAATGCATAATATATCAAGAATATTGTGTTAAAATTTCAAGTCGATCGGAGTGAAATTGACGAAGTTATGAGTATTTGAGCGTCTATTGCTCCATGCCGGGTTTTATACCTGGGCGGCAGCTGCGCGGCGCGCTATTGTATTTTTCGACCCCGAATAAATTTCTTGATAAACGGGCCTGTTCCGATGTATATTAGTATACACATTAGTCTTTACATCAGTTGACCGCCCGACAAGTTGACGATTTGCGAATTAGTAGAGCAGAGGAGCAAGCGGCGCACGACAGTAAAGAAGAAAGAGTTTTGCGTAGACAAACGCAATAAGATGCTCTCGATCATCTTGATGGAAGCCTTTTGCTCAACGGACCTGGCATCGACGACTTTGAGTGAGTATAAGAAAATTATCGAGTTTTATTTTGAATTTCTAAAAATTCAAAGATAATTGAAAAATCTGAAAAAGTTCATACGTATTCAGAAAAATGAACGAATCACGAAAAAAAATTTGGTTGCGGGGAAATTTGTTGACTAATTTTTTTTTCATCATTTTGTTAATAACATTTTGGCATTATTATTATGCAAAATTAATCTTTTGAGTACCTTCAATATGCATGAATTTTCTCAGATTTGTATGCAATCGAGAAGTGTTCTCAAACTTATGTGCAATGAGCGCTAAGCGACCAAACTCTTCTGCGTTTTTCAAACCGTTTTTCTGAGACTTGTTTCTCAAACCGTTTCTCAAAGCGAGACTTGTTTCTCAAACCGTTGTTTCTGAGACTTGTTTTTCAAACCGTTTTTCTGAGACTTGAAGTCCGTGTGCACGATAACTCAAAATCTACTGGACCAATCGCTTTGAAATTTTGCACAGTACTTCTTCACATAATTCACCAGGTATTGTCAAGAGCTTTTTTGTTTTTTTTAAATAATTACTAATTTTTCAACAACAAATTAGCCGATTTTTTTTAGCGAAAATCGGGTTTTTGGCTCCCAAGTGCTACGAAAAATCGAAAAAAAAAATCCTCCCGTCATTACTTCGAGAAACATCTCCTTTAAACAAATGCATTTTGATTTTTTTGTTTCAGATGATTCTGTTGCGAGTTATGGTGCACACCGCAAACCAACTTTTTTTCGAGGCGCCTCCGGGGTTTAATTTTCACTCGCTCAATTTTGAATATTTTGCAATGCAAATTTAGGAGAATGTTGTTCAAATGTTACTTTATTATATGTAAATTTTTCAATAAACGAACACTATTCGTTACGCCAAAAAAAATCTTTAAAACATGCCTTTTTTCGACGAATTAACTTTACCCCGCCCTTAACTCGGATATGCGTGGAATATTAAGATAGACATAGAGCATCGTAGATTTATTTTTTGGTTTTTCCAAAGTTTACTTTTTTGCGGGTATCATTGATTTCTAGGGTTCATTTATAAACTGTAAAACATTTTGTGATTTCTATATTTTTTCTGCTTCTCTAGTTTCCGTTTTTTTTTGTTTTTGCCCGCTTTCAATTTTTGGAATTTTGTAGGGTTTTAATGTTTTTTAAAATTTCATATAGCTTTCAATTTCTTTTATTTTGCACGGTACCTCCTATATAATTCTTGGCTACGGGCCGCTGCAGCGATGGGACGAGGATTTCTACCGTCAAAACTTGAAGAAGATCCACACAAAGCTGAAAGCGCGATAACATCTATAGGTATAGTTAGAGCTGAGCCCGTCAGCTATAGTTATAGTAGGAGCGCGCTGAAAAATATATTTCAAAAATCGATATCTCCAGAACTATTGCGCGTCGCCAAAAATCCTTTTGGATCTCTTAAATGTCAAAAGGAAGATGTATGCCAAATTTTGGATCTGAATTTGGTTTCCGCTTTTCGGAAGTTTAGCCAAATATTCTACATATATAGTTGTATCGTTTAAAGAAAAAAAAGATCGATTTTTTTCATCGTTGTAAATGTATATCCGCCTTAATGCATTAGAGAAATATTAATATTACACCCAATATTGTAAGCAATATCAGACCTAACCCAAAGAAAACGACACAAATTTTTATGTGCAGATCTATATTGCCAAATTCGGAATTATTGGAAAAAAAGGTGAGGATGTTTTTGGTCGAAACCGGCCAGAAAAATTGGAGTAAGTTAGAAATATTTATTTTCATTGGATCCGTACGATGCAAACTTTAATGCTATGGACAGCCATAGTTAGTTAAAATGCCTTTGGTTATTTAACTCGGTAGACAATTTTTGTGAAAATCGGCGCCCACCTACATCACACTCGTGAAGCCGCAATACCGTACGTAAGTCCCGTTCCAAGGAAGCGTAGGCCCGTCTTCAAACACAATGCTAGGAACATACATAAATGAACACACACATTGGCATCAGTGCACCCAGATCGCGCGTAAAAGTTGCCCCCTCTCTAGTCTCTTACGCGCCCATCACACAATCATAGTAGCGCGTGTCCGTAAGCGAGCGACGCTCGGACATCTTCGGAAAGAGCCGAGCACGGTCGAAGAGTCCCGACCACGCCTTCGGCTGCTACACCAATGCATGGACGCTGAGCACGTTCATGTGCGGCCAAGCCGAAACGAAGGCTTCGAGGGAAAAAGCAATCTGAGCACGACTCGCGCGTGACGTCACCCAACGGCACGCGCGAATAGTCCAGTCAAATTACGGCTCACAATGGAAAAAATAAACACAAAATTATGTAGTTTGGGGATTATGAAGGATCGATAGAGGGGTGTATTCTGAGCATACATTCCAATTTGAGGCGTTCTCCGGAGGTCAGCTCAAGGTCATTTCGATGAAAACGCGTTTAATTCGATATCTCGAGAACGGTTAGTGTGAGGCCAAAAATTTAAAGACCTTTTCTCTTCTAAATTAAATTTACTAACTTTTTTATCTGAAACTTTTTTTTTTATCATCAATACTTTTCAATTTATTACTTCCGAAAGGCAAAAATTTTACTTTTTTTCTCCCTATTTTTCATTTTTCGCCATTTTCTCCCCAACCGTAATTATGAACAACTTTTTCCTATAACTTTTTTTTCTAATACCAATATCTTCGGAGTTATATATTACTTTACCGAGCGGTTGCGACACAACTTCGGCACCATTCAACGTAGGCAAGATCAAACCAATGACCGCATTGAAAAATACTCCGGATTTGGTTTCTCTAACTGAAGTTTTTCTACAAGATAAAGCAGATAAAACAACTCTCGCTTCAAACGGCGAACAATTCATTTTGAATTTGTATCGCAAGGCTTCAGGTGACACGAATTATACGAATCTCAACGAGCTCCGTTATAAGGGATACAAAAAAATGGCAGGCAGTGAGAGGGTTAAATTAGAATCCCTTCCTCCTACCTCTGATGCCGCATTTTTTCACTCGTTGAGGTGTTACTACCAAGTGCAATACTGGCTCGAAAATTATCTGGAACCCGAGGAGTGGGGCTGGCGTCGCACCCCCCGTGGATTGGAGCCGATATCAATGTCACTGAAACCAGCTCCGGAAGATTTACTCAGATCGATTGCGTGCAAATGCAAAACCAACTGCGGCAAAGCGTGCAGATGTAGAAAGGCCAGCCTGTTTTGCTCAGTAATTTGCACTAATTGCCAAGAGAACTATTGTTCTAATATCGCCAATGTTGTCGACGATAATATTTTTGACGCAATGGACGAGGACGACGTATGCCCCGATACCGTCAGGGCCTTTAATATTAACGAATCACTTCCATCGACCTCGGGTGCTTAATTTTACGAATTTTATGATGTATTTTTTTATCAATAAATGTGTGAAACAGTTTCAATTATTCATTTACTTCTTTTTGTAATCCTTATTCACATTATTATCCCATTGAATGGAATAAAAAATACCCAAATTGAAGAAGTACAATATTTAAATGATATTTGAATGATTACAATATTTAATATTTAAATGAAGTACAATTTTTAAATAGTTTAATCGATTCACCTTTTGATGCAGGTAAGTTGGCTAATAAATTATCATGGAATACTTTAATATTTCTTTCAAGTACTGAATACCCACTGATGTCGATGATATTTCGACATTGGCGCGGATTTCGCTCGGTAAAGTAATATATAACTCCGAAGATATTGGTATTAGAAAAAAAAGTTATAGGAAAAAGTTGTTCATAATTAAAGGATCTACAACTTTGATAAACGGTAAAATGTCATAAAATTGAACGGTTGGGGAGAAAATGGCGAAAAATGAAAAATAGGGAGAAAAAAAAGTAAAATTTTTGCCTTTCGGAAGTAATAAATTAAAAGTATTGATGATAAAAAAAAAGTTTCAGATAAAAAAGTTAGTAAATTTAATTTAGAAGAGAAAAGGTCTTTACAATTTTTGGCATAACACTAACCGTTCTCGAGATATCGAATTAAACGCGTTTTCATCGAAATGACCTTGAGCTGACCTCCGGAGAACGCCTCTAATTGGAATGTATGCTCAGAATACACCCCCCTATCGATCCTTCATAATCTCCAAACTACATAATTTTGTGTTTATTTTTTTCGGTAATTTGACTGGACAGAAGGCTTTTACATGATTTCAATGCTTATTTAGCTCTTGATTCTCTGCGTTATTAATGTGTACAAAAAAATGTATCGCGCACTCTGATCGCTTATTTTTTTAGTTTATACGTTAATTTAAATATAATAATAAATCTAAATTACAACTTATTTATCTTATATAAAATTGGTTACGCTGCACTCACACCCGTCCTTATGCCAAATTAATTATAATTCATAAAAGTAAGCGGAAATATATTTATATTCGCATTATTATATTAATTCTCATACTTTCATCAAGCGATAAAGCATTATCCCCAAAAACAAACCAATCATCCATCCGGTCGCGAATCGTAAGTACCAGAAAGTGCACATATCCTACAAGCGATGAGATGGTCCCGTTGGTAGCGTTCCTGGCTTCGGTCCGCAGGACCCCCTAGTGCAAATTTTTCTCCAAATTTTTCATAATTTCTCATATTTTAGTCATATCTGAGATTTGCCGAGAAAAAAACGATTTAAAACAGATTCAAGTACTGGTCTATTTCTCAAAAACACATTTTTTTACTCAAATTTCTCATTTTTTTCCCGGAAATTTCTCTTTTTCCTATGACCTGAGTGAACGGCTGCGGAGATATTCGGAGAAAAGTTAGAGATGAAAAGAAATGAGATTTTCGTTAAAAAAAACTTGATATTATTTTTTTTTCCGGAACTTTTTCTTTTTCCTATTGAGTGAACGGCTGCAGAGATATTCGGAGAAAAGTTGTAGATGAAAAAAATAAGATTTTCGTAAAAAAACTTATTACATTTTTTTATCCCTCATAATTCTGAGAAATAATGAATTTCCGAAATTTTTGCAAACATTATTTTCCTTAAGGGGTAACACTACTGTGACGGCCTGCCACAAAGCGTTTTAGACAAATAATACTTGGGGTAATTATTAAGCATATATTGAAGTATATTGCAAAAAAATTTTATGGGAAAATATTACAAAATGGCGACACTGCAGCAAATTCTTCCGAGGCATGTTGAACTTAAGGTGCTCTACGGCACGCAGTATAACTTATGCCAATTTTAATCTGGACAAAATAAATTTTTTTAAGTTAAATCTAGATGAGTATAGCTAGTGAACCACGTAGGGGATTTTAGAAATATTGATTTTTGAGTAATTGCCGAGTATTTGACTAAAAATGTTCAATTTTTTTTCAAGACAGTTATTTTTTAATAAATATTGTTTAAATTAACTTATCGAAAATCCCCTACGGGATCCCCTACAGTAGCTACACTCATGTAGACTTAATAAAGTCAAATTCTTTTTTTTAAATTAAAATTGGCACAGTTATACTGCGTGCCGCAGAGGTTCGACATGCTTGGGAAGAATTGCTGCAATGTCGCGATTTTGTAATCTTTTCGGATAAAAATTTATAGCCATATACTTAAATATATGCTCAATAAATACCGCAAGTATTATTTGTTTATCACATTTTCTTCCGCCAAAAAAATATTAAAAAATACGCTTCCTGTAAGGCCGTTACAGTGCAGTTACCCCTTAAAGTCTTCATATAATTTCCAAGATTTTCCCGTGATCGTGATTAAAATGATGAAATATTCGGAAAACTTGAAAATAAAAAATCGGAGAAACTCGGATGTTTGCGTAAAAATAATTGTCCGCAAAACTCCGAATTCTTCATATTTGTTCCAATCCATAGAAAAAATCGGAAAAATTTTCCGAAAAAAATCGGAGTTTTTCGGAAAAAAATTGCACTAGGGGCGCGGGATTGTACCCCGCGCTCAGTGCTTTTTTTAAATTATTATTACTATTAATTCTTATTTGATTAGTTATTTTTATTAGTAATCAATATTATTTTAATTAGTTATCTTTTAGTATCGAAAAATGTATCGCGCACTCTGACCGCTTATTTTATTAGTTTGTACGTTAATTTAAATACAATAATAAATCTAAATTACAACTTATTTATCTTCTAAAAAATTGTTTGCACTTTACTCACACCCGTCCCTATGCCAAATAAATTGCAATTCATAAAAGTAAGCGGAAATATATTTATATTCATATTATTATATTCATTCTCATTTACTTTCATCAAGCGATAAAGCATTATGATAATGCTTTATCGCTTGATGAAAGTATATGAGAATGAATATAATAATACGAATATAAATATATTTCCGCTTACTTTTATGAATTACAATTTATTTGGCATAAGGACGGGTGTGAGTAAAGCGCAAACATTTTTTTAGAAAATAAATAAGCTGTAATTTAGATTTATTATTGTATTTAAATTAACGTACAAACTAATAAAATAAGCGGTTAGAGTGCGCGATAAATGCTTCGACACTAAAAGATAACTAATTAAAATAATAATGATAACTAATAAATATAACTAATCAAATAAGAATTAATAGTAATAATAATTTTTAAAAAGCCACTGAGCGCGGGGAACGAACCCGCGCCCCTAGTGCAAATATTTTCCGAAAAACTCCGATTTTTTCCGAATTTTTCTATGAATTGGAACAAATATGAAGAATTCGGAGTTTTGCGGACAATTATTTTTATGCAAACATCCGAGTTTCTCCGAATTTCTCCGAATATTTGATCATTTTAATTACGATCACGGGAAAATCTCGGAAATTATATGAAGACTTTAAGGCGTAACACCACTGTAACGGCCTTACAAGAAGCGGATTGTTTGAATTTTTTTTTTTGGCGGAAGAAAATGTGGTAAACAAATAATACTCGCGGTATTTATTGATCATATATTTAAGTATGTTGCTAGAAATTTTTATCCGAAAATATTACAAAATGGTAACACTGCAGCGATTCTTCCGAACCATGTCGAACCTCTGCGGCACGCAGTATAACTGTGCCAATTTTAATCTAAAAAGAAAGAATTTTGCTTTATTAAGTCTAAATGAACATTTTTAGTCAAATACTCGGCAATTATTTAAAAATCAATATTTCTAAAATCCCCTACATGGTCCACTAGCTACACTCATCTAGATTTAATTAAAAAAATGATTTTGTCGAGATTAAAATTGGCACAAGTTATACTACGTGCCGCAGAGCACCATGCTCAACATGCCTCGGAAGAATTTTCTGCATTGTCGCCATCTTGTAATGTTTTCCCATAATTTTTTTTCGCAATATACTTCAATATATGCTTAATAATTACCGCAAGTATTATTTGTCTAAAACGCTTCGTGGCAGGCCGTTACAGTGGTGTTACCCCTTAAGGAAAATAATGTTTGCAAAAGTTTCGGAAATTCATTATATCTCCGATTTATGAGGGATAAAAAATGCAATAAGTTTTTCTTACGAAAATCCCATTTTTTTAATCTATAACTTTTCTCCGAATATCTTCGCAGCCGTTCACTCAATAGGAAAAAGAAAAAGTTCCGGAAAAAAAAATAATATCAAGTTTTTTTACGAAAATTTCATTTTTTTTCATCTTTACATTTTCTCCGAATATCTTCGCAGCCGTTCACTCAGGTAATAGGAAAAAGCGAAATTTCCGGATAATAATAATAATAATAAAAAGTTTTCTTAACGAAAATCTCATTTCTTTTCATCTTTAACTTTTCTCTGAATATCTCCGCAGCCGTTCACTCAGGTCATAGGAAAAAGAGAAATTTCCGGGAAAAAATTGAGAAATCATGAATTTTCAGTTAAAAGAAATGTGTTTTTGGGAAATAGACCAGTACTTGAATCTGTTTTAAATCATTTTTTCTTCGAAAATCTCAAATATGACTAAAATATGAGAAATTATGAAAAATTTGGAGAAAAATTTGCACTAGGGGCCCCTGCGGACCGAAGCCAGGAACGTTACCAACGGGACCGTCTCACCGTTGTAGAATATGTGCACTTTCTGGTACTTACGATTCGCGGCCGGATGGATGATTGGTTTGTTTTTGGGGATAATGCTTTATCGCTTGATGAAAGTATGCGAATTAATATAATAATACGAATATAAATATATTTCCGCTTACTTTTATGAATTATAATCTATTTGGCATGAGGACGGGTGTGAGTAAAGCGTAAACGATTTTATATAAGATAAATAAGTTGTGATTTAGATTTATTATTATATTTAAATTAACGTATAAACTAAAAAAATAAGCGATCAGAGTGCGCGATACATTTTTTTGTATACATTAATAACGCAGAGAACCAAGAGCTAAATAAGCATTGAAATCATCTAAAAGCCTCGCGCGTGCCGTCGGGTGACGTCACGCGCGAGTCGTGCTCAGATTGCTTTTTCCCTCGAAGCCTTCATTTCGGCTTGGCCGCACATGAACGTGCTCAGCGTCCATGCATTGGTGTAGCTGCCGAAGGCGCCGTCGGGACACTCCGACCGCGCTTGGCTCTTTCCGAAGATGTCCGAGCGTCGCTCGCTCACGGACACGCGCTACTATGATTGTGTGATGGGCGCGTAAGAGACTAGAGAGGGGGTAACTTTTACGCGCGATCTGGCTGACTGTCGCCCGTGGGCCATGCTGCGTTCTCACTCTCGCTCGGGCGTCTTTTACGATTTCATTAGAGCGCTCCTCGCTCGTGCGCCGTCGGAAATTGTCGGCTACCTCCTACTCTTGCGCGAAGGAAATACGACCAGGGCCACGGTCTTACATACAGGTCTGGAAACTCGATGAAATTCGGGTGGTGGGGGTGGTTCCACTATTGAAACAGAAATCGTGGTGTCGCTAGTATCGAGGAGTCAGTTTTGACAGCGAACACATTACCTGTATATGGTCGTCGAGTAACCGCGAAGTAATGCCGAAGTCCTGCGTAAGGTAAATGTCCCAATTATTGAACAGGTCCCAATTATTGAACACTATCTTGTATTCTAATAATTTCTCATTCACTTGCATGCATTTACTTATTTATAAAATTTCATTACATATATGGAACTTTTAGCTATCGAAATGTTACCTTACTTATGCAAAAAAGCTTTAATTAATAGAGAACAAAATTATTTAATCAGCAACGGTGACTCGTTTTAACGTCTCGTGGTAACTGCTTATCGTTTTTGCTAAGACGCGCCGCTTCATGCGTAAGGGCATAAAAATTCAAAAACTATCGTATCTCAAAAAGTAAAGGCGTTTCAGGTTCCTCAGAAAATTTCTTACAAATTACAATTTTTATGAAAAAACTTTATTTAATTATTTGTTAAAAAATACGGTGTTCGATCATTGGGACATAAAAAATGCAGTGTGTCCCAATTATTGAACACTCGAATTCTCCAAGTTGGCGTCATTAAACCCATCAAAACATCGAGACAGTTAACGTGTGACAGATCGTGTGAATCGGATTTATTCAAACAAAAACTGTAAGTTCCTGAATAAACTTACCTCTATTCTTCTAATAATAACTCTAAGATCGTCAAATATATTTTTCATTTGTATTTTCGTGCAATAAACATAAAAAGGAAAGTAAAAAGAGAATATAACCTAAATGTAACCTAAAAATACGAATTTACTGATCAATATTTTTTGCTCTTCGATTTTTCAGGGAGCCAAGCTGCGACAAAATCAAACAAAAACAGAATATGAAACCGAGGAAGCTGAAAAGTAAAAGAAAATAAAGTTCGAGTTGAAAAGCAAAAACAAACCAAATGCGAATGAACCAAAAACCTTTCAAAAGAGACTAAATATATATTTTTGTATTTTTACATGATTAACAAAATATTATTTAAGTGTTTCATTTTGCTTTTATTTCTCAATATTGTACCCAAAATAATATTTTTAGAACGGAAAAAGAATTCTCGAGAGTGTTCAATAACTGGGACATGTCTGTTCAATATTAGGGACATAGGCACTTCCAGTGTTCAATAATTGGGACATTTGCATTCTTCACATTGTTATTCTTTTTTTTCATTTAAAATCATTTAAAAATAATTTAAAGGGTGATTTTTCGAAAGTAAAAATATCAAAGTATCGTTTGAACCTGAAAGCGATGGTTTTTTCTTGATTTTATATTTTTTTCTCACCGAATTCAATCCCCCAGATCCTTAGCTGTTCAATAATTGGGACATTTACCTTAGTACCGGAGTGCAATAAGGCTTACAGAAGCCTAAAAGTGAAACTATCAATGTTCTGCAGCTATATAAACTGCTGTCAGTATATAGCGTGATTAAGCCTCCAAAATATGGTAATTGTACCATTACAGAACGACCTGAGCCGCAGATTTTGATATCGCTAAGCGATCTGAAGTGGTTGAGTGGCGAAAAATCGGAACCCAAAATGGTCAAGTATCATGACGAAGTTCGACGAAAATTAGACGCCGTTTCAGATCAAGAAGAATGGGAGGCTGACTATGTCATCGAGTACTCTGTCGATCACGATTATGCCCTTCCTCTGGCTATAGACTCTATAGTTTATTACGTGACAGGTTTTTTATTTTAATTAGTTTTTTATGAAGCAGGCTTCTTATTAACTCAACGTAGGTAGCCGTAGAATAAACTAACAACTCTCATAGCACGATGGTAGAATCGTCGAAACCATCATCCCAGTACAAAGAATTGTTTTTAATTCTTTCGCTACTATTAATTACAGGTAATAATTTAAATAATATATATTTATCTAACATTATCGGTTTTATGTCTATCACGTTTGATGCGTTCCTTTTTACTGGGACGAAAGTTAAATTTAAATAGAATCTTAGATTTTAATGCAATTTTTTCCACTTCGCAGTGTTTATGTTCTGTGCTTGGCAATAAATTAATCAAATCACAAAGGTTCGCGTGTTTGATTTAACACTCGAAGATGTATTAACGGGATATAAGTTTTCCTTTCCATGTGAAAAACATGGTTCGGATATTTTATCATACGCGATAATTTATTACATAAGGTTGCACATGAGGCCTTTCAAGAAAATATGAAATTAAACAAAAATTGTCGTAAAAAAAAGATGTCTAAATTGACAAACCAATAAACGATCAACAAAAAGGAAATAACGTTTTGGTTTTTTCGTTATTTTGTACATTCCGCCACCTCCCCTGCCGAACGATAATGACTAAAAATCTTTCTTATTGCCATTATAAGACGCCATTATTTGAATTCTAAGGGATAAATAGTTGTTATTATATGATTGATAAACGCGAAATAATATTTGTGCTGTAAAATAAAATGCTATCTCCATATTTATTGTTCGGAAAAACAACACATGATGAACACGTATACCTAGAAATATTTGCAAGCAGTAACTCCGATAAATACTGGTTGCAAGCCTTGGTGCGTGAGACTGAGTATTGCTGTCTCTCTCGCACACTGACTCCTCGATTGCAGCGCCTCTCGCGGCGAACTTCAGCAAAGGAACCATGTGAACTAACGGAGTTTCCAGACCTGTATGTAAGACCGTGACCAGGGCCTTTCGTTTAGCTAGCTGCTTCGCCACGAAGACCGGGCGTTGGAGATCCCCTCTCCCCACTCTCCAGCCACAATCGCAGCGCAACGAGACTCCGTCAGGCCTGGCCCTTATATTAATCGGCGTTCGATGCGGCATTGAGGGCTTATGTGGGTTTCGAAGAAAAAAAAGCTTATTTCCATACTTTTTGAAAAATATAGTATATAAATTATTTTATTCAAAATGTCGAGCACATAAAAGAGCAACACTTTAACAATATTTTGAAAAAAATCATCCAAAAATTTGGGAAATTCAGCCGGTAGGACCTTTTTTCCGGAGAATCCTTAAAAAACGGTGGACACGATTTATCAAAAACGATTGCACCGATATTATTGAAATTTTGCACACTTCTTCAAAATAGCATTGACTACTGATCGAACGAAGAATTTTAAAAAAATTGAAATTTGAATTTTTGGCAGAGTTCTACGCAAAATAGTTCAATTTTTTATACAATTTACACTACGTATAGCCGTGGAACATTGTTGTAATTAAAAAAAAAAACCTTTGTTTAATTACAGGTCAATGCTTCTTCGAAGTGTGCAAAATTTCAATAAGATCAGTGCATTAGTTTTGGAGAAATCGTGTCCACCGTTTTTTAGGGGTCTCCGGAAAACAGGTCCCACCGGCTGAAGTTCTCGAATTTTTTGATAAATTTTTTAAAAAATATTGTTGAAATGTTTTTGTCTGTACTAAACATTTTTAATAAAATAATTCATAGACAGTAGAACCTCGCTTATCCGGTGTAATATGGGGAGAGTGTACCTCGGATAAATAAAATCTCGGAAAATACGGAAAACAGTAGCAATATAGGTCTACTTCACGCATAGGCATACCAGATTCTTCCGTTTGATCCGAGATTCTCCGTATTATCCGCGGATACATCTCGGATAACGCGGACGCCTCGGATGAGTAGGTGACTCGGATAATGCGGAACGTCGGTTAATCGAAGGTCGGATGAACGAGGTTCTACTGTGATATATATTTTTTTTAATAGAGAAATTATACTTTTTTTGTTTTCGAAACCCACATAACCCCTTAAGATAGCTATGGGACCAGGTCGAAATGGCACCACGGAGCTGAATTTTTTTAAAAAGTGTATCATCTCTGCCGATCATACTGTGCCGTTTGGGTATGACCAGCAATACCATTTTTTCGATAAAAATGCGGAAACTCGACGTATTTCGTGGATCCGTTATATTACGCTTGTGGAAAACTCCCGATCATTTTCTAGTACATTATTAATATTTGCGCCGCCCTACATTTCGTGTGCTTTTTTTGCTGTGAAGTACGCGATTAAAAACATTAATAATTTTATAAAGGTACTGTGAATCTTCATTTTCACGGTACCAAGCAGTAGTCCAATAATTAGTCGAACCGTACCTATTTTTTCGGCTCCGTCATTCTCTTGGCAAATATTAATAGTCTACTGAAAAATGATTGGCAGTTTTCCACAAGCGTAATATAATGAACCCATGAAATACGTCGAGGTTCCGCATTTTTATCGAACAAACGATACTGTGGGTGATATACTTTAAAAAAAATGTTAGCTCAGTGGTAGCATTTCGATCTGTCTCCATTGGAACCTTAAGGGGTTACGTGGGTTTCGAAGCCAAAAAAAGTATAATTTATCTATTAAAAAAATATATAACACAGTAGAACCTCGTTCATCCGACCTTCGATTAACCGACGTTCCGCATTATCCGAGTCATCTAACTCATCCCACTCCCCCGAATTATCCGAGATGTATCGTCGGATAATACGCAGAATTTCGGGGCCGGGTTAAAATTCCGAACTTTGAATGCTCCGACGGTTTAAAATTCCGTATTTTAATGTTCCGAAATTCAAGATGGGGCCGGGCTGAAATTCTGAACTTTGAATGATCAACACGCTCAAAACTCCAAAGGAATACAACCCCGCAAGATCAAAACTGCGAAAGAATTTTACAGGAAGACCGCAACTCCGTAAATCTGAACACCGTAAAATAAATTTGGCTATGGAAATTAAAAAAAAAATTAGTTGTCAATTAATCGACGAATTACTGCAAGATTTTTTTAAATTGAGAAGTGCGATTGAAACTGAGTCAATTTTTAAATTTGTCTAGCCAATGTTATACGTTCTACATTATTTACTGTCAACTGTGTAGACTTTCCCTGGCATGATCTTGACATGGAGTCCGGGTTATAATTCCGTATATAATTCTGAGAAATAATGAATTTCCGAAATTTTTGCAAACAATATTTTCCCTAAGGGGTAACACCACTGTAACGGCCTGCCACGAAGCGTTTTTGACAAATAATACTTGGGGTAATTATTAAGCATATATTTAAGTATATTGCAAAAAAATTTTATGGGAAAATATTACAAAATGGCGACACTGCAACAAATTCTTCCGAGGCATGTTGAACTTTCGGTGCTCTGCGGCACGCAGTATAACTTGTGCCAATTTTAATCTGGACAAAATCATTTTTTAAAATTAAATCTAAATGAGTGTAGCTAATGAACCACGTAGGGGATTTTAGAAATATTGATTTTTGAGTAATTGCCGAGTATGTTACTAAAAATGTTCAATTTTTTTTTAAGACAGTTATTTGTTAATAAATATTGTTTAAATTAACTTATCGAAAATCCCCTACGTGGTTCAGTAGCTCCACTCATGTAGACTTAAGGGGTTACCCCCACTTGCGATTTTGAAAAAATCGATTCTTTTTTTATTGCATTTTTTTGAAGTATAAGTAGCTGAGAATATGTCCTGAAAATTTCAAGTCGATCCGAACAAAATTGACTGAGATATGAGCGTTGAAAGAGAAGAATCCGTTGTGTAAACGACCGGAAATTGAAACTTTAAACGCGTTTTTCTCAAAATGACATTTCTGAAGTCGGTAACCAAGATTACTCGAATACTAATGAACCGATCTTCTTGAAATTTTGCAGGCTTATTAAATACATAAAAATGTAGTCTTTAATCGTTCGATTTTTTTTTCGAAAAAAAATGGCCGTTTTATAGCCAAAAAACGGCCGTTTTTTTTTGTTAAAATCGAACCATTAACTTTGACTGTCCGCCATTTTGTGAAAAATGAATATTTTTTAAAATCCTTCGATTAAAGACTAGTTTATACTTATATTTGACTAAATCCATCCGCATTTTTTTTTTCAGATGATCCACTTCGCCGCGCTGTTGGTCACCACGAACCGTGTATATAAAAATATTATTTCATTGACGGCCATTTGCCACTAAGCAATGTAATATTTTTCAATAAAAAAATTACTAAAAGTTCTTCAAGATGTGTTCTTCAAGATGGTATATTGATCGATTAAAAAAGTTTTGTAGTTTTCTTTAAAAAAAATCATGAAAAAAGCCTTTTTTTCGCTACAAGTGGAGGTAACGCCTTAATAAAACGAAATTCTTTTTTTTAGATTAAAATTGGCACAGTTATACTGCGTGTCGCAGAGGTTCGACATGCTTCGGAAGAATTGCTGCAGTGTCGCCATTTTGTAATATTTTCGGATAAAAATTTATAGCAATACACTTAAATATATGCTCAATAAATACCGCAAGTATTATTTGTTTATCACATTTTCTTTCGCCAAAAAAAAATATCAATAAGACGCTTCCTGTAAAGCCGTTACAGTGGTGTTACCCCTTAAAGTCTTCATTTAATATCCGAGATTTTACTGCGATCATAATTAAAATGATGAAATATTCGGAAAAATTCGGAGAAATTCGGAGAAACTCGGCTGTTTGCGTAAAAATATTTGTTCCAATTCATAGAAAAAATCGGAAAAATTTTCCGGGTAATATTTTCGACACTAAAAGATAAACTAAAAGATAACTAATTAAAATAATAATGATAACTAATAAAAATAACTAATCAAATAAGAATTAATAGTAATAATAATTTTAAAAAAAGCACTCAGCGCGGGGAACGATCCCGCGCCCCTAGTGCAATTGTTTTTCTGAAAAACTCCGATTTTTTCCGAAAATTTTTCCAAATTTTTCTATGAATTGGAACAAATATGAAGGATTCGGAGTTTTGCGGACAATTATTTTTACGCAAACATCCGAGTTTCTCCGAATTTCTCCAAATTTTTACGAATTTTTTTGAATATTTCATCATTTTAATTATGATCACGGGAAAATTTCGGAAATTAAATGAAGACTTTAAGGGGTAACACCACTGTAACGGCCTTACAGGAAGCGTATTTTTTGATATTTTTTTTGGCGGAAGGAAATGTGATAAACAAATAATACTTGCGGTATTTATTGAGCATATATTTAAGTATATTGCTATAAATTTTTATTCGAAAATATTACAAAATGGCGACACCGCAGCAATTTTTCCGAAGCATGTCGAACCTCTGCGACACGCAGTATAACTGTGCCAATTTTAATGTAAAAAAAAGAATTTCGTTTTATTAAGGCGTTACCCCCACTTGTAGCGCAAAAAAGGCCTCTTTCATGAATTTTTTTAAAGAAAACTACAAAACTTTTTTAATCGATCAATATACCATCTTAAAGAACACATCTTGAAGAACTTTCAGTAATTTTTTTATTGAAAAATATTACATTGTTTAGTGGCAGATGGCCGTCAATGAAATAATGTTTTTATATACACGGTTTGCGGTGACCAACATTGCAGCGAAGTGGATCATCTGAAAAAAAAAATGCGGATGGATTTAGTCAAATATAAGTATAAACTTGTCTTTAATCGAAGGATTTTAAAAAATATTCATTTTTCACAAAATGGCGGACAGTCAAAGTTAATGGTTCGATTTTAACAAAAAAAATCGAACGATCAAAGACTACATTTTTATGTATTAAATAAGCCTGCAAAATTTCAAGAAGATCGGTTCATTAGTGTTCGAATAATCTTGGTCACCGACTTCAGAAATGCCAATTCATTGACGGCCATTTGCCACTAAATAATGTAATATTTTTCAATAAAAAAATTACTGAAAGTTCTTCAAGATGTGTTTTTTAAGATGGTATATTTATCGATTAAAAAAGTTTTGTAGTTTTATTTTAAAAAATTCATGAAAAAGGCCTTTTTTTGCGCTACAAGTGGGGGTAACGCCTTAAGTCTACATGAGTGGAGCTACTGAACCACGTAGGAGATTTTCGATAAGTTAATTTAAACAATATTTATTAATAAATAACTGTCTTAAAAAAATTGAACATTTTTAGTAACATACTCGGCAATTACTCAAAAATCAATATTTCTAAAATCGCCTACGTGGTTCACTAGCTACACTCATCTAGATTTAATTTAAAAAAATGATTTTGTTCAGATTAAAATTGGCACAAGTTATACTGCGTGCCGCAGAGCACCTTAAGTTGAACATGCCTCGGAAGAATTTGTTGCAGTGTTGCCATTTGGTAATATTTTCCCATAAAATTTTTTTGCAATATACTTAAATATATGCTTAATAATTACCCCACGTATTATTTGTCTAAAACGCTTCGTGGTAGGCCGTTACAGTGGTGTTACCCCTTAGGGAAAATATTGTTTGCAAAAATTTCGGAAATTCATTATTTCTCAGAATTATGAGGGATCAAAAAATGTAAAAAGTTTTTTTTTACGAAAATCTCATTTTTTTTCATTTAAAAATTTCTCCGAATATCTCCGCAGCCGTTCACTCAGGTATCAGGAAAAAGGGAAATTTCCGGAAAATAATAATAATAATAATAAGTTTTTTTTACGAAAATCTCATTTCTTTTCATCTTTAACTTTTCGCCGAATATCTTTGCAGCCTCAGGTCATAGGAAAAAGAGAAATTTCCGAGGAAAAAAGTAAGAAATCATGAATTTTTAGAAAAAAAAAATGTGTTTTTGGGAAATTTTTTCCTCCAAAAATCTCAAATATGACTAAAATATGAGAAATCATGAAAAATTTGGAGAAAAATTTGCACTAGGGGCCCCCGCGGACCGAAGCCAGAAACGCTACCAACGGGTCCATCTCATAGCTTGTAGAATATGTGCACTTTCTGGTACTTACGATTCGCGGCCGGATGGATGATTGGCTTGTTTTTGGGGATAATTCTTTATCGCTTGATGAAAGTATGAGAATTAATATAATAATAAGAATATAAATATATTTCCGCTTACTTTTATGAATTATAATTGATTGGGCATAAGGACGGGTGTGAGTAAAGCGTAAATGATTTTTTAGAAGATAAATAAGTTGTAATTTAGATTTACAGTAGAACCTCGATTATCCGAACCACTTCGGACCGAGACTAGTTCGGATAATCGAAACGTGGGTTGTTTGAAAGGAGATCATAAACAACACCGTTTTACATAAAAACAGTACATACATATATATTAAAATTTGACATACATATTAACGTTGAAATATATGTGTGTGTGTGTGTGTGTGTGTGTGTGTGTGTGTGTGTGTGTGTGTGTGTGTGTGTGTGTGTGTGTGTGCGTGCGTGCGTGTGTGTGTGTGTATTTTAAATACTTGAAAAAAGTCGAATGCCTTTTTTATATTAAAAAAAATAAAATCTACCATTTTTAATTGACGAACGGCTGTAACGCGTTTTTGAGCGGCTAAGTCTCGCAGCCGTTTGAGAAGAAGTTGCGTTGGGTTGCTCATTGTTGCTCACGGCGGTGGCAGCGAGCAACAATGTATCGTTCGCGCACACGTTCGGATAATTGAGCGTTCGGATAAACTAAGTCATCGTTCGGATAATTGAGGGTTCGGATGATCGAGGTTCGGATAACCGAGGTTCTACTGTATTATTATATTTAAATTAACGTATAAACTAAAGAAATAAGCGATCAGAGTGCGCGATACATTTTTTTGTATACATTAATAACGCAGAGAATCAAGAGCTAAATAAGCATTGAAATCATCTAAAAGCCTCGCGCGTTCCGTCGGGTGACGTCACGCGCAAGTCGTGCTCAGATTGCTTTTTCCCTCGAAGCCTTCGTTTCGGCTTGGCCGCACATGAACGTGCTCAGCGTCCATGTGTTGGTGTAGCTGCCGAAGGCGCGGTCGGGAATCTTCGAGCCCGCTCGGCTCTTGCCGAAGATGTCCGAACGTCGCTCGCTCACGGACACGCGCTACTATGATTGTGTGACGGGCGCGTAAGAGCCTAGAGAGGGGGTAACTTTTACGCGCGATCTGGCTGCACTGACTGGGACAACGACCGCGCGTATCATGCGGAGGGCCTCCGCGGCAATGTGCATAACGGCGCCATTTTCTAATATTTTGACCGGCAATTTATTAACGTTATTCTTAAAGCTCTTTCTGACGTTATGTAAAAAAATAAAAATATTCCGGCCCATACTTATGAGTTTATTATTTTTTTTATCATAACCATTTTTCGATCGGCCAAGCAACTCGTCCACTTCTTTGATGTTCGCTATTTTAGACCATCGCTCGTCTGCCTATCTGAGATCTACACTTTCAAAGTTTGTATCCTCGATATATATGTCTTTTTGCTATAGATAATATTACCAATATTAGATATTCACGTCTTTCCATTTCGGAGGTATGGATGTTCTAGATTGTTTGAATCTGTATTTGTATGACTTACACTGCAGACAATCTGAATACACGTTCTTGAATAAATGAGCTCTCGAATAAATGATCCTTTGGTGTAATAGTTATTCAATTTCGTCATCGGTCGAAGGATAACATTTTGGATAATTTACAGTTCGTTACATTGAGTTTATAATTCTGTCATTTCGAAATCTCTGTCGTTCTATATTTGGCCTTTCAAATTTTTGACTCCCATCCCAATGTGAAATGTGTTGTAAAAACGCCGAAACGTACTTATCCAATGTGAAATGTGTTTTGAAAAAAATGCCGATCGAGAAAGACTCAAAGTTCTCTTCGACCGTTTCGGCACTTTTTTTCAACAATTTTTTAAAATAATTTTCTAAGGGGCAAAGTAAAAACTCATTTACGTATTGGGGGAAACATTAATTTTTTTGTCATATTTTTCAATACCGATTGCACCAAAATTTGGAACGCCCGCTCGTTTTGAGCAACTTCAACATGCGTCCGGCGGGGCGAACGACTGCGGGTTCGGTCGCGTCGACGATACCCGCGGCGTCCTTGCTGCGGCGGCTCCCCTCGCTCGTGCTCCTGTTCTTTGAGGGCATCCATTAATTACGTGAGGGTGATTTTGGCGATTTTCCGACCCCCCCCCCCTCCCCTCTGCCTCTGGTGAGATGTCGTGACATTTTGCTCGACCCCCTCCCCCCTCCCCTAATCTCACGTGAGATTTTTCAAAATGCATACGTTCACGGAAAATAAATTGTAGTAGAAGTAACTGCGGTTGTAGTACAATTTACTCCAGCATGTAAAGTAGTAAGGAGAGCCCCCAACGTGATAAAAATTACGTGATCACTAAAATTACTAGAATTACTAAAATTACGTGATATTTGCCGAAGCCCCCCCACTCCCCCACGTGAGATTGGGTGAGATTTCGCTCGACCCCATCCCCCCCCCCGCCCCTTAACGACTCACGTAATTAATGGACACCCCCTTTCGATAGCCTGCCCTGCTCGCGCTCTTGGGCTTCCTCGGGTGGCTCTTGCCGCTGCGGCTGCTGCTGACAACCACTTTTCTTTTTGTTGCGGCGCAAAAATTTATTTTTTGTAACTGTAAAAAATAATCAATAAAATATACAAATAAAATACACTACTCACACAAATTAAGGGATATTTTTAAAAATCCAAATTTTTGGCTGATTTTCAACAAGGGATAACTTGGAGAAAAATGGTCGTACAGAAAATAAAAAAAGGAAATTATAGCTTCAAGTATCTAGTTTTCAGATCTGGACTGTAAATTTTTTTAGCGTGGGCGGTTTTCTTATAATCTTTCGAAAACCAACGAACTTTTTTTCCAAATTTTTGTTCGTCTTTAAAATGGTCAGTCGACTTCAAAGAATTTTCTTATCATACGACTATAAAAGTCTTTTAGACAATTTAATCAGCTTTAAATTGACCTTTTAACGAGCTCCGTACAATGATTTGGCGCGGAGTAATCGTCGATTAAAGCAAAAAAATCCATTTTAACTTTGACAATCAATTACTCGAGAACTAATGATCGTACAGAAAATAAAAGTAGGGTTTTGGAAACTGCAAAATATTCTCTATGACATGCAATTAGAGGCTGTTGATAAAACATTTTTTTCGGAGTGATGACGTTGACTGAAAGTAAGTTGAAAATTCGCCAATTTAAGGATATTTGGAAAATTTGGTATAACTTTGGATATAATGCATGAACGAAGGATGCCGTCCGTAATGTTTTAACCTCGAAGTGTCCCTAAAAAACCCTCAAAGTTGCAAAGCACTGCGATTTTTTTTTCTTAGTGCCCCGAAGGATTAAATCTATCGTTTCTGTCAAAAATCACCGTAACAAGCAATTTTTCGATTTTTATTAATTTTTTCATCTTCAAATTGTTTTTTTTTAGCAATAATGCGTAATTTATTCATTCAAAGACAACAATTACAAAGAAAACAAATCGAAAAAAAAATTCAAATTTTTAGGGTAGTTTTGACAAAAACTGTTTTTGTGTTTGTTAAGAAAGTGTATTTTAACGATTGAGGCTGCAAAAAAATTAAAAGTTCAAGATTTGTGTGAAGAGAATCAGTCGACGTAGGGGGGTATATCAACAACAAAGGTGGTTAGCCTGGTAAAAAAAATCGACCAAATTTTTTTGATCAAGAGGAGATTATCGTTAATACGTAAAAAAACAGTTTTGAAATTAAACTTTTTTTTCTACTTCTGAAAAATAAAATAAAAAAATTTCGAATTTTTTTAAATTATTTAAAAAAAAAAAATTTCAAATAAAAAATATTCAATTTTTTTCACGTGTTAACGATGATCTCCTCTTGTCAAAACAAATTTGGTCGATTTTTTTTGACCAGTCTAAACCATCTTTGTTGTTGATATACCCCCCTACTGTCGACTGATTCACTTCACACAAATCTCGAAATTTTAATTTTTTTGCAGCTTCAATCTTTGAAATACACTTTCTAATAAACACAAAAAACAGTTTTTGTCAAAACTACCCTAAAAATTTCAATTCTCTTTTATTTGAATTTTTTTTTTATTTGAATTGAAAAAAAAATTTTTTAATTTTTTCTTGGTAATTGATGTCTTTGAATAGATAAATTACGCATTATTGCTGAAAAAAAATTTTGAAGATGAAAAAATAAATAAAAATCGAAAAATTGCTTGCTACGGTGATTTTTGACAGAAACGATAAATTTGAACCTTCGGGGCACTAAGAAAAAAAAATCGCAGCGCTCTGCAACTTTATGGGTTTTTTGGGGACACTTCGAGGTTAAAACATTACCGACAATATCCTTCGTTCATGCATTACATCCAAAGTTATACCAAATTTTCCAAATATCCTTAGATTGGAACATTTTCAACTTTTTTTCAGTCAACATCACTCCGAAAAAAAAGGTTTTATCAACAGCCCCTAATTACATGTCATAGAGAATGTTTTGTAGTTTCCAAAACCCTACTTTTGTTTTCTGTACGATCATTATTTCTCGACTAATTGATTGTCAAAGATGAAATGGACTTTTTTGCTTTGATCGACGATTACTCCGCGCCAAATCATCGTACGAAGCTCGGTAAAAGGTCAAATTAAAGCTGATTAAATTTTCTAAAAGACTTTTATAGTCTTATGATAAAAAAAAATATTTGAAGTTGACAGACCATTCTAAAGACGAGCAAAAATTTGGAAAAAAATTTCGTTGGTTTTCGGATGATTACAAGAAAACCACCTACGCTAAAAAATTTAACATTCCAGATCTGAAAAATAGATACTTGAAGCTATAATTTCCTTTTTTTTAATTTTCTGTACGACCATTTTTCTCCGAGTTATCCCTTGTTGAAAATCAGCCAAAAATTCGGATTTTTTAAAATATCATTTTATTTGTGTGAGTAATGCATTTTATTTGTACATTTTATTATTTATTTTTTACAGTTACAAAGAAGAAATTTTGGCGCCGCAACAAAAAGAAAAGTGGTCGTCAGTAGCAGCCGCAGCGCCAAGAGCCACCCGCGGGAGCCCAAGGGCGCGAGAAGGGCAGGCCATCGAAAGAATAGTGGCACGGAGCTTGGGGAGCGGCCACAGCAATGACGCTGCGGGTATCGTCGAGGCGACCGACACGCAGTCGTTTGCCCCGCCGGACGCATGTTGCAGTTGCTCAAAACGAGCGGGCGTTCCAAATTTTGGTGCAAACAGTATTGGAAAAAAATGACAAAAAAATTCATGTTTCCCCCAATACGGAAATGAGTTTTTACTGTTCACCTAAGAAAATTAATTAAAAAAATTGTTGAAGAAAAGTGCCGAAATGATCGAGAAAGGCTCGAAGAAACTTTGAGTCTTTCTCGATCGGCATTTTTTTAAAAACACATTTCACATTGGATAAGTGTTTCGGCATTTTTTTCAACACATTTCACATTGGGATGGGGGTCAAAACTTTGAAAGGCCAAATATAGAACGACAAAGATTTCGAAATGACAGAATTATAAACTCAATGTAACGAACTGTAGATTATTTAAAATGTTATCCTTCGACCGATGACGAAATTGAATAACTATTACACCAAAGGATCATTTATTGGAGAGCTTGCATTTATTCAAGAACGTGTATTTAGATTGTCTGCAGTTTGAGTCATACAAATACAGATTCAAACAATCTAGAACATCCATATCTCCGAAATGGAAAGACGTGAGTATCTAATATTGGTAATACCATCTATAGCAAAAAGACATATATATCGAGGATACAAACTTTGAAAGTGTAGATCTCAGATAGGCAAACCAGCGATGGTCCAAAATAGCGAACATCAAAGAAGTGGACGAGTTGCTTCATAATTTTCTGCCGGTTTTCGCTAACAAGGACGAGGTTCTTTTAAGGAGTGGGGTCTAGTTGGAACGTTAAAAAAAGGCCTTTTTCCGATTTTTTTTCGGCCAAACGATAAAATAATTTACAACAAAAGTTCTTCCGTTTGAAAGATATATATTTAATGTAAACATTATAATTAAAAAAAATATATATATTTCAAAATGAGCCGATACGTATCAATGGCCGAGGACGCTGCAAAAAAAACAGGTTTTGCGGTGATCACTCTCACGCTGTGACGGATTATCCGAAACCAACAAAACAGGGGGGAATCTTTAGTTTATTAGTTAATTTAGTTAATGATATAATGCTCCGGTTGAACGAAGGGTTTTGAAAAATTTCCATTTTTCACAAAATGGCGGATGTTGAAAGTCAAAAGTGTGGTTTTGACCAAAATTTCACTTACAAAAATTGACTATAAAAAAAAATAATTGTCCAAGAAAAAATCCTTCGTTCATCCGGAGGAAAACTATGTATAGAAGAAGTGATATAAATTTCAACCCGATCGGTAAAGCCGTTCTCGAGTTACATTGATCACCGACTTCGAAAACATGGTTTTGAGAAAAACGAGTTTAACGCGGTCCTCTAGTTTCTCGGCTGTTTTTTTACGGCTTTTGCAATAATTTTTTACGGGCAAAGCATCGAAATAATCAATCTCATTGTTTTTGCATAATCTTTATTAACATTTAAATAAGCTTTACAAATGTTTCGAAGTCAAAATATTTAATAGAATAACAGTTTATAGTAGCCGACTTGCGAAGCATCGAAACCGAATTCGCGATCGCTGCGCTGTCCGTCGGTAGCGACTCGTAGCTAAAAACTACGAGATCTGCGCTACCGACGTAACGAGAGGCCGCGTCGAAATTTTCTGACGTGTGGCACATGGCCTTAACATTGATTTGAAAATAGCTGGAAGCCGGAACTATTCTCAAATATATCAAACAATACCTAAAGTATAATATACCACACAAAAAGCACCTGGAACTAACGTCTATCCATCAGCAGAGCACACTTGTATAGTTGAGATATTAATAAACATTTTTAACGATTATTCGAAAATAGCTGGAAGACAGAACTATTCCTAAATACATCCAACAATGCCTAAACTATATCACACACTGAAAGCACTTGGAACTAGGGCCTATCCATCGGCAGAGTACCCTTGTATAGTTGAAATACTGATAAAATTTTTTAATAATCATTTCAAAATAGCTGGACACCAAAACTATTCTCAAATACATCAAACAATACCAAAACAATAATATCCCACCCAAAAAGCACCTGGAACTCATGCCTATCCCTCAGCAGAGCACACTTGTATAGTTGAGATCTTTATAAACATTTTTAACAATTATTTGAATATAGCTGGAAGACAGAACTATTCTTAAATACATCAAACAATACCAAAACTATAATATGTCACACAACAAGCACCTGGAACTCACGCCCATACATCAGCAGAGCACACTCGTATAGTTGAGATATTAATGAACATTTTTAACATTTACTTGAAAATTGCTGGACGCCGGAACTATTCTCAAATATATCAAACAATACCTAAACTATAATATCTGACACAAACAGCACCTAGAACTCACGCCTATTCATCAGCAGAGCACACTTGTATAGTTGAAATGCTGATAAACATTTTTAATAATTATTTGAAAATAGCTGAAAGCCAGAACTATTCTCAAATACATCGAACAATCCTAAAACCTTAATATCTCAAACAAAAAGCACCCGAAACTAACGCGAATCCATTAGCAGAGCATACTTGTATAGTTGGGATATTAATAAACATTTTTAACAATTATTTGAAATTATCTGGAAGCCAGAACTATTCTCGAATACATCAAACAATACCAAAACTATAATATCTTACACAGAAAGCACCTGGAACTGACGTCTATCCATCAGCAGAGCACCCTTGTATAGTTGAGATATTAATAAACAATTTTATCGATTATTTAAAATAGCTGGAAGCCAGAACTATTCTCAAATCCATCAAACAATATCAAAACGATAATATCACACACAAATAGCACCCAGAACTCACGCCTATCCATCAGCATACTTCTATAGGAAGATACACACAAAAACAATCCGTCACTTTTTTTGGGTAAAATCACCAGAACTATTGCCAAATCTTATCAGGAACTATAGAACGCAACCGCATGTACAAAGAACTCCCGGTAATTCATAGTTTTCTGCAAAATGATCTGCTACGGGAAGTTAGCAGAGCATTTTTTCAATCACTTTTTTTTGGACAAAATCACCAGAACTATTGCTAAAAACCATCAAGAACTATAGAACTCAACTGCATGTCAAGAGAACTCCCAGTTAATTTTGATCTGCTGGCAAATGCTCTGCTAACTTCACTAACACCCACACAACCGATTCACCAGAAGTGGAAATAATTGTAGATTTCGGATTCCATCAAGTCGAAAACACAAATGACTTTGTAGGTGACCTTGCCGACATTAAGGTAAATAATGATGTTAAGCATTACGATATAAATTCTAGTGGGTGCAAAGGATCACCTTTTTTATTTTTCGAGTCGTTATACACCTCAACAATGACAGACATTTCTGAATATACTGCAACAGAGCTTAAAAAAACTAATTTTAACGGAAAACTATTATCATTCCGGTGAATTTGTCAATTACATGTTATCGTATATGCTTCCATACTTCCCCCTCTGATCGTCGATTGTTGTATCAAGATTAAATCTACTGCGGGATAGTAATGCAGCAGTGGAACATTATTTCAAAATCGTAACAACGAACGTTTGTCGGAAAACGCTCAATATTCCCGCTCCGCGATTCTTTCGAAAAATGGAAAAAATGATCGATGGTTGGTTGCTTGAACGAAAATATACACTAATAACGAGTAGACAATCAAAAAAACGAAGCAAACTATGAATTCGCGGAGCATCCTATGATGATGAGAACTTAGCCTTTGATGTTTGGAAACCCGAAAAAGTAAAGAGAAGAAAACAAAAAATATATTTTTCATCAAACAAACATCCAACGATCTCAAATCGTTCTCAAAATTCAAATCAGAACACCAAAAAAAAAAAACTTTCTTGCATCCAATAAAATAGCCCCTTCATACGAATCCTCACAATCTCTGCACACAGACTCATTGGACGCCAAAAGGTCGACTGATACGACGACGCAACGAACCCAATTCCCAGACAGTAACAAAACCGACGCGATACAACGGATTATTTATCGTTTAATGGTGATGCCAATAGTAGATTTTTTTATGAAAAAAAAAAAAAATCGTATCCTCCGAACTTCCCACATTACGAAAGAGACTTTCCTGGAATAAAAATAGGTCCTACATTATTTAGCAGATTAAGGTCAGACAATTGGTTAGACGGAGAGCTCATCAATAGTTTTTTCATAGCCCTTCAAGAAATAGCCGCAACAAACCGGTTAAAACTTGTATCCTTTGATACATATTTTCTACAAAAGTTATTGATGGGGAAAAAGTCGATTCGTTTTATTAATTGGGTGAAAAGGGTTCAACCGTCAAAATATGACATATGGCTTGTGCCAGTCTTTCATGCGGAGAGAAGTCACTGGACGCTTCTCGTCATTATCTTTCCTTTGCGGTGCATGATATATTGGGTTGGTAAGAAAGTCTTGCGACACTTTCCTTTCGATTAAAATATGTTTTCTTCTAACGAAGTTCTACAACATTCGAGAGTAGTATATTCAAGACTAGTCTAGAACCTTCCATGCCGTAGAGTATATAAGCGAGTCAGTTGTTCCGCGCAGACAGTACGAGCGAAGATGGATCATAGTGCACTTCGATCGATTGCATATTACGAATTTTTACAAGGGCGTTCTGCAAGAACCGCAGGCGCTAATATGTGTAGTGTGTTCAAGGCCAACGTAGTTCATCATTCAACGATATCCCGTTGGTACCAGCGTTTCCGTTCTGGCGATACATCTTTTGAAGACAAACCTAGGTCCGGCAGGAAATCAACTGTTGACGATGAAGAACTACGAGCACTTACAAAGGCAAAGCCTAATACGTCGTCACGGGAATTAGCTTACAAACTTGGCTGTAGCCATCCCACGATTCTCCAACATTTACAAAATCTCGGATACAGAAAAGTTGTTTCTTCTTGGATACCACACGATCTCAGCGAATCAAACAAAGCGACACGCATGTCCATCTGTCTTTCACTCCTGCAACGTCCACACAGAAAGGATTTTCTTCAAGAAATAGTCACTGGAGATGAAAGCTGGGTGCTTTATGTTCTACACACGTAAGCGACAATGGCTACCGAAAGGAGAAAAACCAGATCCGACCCCTAAGCTGCCCCGTGAAGTAAAGAGAGTTTTACTCTGTTGTTGGTGGGATTCTGAGGGCATGCTATATTACGAACTGCTCCCATCCAACACCACGATAAATGCAAATACTTACTCTGCACAACTGCAAAAGCTGGCTGAAATTATCAAACAAAAAAGGCGTAAACGTCTCCAAGTACGGCTTCTCCACGAGAATGCTCGACCCCAATTAGCTAAGATGACACAACAATCTATTTGGCAGCTGGGATGGGAATTTCTACCGCATCCACCGTATTCACCAGACTTAGCACCTACCGACTACCATCTGTTTCGAGCTTTAAAAAATTATTTACAGGATAAAAAATTTGATGATGTCGCGGATCTCAAAAATACACTGGTCGACTTTTTCAATTCACGACCCAAACAATTCTGGAGTGCAGGCGTGCAAAGTCTACCAGAGCGTTGGGCACGAGTTGTAGATACAGAGGGAGCATACATTACTGAATAATTGTTTACTGTTAAAATAAAATGTTTTTATATTTTACTCACGTTGTGTGTCGCAAGACTTGCTTACTAACCCAATATTTTGATTCCTGCCATAATAAGCCTCCCGAAAGGTTGATAAATCGAATATGTAGATTCATGGCAAGCTCCCGGGGTGCTAGATTCTCGAGAATGACCCAATGGAATATGTGGATATTATCCGCACCTGTCGATATCCCTGAACAACGGGACGACAGAGGAAATATGACCGGGAATTGCGGAGTCCACATATGTATGTGGGCATATGCAATGGTCAGTAATTCACGCATATGTTTTACGAAAAACGATACGGCGATAGCTCGAAAAGGATTAGTTCGGTTCCTTATTGAATATCCAATTTCGAAAAAAACGCTTGGAAGAAAATGACACATATGACGCCTGTTAAAGTCCTGTGATACAATACCGGGTATTAAAAACATATTCAAACTAATTTCATTAACAAGAGATCCACCCCTATCATTTGAAACAACAGCCGACCTTATAGCACCAATAAAAGTTCTGATAGAGGCAACATAGAGTCACTAGGTTTAGGTGCTTTTATACAATGTGAGAAATGGGGTATCAGGTTTTTCAGTAAAACACACGGCTGACATCGTATTAATGTAGAAATGTAAATAAGTGGATATCTTTGAGGCATGTGTTAAAGATGTACACATGTAAATATGTACAAAAATGTACAAATGTAAATATGTATACTAGACTGATTCAAAAAAAAAATTATTTTTTTTTCCTTCTGGATTCTCGTGCTATTGGGCACGTTGGGCACTAATAAAAGAAAATTTCTCTAAAAAAATGGGCGCGGTCACTCAATTTTTAGAGGTGGCTATCTCGACTTTTTTGTATTTGAATTTTTTTTAACGAACGTATTGCATTTAAGCATAGTCATGGCTTCGGATTACGGATAAAAATCACATCCAGCAGCTATTTCGTAACAAAAATAAACTCTAACAATTTGAAAAGATTGCAATATTCACAATTCAAATCCAGGTAGATCAATAATGGCGTCTATGCTACTCTCGTTATTCATGTAGATTTATTTATACGCATTAACATTTCGCACTTTTTACGAAAAATTAAATTATAAGCTTTTATTCATAAATCATGTATTTACATTTTCAAAATGCTATACTTATATTATCTTCAAACTCATTTATATTTCTTCCCAGCCACTGTGCATAACATCGCGCATGCCACTGCGCATGTCACTGCGCATCCGCGGCGCCATTTTGTATTGGCGCAGCGCATTTGTAAGTGGTGTTGTTTTTTTTTCAATGTGACTCAATTAAAGACAATTTTAAACAAAGGCTCGGAAAAACGAAGACAACACAATTTGGCTAATCGGCAAAGAAATTCCGAAAATAAGTACCCGTCATTTACCGTCAAATCGGAAAGTTTTGAGTTTGTTCTTTTACAAACATAACAGAGAAAAACTGACCAGTCGTCGAAGTGCACACGAAATGATGAAAGAAGTGTTCGAACAATGGAAATGTGCTGAAATTCCAACGCGTCGATTGAATAACGCAATCTTGAAATTAATAAAACTCCATCTAGTCTGGAAAAAACTTTTAAAAAATCGGGTTAAAAAGAATTTGCCGTCACAACGGAGAAATAATCGAAACGTGTGATAGCAAAAATAATCGCTCAAGTTCGTTAACATTTTGGGCAGAACGAAAATGTGCAACGTTGAACAGCTTGTCCAAATCTCTCTTAAATTTACGCTCCTTCAATATTTGTGACGGCAAATTCTTTTTAACCCGATGTTTAAAAGTTTTTTCCAGACTAAATGGAGTTTTATCAATTTCACGATTGCGTTGTGCAATCGACGCGTTGGAATTTCAGCACATTTCCATTGTTCGAAAACTTCTTTCATCGTTTCGTGTACACTTCGACGTATGGTCAGTTTTTCTCTCTTATGTTTGTAAAAGAACAAACTCAAAACTTTCCGATTTGACGGTAAATGACGGGTACTTATTATCGGAATTTTCTTGCCGATTAGCCAAATTGTGTTGTCTTCGTTTTTCCGAGCCATTGTTTAAAATTGTCTTTACTTGAGTCACATTGAAAAAAAAAACACCACTTACAAATGCGCTGCGTCAATACAAAATGGCGCCACGGATGCGCAGTGACTTGCGCAGTGGTATGCGCAGTGGCATGCGCGATGTTATGCACAGTCGCTGGGAAGAAATATAAATGAGTTAGAAGATAATATAAGTGTAGCATTTTGAAAATGTAAATATACGATTTATGAATAAAAGCTTATAATTTAATTTTTCGTAAAAAGTGCGAAATGTTAATGCGTACACTCAGAAAAACGTTTGGTAATCTCAACTATGTATATTTAGTTGAAACAATTTTGCTTGAAGCAACCTAATTTTACTCGCTTGAAATACAATTCGTTTCAAGTGACAAAGCCAGTTTAGTTGAAACAACCAAATTATCATGTCAAAATAGCAATACCTCCCTGGCCATATAATGGGCTGGATTAACTACATCGGAGTTCATACAAGTAATCCGTGTGTTATTTGAACTTTATATTTGGTCGTTATATTGGCCAATAAACTACATTTTCCAACTGAATTAATTATTATGCATAAAGCGAATGATAGTTGGTTCTACAACTGAATAAGTTAATTGAAACAAAAGATTTAATTAAAGTTACTTCGAGGTAAGACCGTGTTTTCTTTTTTCTACGATGTGCATATTTTTGAGCTATTGATTGCTATTGCTACTTGAGTTCTTGTGGATGCAATGGATCACTTTTTTCCCGGCACAATTTCTAGATAACGACTTTATTTGGCAAATCCGATCACGGGCGCGCTCTGTTCGATCGCTGTGAGCGATTAGTTACCCAGCTAACCACGTACCGCAAATGTACCGCTCATGTGGAGTGTGCGTACGGTACTGGTACATGACCGGTACGCCGTACGGTACGCTGTACAGCCAATTTACTAGTACGGTACCGGTACAGTATCGCCACCGTGGAGGCACCGTGCACTGCAGTACGGTGTAACTCCACGGTAGCGATACCGTGGAGGTACGACTACGCTGCTATCCCGTACCCGTACATTACAGTACCCGTACATTACCGGTACTGTAGGGCACGGCGTACTCGACATTTGCGGTATGCTGTACTAATGGTATGCTTGGTTAACTGGGTAGTGGAAATCGCGAATCAGTGTAGTTTCAGATGCATGCACGAACAGCGCTACGATCGCCCTTTCGACTCCCGGCTGTTCACGTCTTCTTTTCTGGCTGTGACGTGCATCTCCCCTGTGAGCGTGTAGAAAACTACAATATTCATTGTGATAAGTTTTGTGAGACGATTTACATCGAAAACATAAAAATGTGCGAAGTAGAAGACATCTTGATAGATTGGGGACTTCAATCGCTTGTTTCTACATTTCGAGGAACGTGCACGATCGTCATTTATTTTTGTCCGCCATTGTTGTCACGCTACGTGCTATCCTTCGAGAAAAACATTGTACGGCGTCTCTCGGGTGTTGATAGTAAATTTAGTGAAAGCCGGTGAGTTTCATTTAACGTTGCGTGTTCACCAAGTGCATAAGTATTGAAGGATTGCTAAGGGAATCGTGATTGAGATTTTTTGCGGGCACGTGCCATTGTTCTCCCGTAATTTCAGATATCGATTAAATTCGGTAAATCCAACCACGTGGACACTTGGTTTTAGCCGCTAATAGTTTGTCGCAAGCACGCTGTAGTCTGAGACCTGGCGTTGCGTAAAGCAAAAATACTTGTTTGCGCCAATTCAACTTCGAGAACACACAAAATCTCATGGTTTCTGTTATGTGGCCTGCAGAGAAATTTTCGATACATCAGAAAAAAATATTTAACTGTACATATTATTTTTATTGACTTCTCTTTTGTTTTTTTTTTTTTTCGATACGCAGATTACTTTTAAGTTTGACTATGTAGTTTTCTCAGAGCGCTTTGTAAATTATCTTACAATTGACACCGTGCAGTTGTACATCGACGTAGATTAATCAATAAAAGTTGTTTCTGTATCATCGCAGTATTTTTAATATGTACTTTAATAAACAGGCATTATTGAAAATTACTAATCATCTTGTGTCATAATTTAGCGGATCTATTTACCTTATTGTCTTCGTCTTCCATTTGTATTTATAATTTATCGTATAGGGAGAATACTTTCTTCGATGATTTATATTCAATTGATTTTCTACCAATTCAATATATACGTTGCTCTGCTCACATCGAAATTTTATTAGAATGACTCGATGTATATTTGGTTCATATTAAGCTGATGCTCTATCTGCCATTTATTCGATTGGTGTAAAACCAATATTGATTGAACTTACTGTATGCAGTTTCAACTATGTTATAATACCAGTTGTCAGAACCTACTCCGTCATTCAGGGCAAACCAACATATAGTTGGATCGACTATAGCAGCGTTGGGGGCTTTTCTTTTAAAATATATCTTTAGTGGTACGGACTATACATGAACTTTTATAAAAAATATTATGTATTGACTGAAATATGCTCTGCAATTCATTCAATGCACACATGTTTCATTCTACTGTATATGTTTTTCGTTGAACTATATATTTTGAAAATGATTTTAAGGGAGAGATTACCGACCCAACCGTTCAGTATGTTCAAATAAAGTATGGTTTCAGGACACCGGAATTATAATTGAAAGTACTCTGGGCGTTTTTCAATCAAGAAGAAGTTTGGTTGCCGGAAATAAATATATATTTGTAATTCAACCAAATCTCGCAGTCAATTGAATCGTTCATATGGTTCGCCACCCGCAACTGCAAGATTTGGTTGATTCAAACTATTTTTTTTGACGGTACCAAACGTTTTTCTAAGTGTATAAATAAATCTACATGAATAACGAGAGTAGTATAGACGCCATTATTGATCTACCTGGATTTGAATTGTGAATATTGCAATCTTTTCAAATTGTTAGAGTTTATTTTTGTTACGAAATAGCTGCTGGATGTGATTTTTATCCGTAATCCGAAGCCATGACTATGCTTAAATGCAATACGTTCGTTAAAAAAAATTCAAATACAAAAAAGTCGAGATAGCCACTTCTAAAAATTGAGTGACCGCGCCCATCTTTTTAGAGAAATTTTCTTTTATTAGTGCCCAACGATAGCACGAGAATCCTGAAGGAAAAAAAATGTTTTTTTTTAAATCAGTCTAATGTATACTCAGAAAAACGTTTGGTAACGTAAAAAAATGGTTTGAATCAACCAAATCCTGCAGTTGCGGGTGGCGAACGATATGAACGATTCAATTGACTGCGAGATTTGGTTGAATTACAAATATATATTTATTTCCGGCAATCAAACTTCTTCTTGATCCAAAAACGCACAGAGTACTTTCAATTCTAATTCCGGTGTCCTGAAACCAAACTTTATTTTAACATACTGAACGGTTGGGCCGGTAATCTCTTCCTTAAAAGCATTTTTAAAATATATATTTCAACGAAAAAAATATACCGTAGAATGAAACATGTGTGCATTGAATGAATTGCAGAGCATATTTCAGTCAATACATAATATTTTTGATAAAAGTTCATGTATGGTCCGTACCACTGAAGATATATTTTAAAAGAAACCCCCCAACGCTGCTATAGTCGATCCAACTATATGTTCGTTTGCCCTGAATGACGGAGTAGGTTCTGACAACTGATATTATAACATAGTTGGAGCTGCATACAGTAAATTCAATAAAAATTGGTTTTACACCAATCGAATAAATAGCAGATAGAGCATCAGTTTAATATGAACCAAAACATCGAGTCACTCTAATGAAATTTCGATGTGAGCATATGCAACGTATACATCGAATTGGTAGAAAATCAATTGAATATAAATCATCGAAGAAAGTATTCTCCCTACGATGAATTATAAATACAAATGGAATACGAAGACAATAAGGTAAATAGATCCGCTAAATTATGAGACAAGATGATTAGTTATTTTTCAATAATGCCTGTTTATTAAAGTACATATTAAAAATACTGCGATAATACAGAAACAACTTTTATTGATTAATCTACGTCGATGTACGACTGTACGGTGTCAATTGTAAGATAATTTACAAAGCGCTCTGAGAAAATTACATAGTTAAACTTAAAAGCAATCTGCGTGTCGAAAAAAAAACAAAAGAGAAATCAATTAAAATAATGTGTACAGATAAATAATATTTGTTTCTGATGTATCGAGAATTTATCTGCAGGCCACATAACAGAAACCATTAGATTTTGTGTGTCCTCGAAGTGGAATTGGCGCAAACAAGTATTTTTGCTTTACGCAACGCCAGGTCTCAGACTACAGCGTGGTTGCGACGAACTATTAGCGGCTTAAACCGAGTGTCCACATGGTTGGATTTACCGAGTTTAATCTATATCTGAAATTACGGGAGAACAATGGCTCGTGCCCGCAAAAAAATCTCAATCACGATTCCCTTAACAATCCTTTAATACTTATGCACCTGGTGAACACGCAACGTTAAACGAAACTCACCGGCTTCCACTAAATTTACTATCAACACCCGAGAGACGCCGTACAATAATCTTCTCGAAGGATAGCACGCAGCGTGACAACAATGGCGGACAAAAAGAAATGGCGATCGTACACTTTCCTCGAAATGTAGAAATGAGCGATTGAAGTCCCCAATCTATCAACATGTATTCTACTTCGCACATTTTTATGTTTTCGATGTAAATCGTTGCACAAAACTTATCACAATGAATATTGTAGTTTTCTACACGCTCACAGGGGAGATGCACGTCAGCAGCCAGAAAAGAAGACGTGAACAGCCGGGAGCACGGTCTTACATACAGGTCTGGAAACTCCGTTAGTTCACGTGGTTCCTTTGCTGAAGTTCGCCGCGAGAGGCGCTGCAATCGAGGAGTCAGTGTGCGAGAGAGACAACAATCTCACTCTCACTCACCAATGCTTGCAAGCAGTACTTATCGAAGTTACTACTTGCAAATATTTCTGCGTATACGTGTTCATCATCTGTTGTTTTTCCTAACATTATATACGGAGATAGCATTTTATATTACAGCGCAAATATAATTTCGCGTTTATCAATCATATAATAACAATTATTTATCCCTTAGAATTCAAATAATGGCGTCTTATAATGGCAATAAGAAAGATTTTTAGTCATTATCGTTCTGCAGAGGGAGTTGGCGGAATGTACAAAATAACGAAAAAACCAAAACGTTATTTCCTTTTTGTTGATCGTTCGTTTATTGGTTTGTCAATTTAGACAGCTTTTTTTTACGACAATTTTTTTTAAATTTCATACTTTCTTGAAGGGCCTCATGTGCAACCTTATGTAATAAATTATCGCGTATGACAAAATATCCGAACCATGTTTTTCACATGGAAAGGAAAACTTATATCCCGCTAATACATCTTCGAGTGTTAAATCAAACACGTGAACCTTTGTGATTTGATTAATTTATTGCCAAACACAGAACATAAACACTGCGAAGTGGAAAAAAATTGCATCCAAATCTAAGATTCTATTTAAATTTAACTTTCGTCCCAGTAAAAAGGAACGCATCAAACGTGATAGACATAGAACCGATAATCTTAGATAAATATATATTATTGAAATTATTACCTGTAATTAATAGTAGCGAAAGAATTAAAAACAATTCTTTGTACTGGGATGATGGTTTCGACGATTCTACCATCGTGCTATGAGAGTTGTTAGTTTATTCTACGGCTACCTACGTTGAGTTAATAAGAAGCCTGCTTCATAAAACACTAGTTAAAATTTAAAAACCTGTCACGTAATAAACTAACAGTCTATAGCCAGAGGAAGGGCATAATCGTGATCGACAGGGTACTCGATGACATAGGCAGCCTCCCATTCTTTTTTATCTGCAGCGGCGTCTAATTTTCGTCGAACTTCGTCACGATACTTGACCATTTTGGGTTCCGATTTTTCGCCACTCAAAGCTTTCAGATCGCTTAGCGATATCAAAATCTGCGGCTCAGGTCGTTCTGTAATGGTACAATTACCATATTTTGGAGGCTTAATCACGCTATCTACTGACAGCAGTTTATATAGCTGCAAAACATTGATAGTTTCACTTTTAGGCTTCTGTAAGCCTTCTTGCACTTACTACGCAGGACTTCGGCATTACTTTGCGGTTACTCGACGACCATATACAGGTAATGTGTTCGCTGTCAAAACTGACTCCTCGATACTAGCGACACCACGATTTCTGTTTCAATAGTGGAACCACCCCCACCACCCGAATTTCATCGAGTTTCCAGACCTGTATGTAAGACCGTGGCCGGGAGTCGAAAGGGCGATCGTAGCGCTGTTCGTGCATGCATCTGAAACTACACTGAATCGCGATTTCCAATACCCAGTCAACCACCCAGTTAACCAAGCGTACCATTAGTAGAGCGTACCGCAAATGTGGAGTACGCCGTACCCTACAGTACCGATAATGTACGGCTACGAGATATCAGCGTACTCGTACCTCCAAGGTATCGCTACCGTGGAGTTACACCGTACAGCAGTCTACGGTGGCTCCACGGTGGCGATACTGTACCGGTATTGTACTAGTACATTGGCGGTACAGCGTACCGTACGGCGTACCAGTAATGTACCAGTATCGTACGCACGTACGAGGTGACAACAGTAAGGGTGCGACCCCACGGAGACGCTCGACGCTGGTTTGTGGCGTCATATCGGGTCACGTGACCCTATTTCGAATTTCCCCCGCGGCCCCAAACTGTAGCGACAAGTCGCTGCATCGAACAGCAGCGTCAAGATGGCTGCTTACAGAAAATCGATTTTCTAACCTCTTTCAGTAGCAGTCTTGGTGTGGTCGTGACAGTGTTGAAGTGAAAGAAATACGAGCAAATAAAAGTTGAAATATAATAAAAAGTTTTTTTTTTTTCGGAAATCGGCGCGATGTCATTTGTGTACAGATATCAGAAGTGGGTGAATCAGTGCCAAGAGATTGATCACAGAACACGTGTCACTTATTGTTTGTAAATTTGGACGCTCTCCTGTCGCAGCGACAAAGCTCAAATAGTTTCAGCTTTGTCGCTACTTGTCACGTGACCCGACATGACGCCACAAACCAGCGTCGAGCGTCTCCGTGAGGTCGCACCCTAACGGTACGGCGCACTCCACATGAGCGGTACATTTGCGGTACGTGGTTAGCTGGGTAACTAATCGCTCACAGCGATCGAACAGAACGCGCTAGTGGTCGGATTTGCCAAATAAAGTCGTTATCTAGAAATCGTACCGTACGGCATATCGGTCATGTACCAGTACCGTACGCACGTACGAGGTAGTAACAGTACCGGTACGGCGCACTCCACATGAGGGATACATTTACGGTACATGGTTAGCTGGGCAAGCGTACCATTAGTACAGCATACCGCAAATGTGAAGTACGCCGTGCCCTACTGTACCGGTAATGTACGGGTACGGGATAGCAGCGTAGTTGTACCTCCACGGTATCGCTACCGTGGAGTTACACCGTACTGCAGTGCACGGTGTCTCCACGGTGGCGATACTGTACCGGTACCGTACTAGTAAATCGGCGGTACAGCGTACCGTACGGCGTACCAGTAATGTACCAGTATCGTACGCACGTACGAGGTGACAACAGTAACGGTACGGCGCACTCCACGTGAGCGGTACATTTGCGGTACGTGGTTAGCTGGGTAACTAATCGCTCACAGCGATCGAACAGAGCGCGCTAGTGGTCGGATTTGCCAAATAAAGTCGTTATCTAGAAATCGTGCCGGGAAAAAAGTGATCGATTGCATCCACAAGAACTCAAGTAGCTATAGCAGTCAATAGCTGAAAAATATGCACATCGTAGAAAAAATAAAACACGGTCTTACCTCGAAGTAACTTTAATTAAATAATTTATTTCAATTAACTTATTCAATTGTAAAACCAACCATCATTCGCTTTATGCGTAATAATTAATTCAGTTGGAAAATGTAGTTTATTAGTCAATATAACGACCAGATATAAAGTTCAAATAAAAGGCGGATTACTTGTATGAACTCCGATGTAGTTAATCCAACCCATTATATGGCCAGGGAGATATTGCTATTTTTACATGATAATTTGGTTGTTTCAACTAAACTGGCTTTGTCACTTGAATCGAATTGTATTTCAAGCGAGTAAAATTAGGTTGCTTCAAGCAAAATCGCTTCAACTAAATATACATAGTTGGTATTACCAAACGTTTTTCTGCGTGCAGATATCCGCATAGTAATAAAAGATATGACGAAGTTTAAGTAAACGGCCATAGAAAATAAGACTATGAGGAAAAAAATTATTACTTATTGATTCGGATATGTAGAAATTGAGACTCTAAAATGTGTAAGACTGTAAAGCTTTAAAGTAATATGATAAGTTAGGGCTTGTGTGGATTGGTGACAAAATAAAGTTGTACATTGTAAGCTTAAGGAAGCTTACAATCTACAACGTAAGGACGTGAGGACTTGTCAGAGATGGCAATAAGATAATTTCAACAGATTCTGCTTGCGGATCGCAACTTATCCCCAGTGACATGAGTAATTGAATTGAAGTTTTTCGAGTGCATGACAAATGTACACGCGTAACAATAGATACTTGTCACTTTTGACAATTCTTCTCTACAGCAAAAATCATTGACCGACCAACGGTTCGATCAAGTAACGTCAGTATTTAAAAAGAAAATCGAATCAACAAAATTCCAATGCGGGCTGAGCTTGACGGCAGTAAAATATATCAATGTTTGAGTTTACTATTAACGCGTGTTACGGGAAGAACGTCGCAATTCAAACAGCTCAATCTGAGTATGAATGAATCGAGGATCTATGGCGGCGACGGCATTTGTAACTCAACATAAAAATCATTTAAGGCTGTCTGCCGTCAACACGCATGACAATAGCGGCTTCTCGATTTTTATGCCTAGTTCGTTATGCCGAGACGCATCGATCCATCTATGATTTCTCCTGGTGACGGCTTTTGTTAGTTAACAAAAAAAATAGTTCTCCGCGAAGCGGACCTCTACCCGCATGATAAAAATCATGTAAGTCTATGTGCTGTGAGCACAGATGACAATAGCGACTTGTCGATGTTTATGCTCAATTCATTATGCCGAGACGAATCGATCGACCTATGATTTGTCCCGGTGACGGCTTTTGTTAATAAACGGAAAAAAGTTGTTATTCGCGAAGCGGACCTCTACCCGCACCATAAAAATCATTGAAGGCCGTCTGCTGTAACCACGCATGACAATAGCGGTTTCTTGATTTTTATGCCTAATTCGTTATGCCGAGACGAATCGATCCACGCGTGATTTGTCCCGGTGACGGCTTTTGTTAATTAACAAACAAAAAAAGTTATCCGCGAAGCGGACCTCTATCTGCATGATAAAAATCATGTAAGGCTGTCTGCAGTGAGCACGCATGACAATAGCGACTTGTCGATTTTATGCTCAATTCGTTATGCTGAGACGAATCGATCGACCTATAATTTTTTCCTGTGACGGCTTTTGTTAATAAACAAAAAAGTTTATCCGCTGTCTAGATTGACCTAGATAGCATAACTCGCGAGGCGCTAGGTTGGTGGCTGGCAAGTTTTTGCTAGCTAGTTTTGGGTACCTCGCCGCTAGATGACGGTAAAGTAGTTTTCCTCGTGCGTTTTCTCGCAGTGTTGCTTACTTAGCCGCTAGATGGACAAAACAGATTTTTTCTCGATACATCGATTCGCCGGTCTGATAAGGAGACAGTACGGCAGTCGGATTTTTGTAATTTTTCGTACTCATGGTACGTGAAGTTCAGAGCTCGAATATTAATATCCCAAAGCAGTTCGACGCCATATTCAGAAATTTTCGAGAAAATTTACTTTGAAGTTTTCGAGCGCACTCTTATCCCACAAAGATGCAACGATATTCGAACCGGGCTCGTGGCGTACCCGGTAGCGCTCGAGTCCAGTAATCGCGGGGTCGCTGGTTCGAGTCTCACTTCGAATTTTTTTTTTTGTTTTTTTTTTTTTCATTTTTTTTAATTCGCATACCTCCGTCATTTAAATATCCCGATAAATTGTTGTATATAATCACATATTATTATATATAATTAATATAATATATCTATATATGTTTATATATGGACAAAATCCATATATATTTATTTATGTACAAAATTCATTATAGTTATACATAATTATATATTTTCTCATATATGATCATATATTATTTATATATAACAATAGGTGATTATTTATAAAAAAATAAATAAATAGTCCCGGGATAAAAATCATAAAATCTATGCTAATTCACATATGTGTAATTATAATTGTCAATGATAAATGCAAGTCTTATTTTTGATTATCTCTTGCTTGAAATTGCGAATAGGCGACGTAAAAATATCCAGTAATAGTACCCCTTTAAAAACTTTTAAAAAGTAAAAAAAGAACGCCAAGTAACAAAATACCCCCGAAAACATTATTGCTTGTTTGATCATATACAAAATTCTGATTTATCTTGAAATATTTTTTAATTTTATTTAACGAATGCTTTTATTATATTTTTTCAATTAAAATGTACAAAAAAAGTGAAATAACTTTTTATAAAGTAGCCAAGCAAGTTTACTGAAAACGTAAACAAAATTGTTAAACCTTAGAACGAATGTTTTCCTAAATATTTTATTTTTATTTTAAAAATCACATTACTATTATAACAAAAAATTGGTATTACCATTATATAAAAATACAACGTATTTACCACATAAGTACACTGGAAATGCTGTGCAACGACTTGGCGTGCATGGTTAAGAGAAATAGCTCGGGAAGATACACAATATATATATAATCTGTAACAACGCATCAACTGCCAGTGTTATTAACAATGCGATTTCCTGCACCTTGCGCTAGTGTGATTCGAACAAGATAACATTGATATATAGTGTTATCGGTGTATATATCGGTCCACACAATTCACGTGACCGTGTCAGAGCTACGTTATATCCACTATTGACGAATATTCGACTGTACTCGGAAAAACCATCGAATATAGCGCAATGAGTATCAGGAGAGATACTCAGATATTTCGTTTTTCACCAGCAAGACGACGGCACCGTAATTCGAATTTTAAAGCGGCCGATGCTGTGGCTTAGAGACGGATACAACACACAAACAGACGAATGAATACATAAAAGTATATACGAAATATATTTCATGTAATGTATAAAGTTATCTGATAGAGGAGAAAGAATATACTTTTATATATCGTATTAAATTATGCATAAAAAAAAGATTTAACGTATCGTGTCGTCTAGGGGAACATCACTGATTTGATCCATACTTTGCGGGATCACGAAATTTGATTTCCAGTTGCATAACAAATTGCAGCAGTCTATGTTTTTCCAACCTGAGAGTTAAGTAGTCGGAAAGACGAAATCCTTCGCCGAGCTATTTTTCTTAACCATGCACGCCAAGTCGTTGCACAGCATTTCCAGTGTACTTATGTGGTAAATACGTTGTATTTTTATATAATGGTAATACCAATTTTTTGTTATAATAGTAATGTGATTTTTAAAATAAAAATAAAATATTTAGGAAAACATTCGTTCTAAGGTTTAACAATTTTGTTTACGTTTTCAGTAAACTTGCTTGGCTACTTTATAAAAAGTTATTTCACTTTTTTTGTACATTTTAATTGAAAAAATATAATAAAAGCATTCGTTAAATAAAATTAAAAAATATTTCAAGATAAATCAGAATTTTGTATATGATCAAACAAGCAATAATGTTTTCGGGGGTATTTTGTTACTTGGCGTTCTTTTTTTACTTTTTAAAAGTTTTTAAAGGGGATTTCATATCTTTTGAAAGGGGAAAAATCTTTTTTTCGATCTGCGCCAGTTCAAAGAGGAGTGAATTCAAATATCTTTTCATTACTTGGTATTATTTTTTTTCACTTTTTCAAAGATTCTAAAAGGGTAAGATTTAAACAGATAGTTAAAAAAACAGGACACGTCGTTTCTGAAAACTTGTATATTACCACATGCTATAAATATTTTTTTTTTAAGTCTTCAGTCCCTTCCACTATTAAATCGACATATTTGCAGGGTGATTTACAAACGCCTATTAGTAAAATATTTATTCGTAGTTCGCTTATTTGTATTCCCATGCATGCATACAAATACAATTGTATTTACAAATATTCTGAACGTGTACAAATAAATTCACAGAAAAAAATTGGGAATACAGTAGAACCTCGATTATCCGAACCCTCAATTATCCGAACGATGGCTTAGTTTATCCGAACGCTCAATTATCCGAACGTTGGCGCGAAAGATACATTGTTGCTCGCTGCCACTGCCGTGAGCAACAATGAGCAACCCAACGCAACTTCTCCTTCTCAAACGGCTGCGAGACTTAGCCGCTCAAAAACGCGTTACGGCCGTTCATCAATAAAAAATGGACGATTTTATAAAAAACATATTAAAAAAGGCATTCGACTTTTTTCAGCTGTTTAATATATATATATATATATATATATATATATATATATATATATATATATATATATATATTAACACCTGATATATGTATGTACATAAAAACAGTACATACATATATATTAAAATTTGACATGTACTGTACTGTTTTTATGTAAAAGGTTGTTGTTTATGATCTCGTCCCAAATAACCCACGTTTCGATTATCCGAACTTTTGATTATCCGAACTAGTCTCGGTCCCAATTGGTTCGGATAATCGAGGTTCTACTGTATTCACAAAAAATGTGAATATTTACAAGAAATCCTGTGAATTAAAAAAAATTCAAATCAATATCTATGAATGCAAATGTATGCACAAAAAATTGTAAATACAAAAAAATTCACAAAATAAGTTGAGAATTTTTTCGTATTTAAGACAATTTAAAATCAAATTCACAATGATTAGATTAAAATTTACACCAAACGTGAGTTCTTACGTATTTTGAGAGAAAACATTGCGTCGAAGCGAAGAAATTTTTGCAAAAAAAGTGAGTTCCAAATATTACATCATAAATATGAAAAAATTCACAAAATGAGTTGTGAATTTCCTCAAGTTGAAGAAAATTAAAATCGAATTCACGACAATTATATTAAAATTTACGCCACAAGTGAGTTCTTATGTATTTTGAGAGAAACCATTGTGTTGAGGCAAAGGAATTTTCGCACAAAAAGTTTTGTGCAAAAATTTCTTTGCCTCGAGGCAATGTTTTCCCTCAAAATGTGTACGAACTCACTAATGGCGTAAATTTTAATGTAATTATTGTGAATTTGATTTTAATTTGTCTTAAATATGAACAAATTCACAACTTATTTTGTGAATTTTTTTGTATTTACAATTTTTGATGAATACATTTGCATTCACAGATTTTGATGTGTATTTTTTTTAATTCACAGGATTTTTTGTGAATATTCACAATTTTTTCTGTGAATCTATTTGTATGTTCAGAATATTTTTGAATACAATTGTATTTGTATGCATGCATGTGAATACAAAAAGTGAAGTATGAATACATTTGTATTTATATTCACATGAAAATCACGATGTGAATAAATTCATATTCGTATTTATAAATAGAATTACGCCCAAGTCTGTACCTCTTAATGTTTCATTTTTTGATATACCGTCTCCATGTTTTATGAATTGCGCTTTGTTTGTTGCAGCAGGAGAAAACTTTTAATTAAAAAAACTAGAGATCAATAAAAATATTTTACGAAAATCCAACTTCATTGCGTTATTTTATTTGCGTGTTCAGCGAGTGGAATGCAAATCGATTTGTTCATTGTAAACAAAAACCGGATGCACTTGGATAACGCCTCACATTTACCCTGCTGGAGGCTGCTCAAGAATACACGTCTTTCCTTATATCGTTAAGAAGCTTCGGGTCAAATGATCAAATGTTACCATTTGTTCAAATTTATATAGTGGATTCGTTACATATACTGAATGCACCCTTCAAATTTTAATATTTGATTTTAATAATTTTGAATTGAATTTTTAATTTCATAATTTAATTTTAAATTTGAATTCAACAAACAGTTTTTACGTAAGAAGATGCCTAGACTCATGCCGATCGGCAGTTTTACACACGGAATAGTGTAAAAAATGTTAAGGATGTTATGAAAAAATGTCAAATCATTCAGTATATTACCAAAATAGTCACCCAAAAATTAAATGATCCGTCTACGGCATTTATTAAATATTGACTTTTATGTAAATGAAGAAGTCAGTTTTTCTCCCGGCGACGAAACGGAGAGGTGGAGCGAGCCAACGTCGCATGAAGGCTTAATGGCACACATGTCTCAATGCCAATGGTCACCGTGGCCGGGCCATACTTTCAATAAAGCTCATTTTCAAAGAGAACTCATCTTTTTTTTCTTTCTTTTAGACAATTGACATTTATTGTTCAAAATGAATTCGGTTGAATAAAGGAATGTAAACACCGTATAAAAATAATAGACGAAAATCACTTATTTGTTAAATATTCGGGTTCGTGAAAGAAATACCTTAAAGTGCAGAACCATATATTTTCGAAACGCGGTTTTTCTTTTTTTTTCATTTAACACAGTCAGATTGGTACGGAAAATTTGTATATAAAAAAAACTTTTCTTTTAAACGAGCTTTTATTTAATGTACTAAAAAGTGTAAAATATTTTTTTTTACCCAGTCACCTATATGTGACTATAAATAAAAGGTTGAGGGTCCCTACGTTTCAAATGTTTGATAAATGTAATCAATTCAGTTTCATTAACCATATTTACTTTGGCACAATAGAAATTAGAGAAATTATTATCACACATTTATACTCAGTTTCAGGATTTTTATTCAAGAAATCTTAGGTTATTTTACAGTAAATTAAAACTAAAGCTGGTCTGACAAAAAAAAGGTTTCGTTGACAATCATCTTATTTTAAATTTACATAATAGCCGATAACCATGTAACACATAAAATATGCAGCTTCAATCACACTTTCATGTTAACATTAAAAAGCGCACAATCATTCACAATCTGGCCTTCCTTGGCCAGATGGCACAATAGTCCTGAGGCCTTTTCATTTTATGAAAAATGCTAAAATTCATGTTTTAATCATTTTTATGTTATGTCAAGCTGGAAAAATGTCAAAAGGTTTGGTTGTCGCTCTCCGTACCGGAAAAGGGTTTCATGCCCAAATGTTGCTCGATTCAAGGCATCGAGCGACATGGAGTATCTGAAGTTTGGCTTTCCATAGTATTTGACACATTGAGCGCACTTGGGGCGATAAACTTCAAGGCGTTGAACGACATAACCAAGGAAAGTCTTCGATGCCGGTGTGGCACTCGAAGATTTCTCGGAGATGGCAGACTATCATCGTTCCATGTAGACGTAGATTGTGCAGCCGCAACAATGAAATATGGTGATCACCACAGTATGAAAAGAATGGCGAGGCATATGGAAGCACTGTCAGGCTTGAGTCTGTAAGATCGAGCCAAACATTAGGTGTTGTCCTAGAACACGATTACGCGACAATCACAGGTTCGCACCAATTTTATTCGTATGAACCCGTGATCAAATATACAGGTGTCGATTGCATCGCATGTATGTTAATTAGGCTGCCTATTCGATACCTGTATGTTTGATTAGGGTTCGTATGAACAAAATTCGCAAGAACTTGGAATGGTTGTGTAATGGCGTTTTATTTTACATGTTCTATTGGACGCCGTAGGGGATCTAGGTTTATATATCGTGTTGCACAAAGCCTTTATTTCTCATGAGAGATTTTTCTGCGATGAATAATATTTCAGGCAAAATAATTGTCAAGCTCTGTGTCAATATAAATTCTACAGAGCCGAATGCATTTTCTACAAAAAAACTTCATCGTCTATGACAAGATTCTGTTCAGAAAATGTTGAACATATGTTCATAAAATGTTAATGGAACGAGGTTATGAACACACAAATTGGTAATGACATATAGAAGCTAGGTTATGCTCTCCGGGCACACAAAAGCTACACATGCACGTCTGTCTGCGAATTTTTTAATGATTTTATATAAGCAAGTGAAAGAAATGAGCACATTCTTGAATTTTTAACTTACTCTGTATCTATTTGCGTATCGTCCTCGCTGTTTCTCCGACGGTTTCCGCGCGAGCGCCACGGCTAATATACGCATGTTAGGATCAAATAAATAATCCACACCTAAATTTGAACGAAGTGAACCTTTGTTAAATAAATTTTTGGCTCTAATAAGAGCCGTTTGTTTTCTTTTTTCACATGCACGCTCGACTAACCGTGTTTGGTTACTCGAGCTGTCAAAGCGACTGTATTAGAATACATATATATATATATATATATATATATATATATATATATATATTGCAAGCAGGGTGTAGTTCGAGTCGTGCCGTTCGAGAGAGCGGTGGCGTTGCTGTGCCTGTTGCGCTAAAGTGTTAATCAATTCACAGAACGGCGTATGTGTTATGTTTACGATATGACCCAACGACTTTATTTCATTCAATGAAAGACAATGGACGAGTGTGGAAGAATTTTTGGGGTAAAAAGTCACCCGAAAATTCGGCCGTAAATTATGAGATCCCGAGATTGAGTGGACAAATCGAAAAATAGCCCGAACAAAATCGATAGGAAAAAATCACATTACATTGGTAAACTGTCATTAGATTTTCGATTTGTTGCCGCGTTTTCGCGTAATATCGGAACAAAGTTAAAACGTCGTCTGCTAGAGCCCATCTTACTGTATAAAGAGTCGCGGCGTGTCGTCAGTCGGTCAGTGGCGTCGAGATCGGTGGCATCGATCAGTGGCGTCAAATTTTTTTTTTTTGACTTGGCGTCAAGACGCTGCCGCGTCTCTTGATCCTTGTGACGTGTATTTTTACCGCCAAGTACAAAATATTTCATAAAGCGTCTGCAGAACTGCGCCTATCTGATTGAACAAGGACGTGAAATTAATGATAGAGAAGATTGCATAAAAAATCATTCTATTGTTCATCATCAGTTGTCTTCTCCGGTCTTCAATAACATGATCAGATATGCATGGTTTGCTTCGAAACTTTGCGATCAAAGAGAAATCTTCATGAACGTGAATGAAGTTTGTTTTCCGATCGATGTATTGAAAAATATTGCGAATGGAACAATGCAGCGTTTGTACGGTGTGCGAGATGCCGTAAAAATTACTGTTTTCCTTGTTTTTACGATGGTTATCACTCTGGCTCGTGTAACATTACACCCGATGTATAAAACAAACGAATACAGACCGAATAATAAAGTATTCAATTCCTTACCCGACGTTTTTCATTTTCATCCTAAAAATGTTGTTGGTTATAAATATTGATACTTGAAAATGTATGTTTATAATCAAGAGATAATTAAAAATATGACTTGCGTTTTTTCATTTAAAAAAAATGAAAAAAAAAAAAAAAAAAATTTCGAAGTGAGACTCGAACCAGCGACCCCGCGATTACTAGACTCGAGCGCTACCGGGTACGCCACGAGCCCGGTTCGAATATCATTGCATCTTTGTGGGATGAGAGTGCGCTCGAAAACTTCAAAGTCAATTTTCTCGAAAATTTCTGAATATGGCGTCGAACTGCTTTGGGATATTGATATTCGAGCTCTGAACTTCGCGTACCATGAGTACGAAAAATTACAAAAATCCGACTGCCGTACTGTCCCCTTGTGAGTGCATGGCACGGTGCATTATAACCTTTTTTTCTTCACAATGACAGTTGTATGACAGTTTTAGCAGACGGAGAAAAATTATTCCTCAAGTAATAATTATTCAAAATTATGGACGAAGAGCGGGAGAAAAGACCCAGTCGAGATAGAGTCCGTAAATACCGAGCTATAAAAGCCGATATAAACGAGGCGATCGCAAAACGTTTGCAAAATCAAGAACGCAATGGTAAGTGCAATTTTGGATAAAAATTAACATTCACTTGCAAACAAAAATTAATAATCCAACTAGTTTTCAAAAGAACACAAACATTGATATGTAATGATAAAATTATATCGACATATTATGCATATACTGTTTATACAAAATTTTCTAACAAAAATTAAGATGATTTTTTTTATGCGTTACCTTTTGTCGATGTCCCTAGTAATTTAATTTGAATAATATCATAATTTATAATTATATTTAGTCAATAATTATTGTCTAAAATTAATTTTTCATTTTTGAAACCTAAAAAAACTTTTCATTGAAAAAAAATTAATCGAAAGCCTTCGAGATACATTTTCTTTCATTTACTTTGTCTTGCTTTGAGGAGCAGAAAATGTTTAATTCAAAAACACCTTAGTTGAGAGCTATTCTAATGCTTCTTTCATTTACATTCTTTCATAGCTAATACGTGTAGGCCAGAGCCTCAGAATATTCGTGAAGCTGATGATGAAGAAAGGCCACCGAAGATAATTCTGCAAAATGAAAAAGTTCAAAGTGGAATTGATCGACGCAGTGACGAACAATCATCGTCATCCCCAGAGAACGAGCAATATGCGCCAGCTGGAGAGCTCGAGGATGAAAGCGCTACAGACGAATCCGAAGCGTTAACGATATCAGAGCCGGAAGGCAATGTTATCGGACCAAATGAGCATAAAGATGAAGAAAATGACGAAGTAATGGAGATTCGTCGGTGGGCCATTTCGTGGAATACAGGATAGAACGCGTTGGACGGCATCTTACGGATTTTACGAAGAAGATTACTACCACAGTTGCCGAAATCAGCAAAAACGTTATTGCAAGCTGGAGCCGCTGCATATAATATCCAACCAATGGAAGCGGTCTCGAAGCGTGTGTTCTCGAAGGTTTACATGCCAACAACGGAATTTCTCTCCACATAAATGTTGACGGAGTAAAATGATTTAATGCGGGCACAAAACCATTTTGGCCTATACTGTGCAAAGTATTATATAGTCCTGAAATTTACCAGCCGTTTATCGTCGCACTTTACTCCGGAGATGCAAAGACTCTGAACCCTGAAGAGTTTTTGCATGATTTCGTTCAAGAAGTTAACCATTTATTAGCTGAAGGAATCGTTATAAATGGGCGACAACTTGAAATAACGATTCATTCCTTCATCTGTGACACACCCACACGCAGTGTTGGGCGTTTTTTTAATTGATGATACTCTAATTACAAATTACAACTGTAATTTGTAATAAGTAAAAAAAAATTGCTAATTACAACGGTATTTTGTAATTAGTAAAAAAAAGGCTAATTACAATGGCATTTTGTAATTAGAAATAATTTAGTTACGAATTACTATTATAATTCATAATTGTAAAAACTGTGAAATGCAAATTACAAATGTAATTGGGAACGGTTTTCTTTCTAATTACAAATTACAAATGTAATTGGGAACGGTTTTTTTTCTAATTACAAATTACAAATGTAATTGGGAACGGTTTTTTTTCTAATTACAAATTACAAATGTAATTGGGAACGGTTTTTTTTCTAATTACAAATTACAAATGTAATTGGGAATGGTTTTTTTCTAATTACAAATTACAAATGTAATTGGGAACGGTTTTTTTCTAATTACAAATTACAAATGTAATTGGAAACGGTTTTTTTTCTCATTACAAATTACAAATGTAATTAGAATATTTTTTTCTTTCTAATTACAAATAATAAATGTAATTAGAATATTTTTTCTTTCTAATTACAAATAATAAATGTAATTAAAATAATTTTTCTTTCTAATTACAAATAAAAAATGTATTTAGAATATATTTTTTTCTAATTACAAATCACAAGTGTAATTAGAGTCGATTTTTTTCCTAATCACAAATGACAAGCGTAATTATAATTAATTTTTCTTCCAATTACAAATCTAATCAGCATCGATTTTTCTTCTTATTACAAATGAAAAATGTAATTTGAATTAATTGTTTTTCATAATTAACAAAATTCACATTCACCAAAATTCAGGAATTCAAAATGGCGAATCCAACGGGGTGGACGTTAAATTCTAAAAAACATATCAATTTTCCTAAAACTCTGTACCTAGGGGTTCTTGGGGTAGCTGAGTACGAATCTAGCCTTGGATTTTCCAAATTCAAAATGGCGGATCCAATATGGAGAACTGAATTACAATAATTTAATGGATTCGCACGATGGTCGGTACTCGAGCGTTTTTGAGGTCGCTAATTACGAGTCCCAACTCAAACTATATACATTCAAAATAGTGGATCCAATATGATGGACCAAAGTACAATCATTTACTCTATTTGCATGATAGTTGCTATGAAGGGGTTTTCAAAGTTGCTAACTACAAATCTGCTCTTCAAATTCAGAAATTCGAAATGGTGGATTCAATATGGCGGACTAAAATACCGTAATTTACGCGATTCGCTCGATATTTGGTGTCAAGGGGTTTTCGAGGTCACTGGTTATGAATCTGCTCTCGAAGTACAGAATTAAAAAATAGCAGATCTACCATCGCGTATCAAAATGCAAACATTGAGTGGAATTCGTGGAAACTTGGTACTCTGGATCCGCCATTTTGAATTTTCGAATTCTACAGGCAGATTCATAATTATCGACCTCAAAAATCCCTTACTACTAATTATCATTCGAACCAAGTAAATACTGCAATTCATGCGCAATGCTGGACCCACTATTTTATTTGAGTATTTTGAAGGCAGATTCGTATTCAGTGACCTCCAAAACCCTGTAATACCAATTCCCATGGGAATCGAATACATTATTATATCATGGTCTGCCATATTGGAGATACTGTTTTGAATGTATGTATCTTGAGTTTGGACTAGTAATCAGCGGCCTCAAAAACCCCTTAGTACTGAGTTTTATCCGATTGTATTCAATTTTTGCATTTCGTGCAAATACCTTATTACCAATACCAATAATACCTTAATACCAATTATTTTGCGAATCATGTAAATTGTTGTATTGAGGTCTGCCACATTAGATCCGCCGTTTTTTTATTCTGAATTTGAAAGACAGATTCGTAATCAATGACTTTGATAACCCCCGAGAGCCGATTTTTAATAAAATTAAATGAACTTTCATTTTCGATCCTCTATATTTGCCCCACTATTTTGAATTTCTAAATTTTGACCTTGAATTCGTAATTAGCGACCAAAAAACCTCATAAGCGCCAGGTTTCATTTAAATTGAATTTTTTGTCGAGCATATGACACATACACAAATAGTGAAATCCTCTTGCCGCTGAAGGGGTCAAGAAGAAAGACGCGCCTGGATAATAAAAATCCTCAAATTCAGCCAACACCAACAAAACTGATAAGACTATTATAGACCGGGAAGCGACCGAGACCATAGATTGGGCTCGAATTTTTTTCGAGACTCGCAATCAGTCGACTTGGTTTCGTTTCAAATTTTTGTTTAAGCCAGATCGAAGTCTCATTTTAATGACATCCGTAATTTGGAATCGTAAGAAAAATCTATATTATTAATATTTGTAAATTGTAGTTAGCAGAAAAATCGATTCGAATTACACTTAGAATTTGTAATTTAAAAGAAAATCGATTCTAATTACGTTTGTAATTTGTAATTACAAACAAAACATATTCTAATTACATTTGTAATTTGTAATTACAAAAAAAAAACATATTCTAATTACATTTATAATTTGTAATTACAAAAAAAACATATTTTCATTACATTTGTAATTTGTAATTAGAAAAAAAAACATATTCTAATTACATTTGCAATTTGTAATTTAAAAGAAAATCGATTCTAATTACATTTGTAATTTGTAATTAAAAAAAACATATTCTAATTACATTTGTAATTTGTAATTAGAAAAAAAACATATTCTAATTACATTTATAATTTGTAATTAGAAAAAAAACATATTCTAATTACATTCGTAATTTGTAATTAGAAAGAAAAAAATATTCTAATTACATTTGTAATTTGCAATTAAAATTTGTATTATTTCAAGTTACAATGTAATTAGTAATATTTTTTTTTATTACAAATAACAAATGTAATTAGTAATGTTTTATCTTTTTAATTACAAATTATAGGTGTAATTAGTAATTTCAATGTAATTAATTACTCAAAGTAATTAGTGCTGCCCAATACTGCCCACACGAGCGTTTTTAAAAGGTACGATAGGACATGGAAGATATTATGCTTGCGAGAGATGTGAAGTTAAAGGAGAGCGCTCTCACCAACGAACGGTTTACGCTGACGTAGACGCCAGAAAACGAGACGATTTGTCTTATCGGTTGATAACGCAACCACACCACCATAAGTCTGTGTAACTTTTGTAAAACAAACTTAATTGCTATAAAAAAAATTATTGATAATGCTCGTTTTTTTTACGCCTCTGACTGCATCTCACCCCTTAATACGCGACGCGACAACTTCCTTAGGCACAGGAATAGCGAGGCCGCGTAATTGGCGGTGAGCGACGCAAACAAATGAAGGACTCACCGCGCCGAATCTCCACTAATCGAAATTGGATGGGCTCGTCGCCGGTCACTTTTACAGGCACGTATTGAAAAAAAAAAAAGAAAACCGACAAAGACAAACGTGGAAAACAAAAAAAATTCACGGAGGTGGGAACGAAAATAAAAAAGAAAGAGTTACGAAAAAAGGACTCTCGAACTCAAAACGAAAAAAAAGGGGAATACTAAGACAAAACCGTTTTCTGCTTGCTCGTAATGCTCGATCGGCTCAACGTTAACTACTGGTTTCCCGCGCGTCCAGCGCGTCAAGTCAAGGTATACCTCTCGCGGTCAAGGTCTCTCTCTAGCGTATGCCTATCGGGCTATAGTGCTGTCACGTTTGTTTTGGTCGGCTGACCGACCAAACATTGAGCGGTTTGGCAGAAAGCAGCGCAACGTTTTAACTCACGCTGAGATATTCCTTTCGCGGACGGCCGTATTTTGTGGGGGTCCAAGGAGTGCCCTTCTGAATCAGTGGTAAATTATAGTGGCGCTCAGTAAAAATAAGTGACAGTCAATTATTATACCTAACAATAAACTGGAATAAAAAAATTTGCCCAAATTTTGAAGATTCAGACATTTATGCATTTTTCCTGAAAAATCGCGGCTACGAAATGTTATTTTTAATATTTTCTTTAAGCATCCGGTTGCCCCCTGTTCTTGTTGTCATTACGGAATCAGGATTTTCTCACACGCGTGAGCAGTTTGCATCAGACATCTAGAGTTTTTTAGTGTATAAATTATTAGATAGAAATGTGGCCAGCGTGTAATCTCCCTAAATCGCCGTATAAATACGACGATGTTTAGAGTATCAATTTTTCGTTAAAAGATCGCTAACTTGCCTTAAAATTTTACCAGCATACTGGGACGTATTTTTACTTGTTTATAGACGAAAATCAGTTAATTATTAAATATTCAGGTTCGTGAAGAGAATACCTTAAGACGGCATATACATTTCCAACGATAACAAAATTGATTCCTATTTTTAAAGATAACATTTAAAAAAAACCAAAACCCTTTTTTTAATGTTGTGCGACGGCAATTGGCCGAGATATTCACGAGTAAAGTCCAACGCTGAGCAAACAATGCTACAGTAGTTTCGGCGTCCAAGCGAGCGCGCGCGCTCGAGAGTTCGAATCCATATTCGGGCATTTGGATTTCACTTTCAATGTTTTTTTTTAATTTAAGTTTTGAACATTATCCGGTCGCCCAAATAAAGTATTAAATTATAAGTAAACATGTTATACATGTTACTTTATAATATAAAATTATATAAACATGATATACATGTTACTTTATAATTTAATATGTAAACATGTTACATGTTAAATTATAAGTAAACATTCTTATCCATTGTTCACTCGAACAATGGAGTAACCAATTGTTATCCATTGTTTAAAAGATCTTTACATCTTTCGAGTTAGCAATGGACAATATTGTCGACCATTTTTTAAGGTAGTACCTCCACAGAAGAGTTGAATTAAGAAATGGTTGAAATTTGAGACATATGTTATTTAATACATTATCCAAACATCTGTGCAATTTGAATAAGTTTGACTACCCCAAACCTGAGATATTTACACTTAAAGTTGGCTCGGATTACACGTAACAAATGCGTTATATGATAAGCAAACAGAGCATCATTAATTCTACCGTCAAAACTAAAATTAAGAAATTGATGAAAAACGAGGATAAGCTAGAGTAAGATATCACGAATAATGTGAAAAAAATGAGAATGATTCACCATCTAGTTTCCAAGATATAACCATGAGAAGCCCTCACAATTTTGGTGCAAAGCCTGGAAAAAAAACTATTGGGGCAAAGCCTGGACAGTCCCGACAAAAAGTTTACTGGCAATGGTAGATCAAAAACAATATAAAATATATTTTACGGCAATAAATGATATCCATCGTATTATCTACTAGTGCCGAGTCAATGTTGCATAGTGAAAAGTGTGTATATGGGTGTGTGTGCAAATTTCAATTTGCAGATTTTTTGCTTCTAAGAATCAACATTAATTCACCCTTTACGTGCTATGAGTTCTGTTTATGAGTTATTTGTTATTATTAATTGTTTGTTATTATGTGCACATGCAGCAACGTACGAAGAAGCAATGCGGAGATTAAAGCAATTGGCAGATCAAGAATACGCATATTTAACGGGGTGTGATGAACCAGAAAAAAGATCCCAGCTCACGACTAAAATTTTAGCTGCTGGAGCTCTCGAACGGAACGAACTTTCTGGTGTTCCGTCGATTAAAAATTTCCCAATTCTAACTTCACGAAATTCCATCGATGGTAATTTTTAAATCAAAATAATTTCTAATATATATTTTGATTCTATTTCTAATTCTTTTCTAAAATCCATATCTATTTCTAAAATCAAAAGTCAAGTTCTGTAGTTGGTTCCATTATGCCACGATTATAAAGAATAAAAAATTAACGTAATTTGCTTTGAAAAAAAAAATGTTTGCTGATTTTCAAAATAATAGTTGTTCGATTTTCATTATCATTTTGTAAAAGAGTTTAAATTTTTATGTATAAATTGGTATTTTTATTCGTAAATGTAATTTTTGTTTGTAAATTTGTAAATAGAGATCGTGACGTCGTCTTCCTAATCCGTCTCGTCCTCTTCGTCACCGGGACGTATTCAAAAAAAGCCATTCAGAGAAACCAAAAAACAACCTGAGGTGAAGAAAAAATGAATGTGCGAGAGCTTGCAAAATCGGAACATCCATGGTCGGAGCAATCAAAAAAATGTATGGGAAATCTCGTGAACAACAATAGTTCATCACAAACTGATCGAAACAACAAAAAGCTTGTTCAGGAAAGAAGCTCTCAAAAACAAGGCAACCTTGATGATAACGGTAAGATAACGAAGTATACGATGGGTTTGATTGAATATTATAGAATAAAAAATTAACGTAATTCGTTTTGAAAAAAAATTGTTCAAAATAATGGTTATTCGATTTTAATCGTAATTTTTTTAACATTTGCCGGTACAATGTTTGTGATAAATATTATTAAATTGCCAGGAAAATTGTGTGTCACTTTATAACTCTCATTCCGTTTAGTTCGAGCAAATTTTCGATATGATTGTTTGTCCATGTAATTGTTAAAAAATGTACATTCTATTTTATTTCTACTTTGTAATGAAAAAAAAAATCATTTAAAAATAATATTAAGGGGTTAGACTCCTTTGAAGCACGAAAAATCTAAGCGTTCTTTGGGATTTTTTTTGCTCAACTAATGAAGCTCATTTTCAAAATAATAGTTGTCCAATTTTCATCGTCATTTTGTAAAAGAGTTTTAATTTTCATTTGTACATTGGTAGTTTTATTTGTATGTTTATTTGTCAATCTAATTTTTGTTTGTAAATTTGTAAATAGAGATCGTGACGTCGTCATCCGAATCCGTCTCGTCCTCCTCGTCACCGAGACGTGCTCAAACAAAGCCATTCAAAGAAACCAAAAAACAACCTGAGGTGAAGAAAAACATGAATGTGCGAGAGCTTGCAAAATCAGAACATCCTGTGCCAGAGCGATCCAAAAATATTATGGAAAATCTCTCAAACAACAACATTTCTTCACAACCTGATCGAAACGATAACAAGCTTGTTGAGGAAATAAGCTCTCAAAAACAAGGCAGCCTTGATGATTACGGTAAGTTGACGAAGAATGCCATGGGTTTAATTGAATATTATATATTGGGTCGTTGATTAAATGAACATATTAAATATAGTAAAAATAAAATGTTATTAATTCCAGACATGCGGATACTTCTGAGAGAACTTAAAAACATCAAATATGAACAGCAACGAATGAAAATGGTGGTAGACGACATCCAGTCCAGCCTTCGCAACGTGACGGGAATGAATACCGGTCAGCCGATGGAAAGTTTCGAGAAAAAATATAATCTTCATACCCCATTCGCAGAGTACGAGTTATTCGTTGTCTTCGACAAATTTGTTGTCTTTGACTCTCAAACGAACAATGCCGAACGGATTTTGTAAGTATATAAAAATTAAATTAAATGATTCGGGTTAACGAGATTGGATTTTTTAAAAAGTATTGTGGTTTTTATTCCAGATACAGTCGATATGGTGTCACTTTGACGACAAGCGATCTCTCACCAAAAACAATGCTGCGATTCTCAAGAACTACATGACTCGGGACGTCGCTCTGCAATTCAATGCTCAGCGAAAAAAAGATGGCAAATTTCTCTTTAGAGATACCGCGTTTTCAACCTGTATTTTCGGTAAGATATTTCATCACTTAATTAAAAAACTTTAACGTACGATCAAATAAAATCCATATTTTTATAATTACAGATATGATCGAAAAAAAAGTGATGAACGGCGCAATACCCCGAGTCACCGAAAATGAATATCTCTCGAACCTCGGAGTAGTTTTGACTAACGCCAAAGATTGGGGTATGGCGCGATCACGCACCGTAAAAAAAGCGCTGAACGATTAAAAAGGTATAATCCATAAAAAAAGTCATCAACAATACAATAAACAATGAAGTAATAATTAGTACACCAATAACAAAAAAAATACAAACGCTATCGCGCACCATTAAAAAAGCAATAAATATTTAACAAAAAAAATTACTTCAAATGTGATATTATTAATTATAATAATTTCTAACCTACTTATCTTACTTCTTACGTGTATTAATACTCGATATTTATAATATTTAATAAAATTTGTTATTTTTCCACAGTGATCAGATTTCTTTTAATTTTCTATTCAACCCTGACCAGCGTACCCTATCCAGCGTCGAATTATAAAATAGCTTTCTTTCCAGCTAGCATCTATCTAAGAGCTATTTAGCACCGAGCTAGAACATCTGGCTAGGCGTTAGGTTTCCAAGTGTTATATATAGAGCTAGCGGCGGGCTAGTTTTACTGCCAGCCGCTAGCAAGTAATGGGAAAAAATAGACCGCAGCTAGCTCTACGCGGGACCCATTTCTACACGGGTTATAAGCGGGCGTCTGCTACCAACATGTATATAGACAGCAGCTGCTTCTTCGATCTAGCTGCTTATTCTTTACAATAAGACGAATCGATTGACCTGTGATTTATCCCGGTGACGACTTTTTTAGATTAATTAAAAAAATTGTTATTCGCGAATCGCCCCTTCTCCCTCGAACGAAAAATCTCAAAAAGACTGACTGCTGCTAACACGCATGACAGTAGCGGCTTTTTCTATTTACGTCCTTATTCTATATGATTGGCTGAATCAGTCCCCCTATGTTCCATCCTGGTGATGGCATTTGTTGATTAACAAAAATAAATAGTTCTCCTGGAAAAGGGTCGTCCTGGCCGCACGACTAAGTTTACAAAACGTCGTCTGCTGCCAACCTGCATGATAGCAGCTACTTTTTCAATTCAGCTGCTTATTGTTTACAATAAGACGAATCGATTGACCTATGATTCATCACGGTGACAACTTTTTAAAATTAATTAAAAAATTGTAATTCGCGAATCGCGCCTCGTTACTCGCACAAAAAACCTGCATGACAGCGAGAGTATTGTGATGACGAGGTCGGAATTTTATATACTATTAATACATAGTCTTGCCAAGTTTGAGTTTTTTTTTACACTGATAAACCTTGATAAGCAATGAAGTTATTATTATTTAAAGAAAGTGCCGCCGTTGCTGCATGACCAATATTTGTAGGTGGTACTGGCTACTAGGGCCATCCGAAATCAAAAATTAAAAATGTACTTCTAGTATAATAATAAAAGTTTTCAATAATTGGATACTTTTTGAAATGTCGAAGATTAAGGAAATGGCAAGCTGTCGAAAAAATCGATTTTTGACTAAGAGAAAACCGATATTTGTTATTAAAAAATGCATGAACATATTTAAAAAATAATCCGTTCATACGATAGAGAATGATATAGCTATGCTCTGTTCGAATTTAAAGTGAATCGGACGAATAAATTTTGAGATACGATTTACGCCGTTCCATAAAATGAGATTGAAATTTGCATCGTTGCGACGTAATGGAAATCAATCTTTTCGAATTCCACAAATTTATCTTGGCAGGTTTTGACCACGAAAAACCATAATAATTTTTTTAGCTGCTTATTTAGAGATCTAAAATCTAAATTTGCAAAAGAGCGTTTCGTAGAATAATAAGAATATACGCAAATAAAAATATGAAAAAGAACTTTCGTTGAATTCCAACAATGCAAACTTCAACACCATTTCATAAAACACTAGTCATGAAACCACTAGAATTACGAAGCTCAAGTGCTACACGTGATTGCTTGTGACAAAAATCGGATGTGGGGAGAACGAACGATGTTTTTGGCTTTTCCTAATAGTGTACGAGAATTGGTGAAATGTACAGTTTGTATTTGGAAATACTCGCGAGCTTTGTACTGTCTTGAGGGGTTAGGCTACTGTAACGACCCGAAATTCATGGTCATTTAAAAAAATTAATTCTGAAGGAATAATTAAAATGATTGAAAAATGGTTGAGACATTTATTTGTATGTACATTAACAAAGTAGTGTACCAAATTTTATTTAAAAAAATATTATTCGTTAAAAAAGTTATAAACAATCTCTCGAAGGACAGAAACGTTAGATTTGAAAAAAAAAGTTGTTTTTCTTAAAATAGATAACGTTAGCTTAGACTTGACCGAGCTTTTTTTGCTCTCGTTTTTCAAGCATCAAAAAATTAATTTAATTTTTTTTCGATTTTTTTCGGAAAAATGCATTATTTTTAATAGCTAATGGAAAAAAAAGTTAAGAAAAAAAAACGTCGGACAAGACTAAACTATTTTACTAGCAGTTCTATCACATCGTGGACCTTCTTCTTCAATTTAAGTGGCTTCAAGCGATGAACGGATGTTCGTCACTTTTACAGTAGCCTAACCCCGTAGTGTATCATCTTTTGCCTCGACAAACTATCGATATTCACGTGATAAGTGATCAAAGTATGAATCTCTACAACGTTTTGAACATACTTCACAAAAAGATTTCACTTATCACTCAAAATGTCCATTTGATCGATCTTTCAATCGTCCTGCTGTACATTTGGAAATCAAATTCATTTTGACCTGCCAATATACACTCATTTCAAAAATTAAGGGACAGTAAATTTTTTAAACAATTTCATTGATTTTCGAATAGGTGTAACTTCCTGAAAAAGGGTCGTATCGTAAAAAAAATGTGGTTGTAAAGCTCAAAATCTCTAGTTTACGAATCTCACCGGTAAACATTTTTTCAACCAACTCGCTCGGCCTGAATTTAAGAAATAGCGCAAGGCAAACATTTTCGAATTTTTTTTTTTTTCAAAGTCGTCCACGGGCTTAAAAAAAATTGCTTCAGCTTGATCAATACTGGTGTCATAGCCTGATTCTTCAACTTCAAAACGTTATTTTTTTACCTCTGTACGACCATATGTCGCTAAGATATCGGCGTTCAAAGACAAAAGGAGCTTTTTTCGTAGACCATCAATATCTCATGAACAAATGATCGTACAGGGAGCTAAAAGTGGGTTTCGTAAACTGGAATTAATTCTCCAAAAGGACCTCTTGATACTTTAGAGAATTTTTTTTAACCTTAATAGTGATTTGAAAAGTACGAAAAAATGACGTTTTTTCCCCGTTTTGGAAAATCCACGTCAACATTGCAAATATTGCGAAAATGACTCAAGTTTCTAGGGTTTTTTTTTAGTTCAATACATGTCCAAAGACCCTCCACAATTTAAAATTCATCGAAAAATTGATGAAAAAAAAAATTCAAAATTAAAAAAAAAATTGTTTCAAAATTTCAAAAAAAAATTAAAAGAAAATGTTGTTATTTTGTTCACAATTTCTCATGATCGATCTTTTTAATGGTGAATTTTTTTTCAAGATTTCAAAAAAAAAATTTCTGATCCAATTTTTTACCGGCAGCATGAGCATTTCCCAAAGAGTCGTGGAGGTGGCATTGTCGGAATTAAGATTGATCATGAGAAATTGCAAAATTTTTTTTTTCTTAAATTGGAAAAAAACTTTCAAATTGATTTCAAAAATCAAAATGTTGAATTTTTTCTTCTTCCAAGATTTAAAGAAATGTTATTGCGAAACTGTGATGAAAAAAACGGAAACTTTTTTTTTCGTTTTAATCATCATTAATTAACCGATCGAACGAGCCCGCGAAGCGGGCGAAGTTCGATCGCAATTATATGAGTCGCCTCGTTCGAAGAGATTACAGTGTAGTTACCCCCGTGTACGCTAGATGTCACAACGTTCAGAGTCCCAAAAGTGAAAGGCTTCCCTAGGGGGGACGCTCGTCCTCCCGCTTCATATCTTTCAGAGTACTGCAGGCTTGTCGTTTAAATTCGGGTTGGGTTACTGTGCTTCCTTGGGCGGGCTGTAATCTCTTCGAACGAGGCGACTCATATAATTGCGATCGAACGAGCCCGCGAAGCGGGCGAAGTTCGATCGCAATTATATTTCGCGCCTCGTTCTCGAGATTACAGTGTAGTTGTTTAGAGCCAACGACAATCCGTCTTATCTCAACAGTATTACTTATTTCTACTTTTTTTTCTCATTTATTCTCATTATTTTTTTTTTTTTTTTTATACATCTTACATTATAGCTTTTTTTTTTTTTTTTTTTTTTTAAACGAAATAAAATGGAAAAACTTAAAAACATTAATTTTGCATCCGCGTTTCTATATCTACCCTTGAGTCTACGTGACTATTCGGAGATGAGAACGTTGCTCGCAAACACCGCTTCTCTGTTTTCGATCGGTTGGTGATAAACTTTCGCAAACATCCTCGATCTCTCGGACCATCCTGCCGTCTTTCTTATTGTGTCTAGGCAGACTCCCTTTTCAAATGCCGCTGAAGTCGCAGCATGTCGTGTGGAATGAGCGGCAAAAATTGAAATGTCTATGCCACTGCTTTTCATCACATCCTTAATCCACCTACTTATCGTCTGGGCTCCGACTTTCTTGTGTGGTTTTTTAACCGCCAGGAAAAGATTGTTCTCCTGCCCTCTGTAGGCTGCTGTCTTCTCTAAATATTTCTCCACATACGTGGCTACGCATATATCTATTCTCTGGTTAAATTTTGGTATCTTCAGCACTGGCTGTCGTCTTCCCGGACCGGACGTCTTCAGTAGTTTAGTAATTAATATCTCTAGCCCGTTTTGAGATTTCTTAATGTTTCTTATATCTATATTTGCTAGTGTCTGGGCCCGACTGGCTGTACTTAATGCTAATAACATCACAGTTTTCTTTGTTAGCTCCTCTACCGACAAGTTTTCTGCGGGATGCAACGCTGACAGATACTCCAACACTGGTGCTACATCCCAGGTTGATGAATATTTTGGTAAACAGGGCCTTAACTTAAATACTCCTCGTAGAAATCTTCTTATTATTTGGTCTTCACCAATCTTTTCTCGCGAGATCAGAGAAACTGCAGATCGTAAACAGTTAATGGTGGTATAGGAAGCTCCCCTCTCGAAATGGAACGTTAAAAAACTTAGTAATGTCGGTATTTGTGGTTCTTGAAAATCTATCCCTCTGTCTCGACAAAAACTTTCCCATTTCTTCAACGCTGCCTTGTACTGTTTAGCAGTTGACGAAGTTATCGAAGACAAAATGATCTCGATTGCTTCTGAGGGAACTTGTCTTTTTAAGAACGCCGCGCGGAGACCCTGGCCGCCAGTAGGATCAGGTCTCGCGCCCTCGGATGCCTCGCTCTTCTGTACGGAGATAATAACAGATTATCATCAGGCCCAAACCTTAGGGGCCTTCCCACAGTCAAATTCATAAGCATCGGGTACCAGGGTTGATTGGGCCAATCAGGCACTACAACAATTCCTTCCGCCCTGTCTCTCTTTATCTTTGTGAGAACCCGCAAAATTAGGGAGAAGGGTGGAAAAGCATAGAAATGGAGGTCAGACCAGCTCATCGTAAACGCATCTACTGTCGTAGCGCCGATCTCTGGAAACCAGGAACAGAACTTTTTACATTTTGTCTTAGCGCTCGACGCGAAAAGGTCTATCTCCGGTGTCCCTAAGGAACGTATAATCTTCTCGAAAGCCTGAGTTGCTAATTCCCATTCTGTATCCGCATTTTTAATTCTTGACAGTAGATCTGCCTCTATGTTTTTTGATGACGGAATGTATGACGCTAAAAGAAAAATATTTCTTTTCTCTGCCCATTGCCAGATCTTTCTTGCGAGCGAATTATATTTGGGGAATCTTGTGCCTCCCATCTTATTGATGTATGCGATCGCTGTCGTATTATCTATACGAAGAAGTATCTGGCAATTTGTGCGTTCGTTAGCCAATCCCTGCAGAGCTAGCTTAACTGCCACAAGCTCTTTGAAATTTATATGCCATTTCAGCTGTGTTTCTGACCAAACACCGCACATCTTCTCGCTTCCACTAACTGCTCCCCAGCCTAAGTCTGAGGCGTCTGTAAAAATTGTCATTTCAAATCTTCCCGTCTTTATTCGATTAAACCCCTGTTCGATGTGCCTTTCCCACCAAGATAGATCGGGTACAATACACGTTGGGATTGTCATCTTTGCATTATAATTTGCATTGTTTGATAACAGGCACTTGATCTTTTCTCTTTCCATATTTTTCGTATAGAGCCAACCGTACTCTATGGCTAAACAGGCCGCAACAAGATTCCCTATTAATTCTGCAAATTCCCTCACTCTACACTCCTTCTTCTTTTTGTATTTCCTGACCAGAGTAAGCAGTTTATTTCTCCTTTCCTGCGGTAATTCTAACGAAAACTTTCTTGAATCGATAATGAAACCCAAAAACCGACACCTCGTTCTTGGTATTAAGTCGCTCTTTCTTTCATTGATTAGAAAACCCAAGTACTCTAACAGTTTCCGTGATTCGTATACATTCTTTTCGCATTCTTGCCGGCTGTCTTCTACGCATAATAAATCGTCCAGGTAAATTACCGAAGTGTAGCCCCTAGCTCTCAAAAACCGAACCACGGGTCTTAAGATTTTTGTAAAATCCCGTGGTGCTGTTGCCAGGCCGAATGGTAAACAAGTAAACTGATAGTACTGACCCATGAATGCAAATCTGAGATATTTTCTACAGTCATTATTGATTGGAATTAAATAATATGCGTCTTGTAGATCGATCTTTGCCATGAAGCTTTCCGGAAATATTAATCTTGCGGCCGTTCGTATATCTTCCATCTTAAAGTGTTTTGTTTCGACAAACGTATTTAACTTCTTTAAATTCAAAATGAACCTGTGAGTACCGTCTGACTTTGGGATTAAAAAATATCTTGAGATGAACTGGTCTTTGCTCTCATTGCACTTTTCAATTGCCCCCTTCTCCAATAAAATATCTATTGCTTGTTGGTAATTTTCTGCTTGATTGTGTGGTATAGATACTCGCGGTTCTTTGTTTTGGTACACTCGATATTTGAAAGGAATTTGGTATCCATCGATGCAATTCAAAATAAACTTGTCTTTTGTAATAGATCTCCAGTTTTCTCTAAAAGATCTTTATCTACCCCCTACTCTACCTACGTTCTTCTCTATTTCCCTCTCCTCGGTCTGGATCTCGTGTTGTGTCCCCGAGGGTTGAACGGTTGTCTGCCTCTGAAGGACAACCTTGGTCGGCCCTGACTGCCTGACTGAGAATTGCCCGCATAATTCAGGAACGGTCTTCTTCCCTGCGGGCCTCTGGAGTTTAAATTTCCCTGAATACGAGTAACTCCTCTCTGGATATAGGCATTCTTCGGTCCGATTCTTTCCAAGGCCTTAAATTCCTTGATTTTTTCACTCAAGCCCGTTCCGAATAGGAGTGTATCCGATTTGGTTTTGGTCAGCAACTCCTTCACTTGCTTGCTCACTCCTGGCAGAATGAATGCTTTCCTGGCTTCATTTTGTCTAAAATGAATTTCCGTTACCAATTTGGCCGCATCGTTTAAATTTTCCAAGAAAGACAATTTATCAATACTCTCCTGCTCGTCTAAGAGCAGTGAAATTGTCGCTCCCAAGGACATTAGGGCTGATCCGGCCAGCCTCTGCGTTTCGGCGAAACAACCGTCTCTTTTTTGTCCTGACTCGCTCAAAACCGCTAGTATTTCTGGGTTGAGCTCTGGTGCTTCGAAACCCTCCTTTCTCGCAAATTTTTCGAGAAGTTTGTCCTTCTCCTCCCCTGGGATCCCATTGACCACAAAGTGCTTCCACCTATTGGCCAGCGACGCGTGTAGATCGAAATCCAACGCCCTTGAAACCGACGGGTCTTCTCCGAGTACCTCGAGGATTGACACCTCGAGGTTCTCCTCCTCGTATTTGTGGTCTGTCGCTTTCTCACTTGCGTCAGCGTCCTCTGGACTGACATTTTCTTTTTCCTCTGCGTCTATCAAATCTAAATTAGGCAAGTCACAATCGAAGTTACAAACCTGGGAGCGCTTTCTTTCTTTTTCTATGTCATGATATACATGTCTATATATATATATATATATATTTGGCTGTCTCTCTCTGTCGCTTTGTACAGAGATCCGCCATCTTGCATCTCGTGCTGCCCATCGTCTGATCTGTTAGGCCTCCCGTGCCTACCCATCAGCGAAATCTCTGATTTGTCTTATCTTCCATATAAGCTCATCAGGATCGAGCTACGATATGTTTTGCCTCTCGTGCAAACTCATCGTGCTACATTGTGGCCTTCTATTTCGTCAACATAAATCTTACCGTCTAGATCGATTTGTCGGCCATCTTGCTCGTCGCCCTCGTCTGACGACATGTCCTCGCTCGGCTCGTCTCCTGTTCTTTGCAATTCCTCTAACGATTCCTGCAATGCTTTCAACCGCTTGCTCATTTCCTCAAATGCCTCCTGCTTTCTCTTCGGCATTATCACCTCGTTACTTTTTTTTTTTTTTTTTTTTAATCACTTTTTTCACCTTCCTTATCTCTTTCTGAACTCTACTTCCGATGTTGTCTCTAGCGCACAACGAAAGAATATGAAGCGGGAGGACGAGCGTCCCCCCTAGGGAAGCCTTTCACTTTTGGGACTCTGAACGTTGTGACATCTAGCGTACACGGGGGTAACTACACTGTAATCTCGAGAACGAGGCGCGAAATATAATTGACATTTTAGAGGAACAATTAGAGGAACAATAAAAGTGTTCCTCTAATTGTTGATAAAACTTCAACGCTTCGGTAAAAAATAACGATTTAGCCGATCAATTTTTAATTGTGGGAGGTCTTTGGGCATGTGTTGAATTAAAAAAAATATAACATAAAAAGTCTGTGTAACCACTTTTGTAAAACAAACTTAATTGCTATAAAAAAAAATTATTGATAATGCTCGTTTTTTTCACGCCTCTGACTGCATCTCACCCCTTAATACGCGACGCGACAAGTTCCTTAGGCACAGGAATAGCGAGGCCGCGTAATTGGCGGTGAGCGACGCAAACAAATGAAGGACTCACCGCGCCGAATCTCCACTAATTGAAATTGGATGGGCTCGTCGCCGGTCACTTTCACAAGCACGTATTGAAAAAAAAAAAACGAAAACCGACAAAGACAAACGTGGAAAACAAAAAAAGTTCACGGAGGTGGGAACGAAAATAAAAAAGAAAGAATTACGAAAAAAGGAGGCTCGAACTCAAAACAAAAAAAAGAGGGGAATACTAAGATAAAACCGTTTTCTGCTTGCTCGTAATGATCGATCGGCTCAACGTTAACTACTGGTTTCCCGCTCGTCCAGCGCGTCAAGTCAAGGCATGCCTCTCGCGGTTGTCTCTCTCTAGCGTATGCCTATCGGGCTATAGTGCTGTCCCGTTTGTTTTGGTCGGCTGACTGACCAAACATTGAGCGGTTTGGCAGAAAGCAGCGCATCGTTTTAACTCACGCTGAGATATTCCTTTCGCGGACGGCCGTATTTTGTGGGGGTCCAAGGAGGGCCCTTCTGAATCAGTGGTAAATTATAGTGGCGCTCAGTAAAAATAAGTCACAGTCAATTATTATACCTAACAATAAACTGGAATAAAAAATTTGCCCAAATTTTGAAGATTCAGATATTTATGCATTTTTCTTGAAAAATCGCGGCTACGAAATGTTATTTTTAATATTTTCTTTAAGCATCCGGTTGCCCCCTGTTCTTGTTGTCATTACGGAATCAGGATTTTCTCACACGCGTGAGCAGTTTGCATCAGACATCTAGAGTTTTTTAGTGTACAAATTATTAGATAGAAATGTGGCCAGCGTGTAATCTCCCTAAATCGCCGTATAAATAAGACGATGTTTAGAGTATCGATTTTTCGTTAAAAGATCGCTAACTTGCCTTAAAATTTTACCAGCATACTGGGACGTATTTTTACTTGTTTATAGACGAAAATCAGTTAATTATTAAATATTCAGGTTCGTGAAGAGAATACCTTAAGACAGCATATACATTTCCAACGATAACAAAATTGATTCCTATTTTTAAAGATAACATAAAAAAAAAGCAAAACCCTTTTTTAATGTTGTGCGACGACAATTGGCCGAGATATTCACGAGTAAAGCCCAACGCTGAGTAAACAATGCTACAGTAGTTTCGGCGTCCAAGCGAGCGCGCGCGCGCGCGAGGGTTCGAATCCACATTCGGGCATTTGGATTTCACTTTCAATGTTTTTTTTTTAATTTAAATTTTGAACGTTATCCGGTCGCCCAAATAAAGTATTAAATTATAAGTAAACATGTTAAACATTCTTATCCATTGTTCACTCGAACAATGGAGTAACCAATTGTTATCCATTGTTTAAAAGATCTTTACATCTTCCGAGTTAGCAATGGACAATATTGTCGACCATTTTTTAAGGTAGTACCTCCACAAAAGAGTTGAATTAAGAAATGGTTGAAATTTGACACATATGTTATTTAATACATTATCCAAACATCTGTGCAATTTGAATAAGTTTGACCACCCCAAACCTGAGATATTTACACTTAAAGTTGGCTCGGTTTACACGTAACAAATGCGTTATATGATAAGCAAACAGAGCATCATTAATTCTACCGTCAAAACTAAAATTAAGAAATTGATGAAAAACGAGGATAAGCTAGAGTAAGATATCACGAATAATGTGAAAAAAATGAGAATGATTCACCATCTAGTTTCCAAGATATAACCATGAGAAGCCCTCACAATTTTGGTGCAAAGCCTGGAAAAAAAAATTGGGGCAAAGCCTGGACAGTCCCGACAAAAAGTTTACTGGCAATGGTAGATCAAAAACAATATAAAATATATTTTACGGCAATAAATGATATCCATCGTATTATCTACTAGTACCGAGTCAATGTTGCGTAGTTTTTAATTTTATTCATTACTAATTAAACCAATTATCAATCTATTAAACATGGGAAGGGTCTCACTTGCACAAAGTTTATCTCTACAACGCTGCAAGTCCGTTGTTCAACTGTACAATGACTTATCTCTCATCTGTGCAAACTCGGCAATCCACCAACTGTACAAGAGCCTCAAGTTTGCAATATTGAACCTCTACAACGATCTAGCCTTATGATCATCCCTACAACGTATTTATTCGGATTTATATCAACTACACAATGAGGCATTTGCAATATGCTTCAATTCTACAATGTATCAACTCTACAAGAACTTTGATTACTCAACGTTCAACTGGGCAATATTGTCAACTCTACAACAGCTGGTATATCAGGTGTATCAATTGAAGAAGCGATATATATTAGCCCAGTGTTTGTCAACCTTTTTTATAAGGCGGCACACTTGAATCTCTATAAAATTCTTACGGCGCACCTTCGTATAGTATATTCGTTAGACTTCGCCCCGCACCGCACGCCCCGCCAAACGACACTCGTTACGATCGGTGCCCGGGTATGGCAGGGTGTCAAGTGTACGCCGTGCAACTGTCCCCTGTGTCAACTCTCCGCGTTCAACTGTACGCCTGTTCAACTGTCCCCTGTGTCAACTCTCCGCAAACCCAAGTGTACACCGCAGCAGCCCGCCATTTCCCCGACGCTCGCGTATCCCCACTCTTCAGATTCGAGCCGGGCATTTCTTGCTACCTTTTTGAACTCGCACGGTGTCTCAACTCGCCACGCGTAGTGTGTGCTCAACTTACGTTTCCATACCCGGGAACGAGAAATATACAAGCAAAATGTTTTCACATTTACCGACTACCCGCTCTGTCAGTTCTCTAGTTTATCGACTGATTTTGAATGGAAATGTCACGAGCGGCGTTTTCTTATAGCTTTAATCTTTAATAATGCAACGAACATATATGTAGTCTCCTAAAATATTAATTCTTCCATAATTCGCGGAAAAAAGCGTCATTTTTGAGTACTTGAGAATAACGATAAGCAATACTAAGAGAACTGAAAACTCATATAATAATCGTGTGAAAGAAAAACTGGTGGCCTCGTACAGTTGGACAGATTTTCGTTGCCGTCGAGAGGTGGATTTTCGTTGCGGTTGAAGAGGATGTTTAATATTGTTCTGAATTTCATTTCTTGTGGCTCTTGATTTATTCTTAAAAATCATTGTGCACAGTCTACATTTTATAATCAACTTTTTAATCATCAAAAATATCGATGAAAAAATCATATGCATTTACAAGAAATTAATATCATGAAAAGAGTCCTTTCATTAGAGATTGAAACGTCCACATTATTATTACCCATGTTGTTCATATACTTAATGCCAAAGAACAGTGCATGTCGGATATATTTATTATTCATTAATGTGTAACATATCGGCTACTATGTATGAAAAAATTGAATCATCGTATAACATGAATACGCTGTGTTGAAAAGCGCAGAATCATTAAGGGGGGGGGGGGGGGGTAAGGATAATTTGCTATAAAAAAAGCATATTTTCGATATTTTTTGTTGAAGACACTGTTTATATATATTTATTTATATAATTAGTATAAAATAAAAGGACATTTGAAGAGTATTCTGTGAAATTTTCGTTAATAATTGTGCAGAAATGAGCCAGTGACAGCAAATCTTCTCAGACGCCACACAAAAAAGTTACATTGCGGTGAACTGCATAACTCACCACTGGATTAACCGAAAAAAAATCCAAGAAGATTGTATTAGTTCGTAAGTTTCTTGAGGTAACGCTGTCGAGTTTTTATTTTTATTTTTTTTGTTTTCAATTTTTATTCACACCTAGAAGACAAAATAGCGAATTAAAATGATGAAAACAAAAACTCGACAGCGTTACCTCAAGAAACTTATTAACTAATACAATCTTCTTGGATTTTTTTCGGATAATCCAGTGGTGAGTTATGCAGTTCACCGCAATGTAACTCTTTTTTTGTGGCGTCTGAGAAGATTTGCTGTCACTGGCTCATTTCTGCACAATTATTAACGAAAATTTCACAGAATACTCTTCAAATGTCCTTTTATTTTATACTAATTATCTAAATAAATATATATAAACAGTGTCTTCAACAAAAACTATCAAAAATATGCTTTTTTTATAGCAAATTATCCTTACCCCCCCTTAATGACCCCCCCTTAATGATCCCCCATCCTTAATGACCCCCATCCTTAATGATTCTGCGCTTTTCAACACAGCGTATTCATGTTATACGATGATTCAATTTTTTCATACATAGTAGCCGATATGTTACACATTAATGAATAATAAATATATCCGACATGCACTGTTCTTTGGCATTAAGTATATGAACAACATGGGTAATAATAATGTGGACGTTTCAATCTCTAATGAAAGGACTCTTTTCATGATATTAATTTCTTGTAAATGCATATGATTTTTTCATCGATATTTTTGATGATTAAAAAGTTGATTATAAAATGTAGACTGTGCACAATGATTTTTAAGAATAAATCAAGAGCCACAAGAAATGAAATTCAGAACAATATTAAACATCCTCTTCAACCGCAACGAAAATCCACCTCTCGACGGCAACGAAAATCTGTCCAACTGTACGAGGCCACCAGTTTTTCTTTCACACGGTTATTATATGAGTTTTCAGTTCTCTTAGTATTGCTTATCGTTATTCTCAAGTACTCAAAAATGACGCTTTTTTCCGCGAATTATGGAAGAATTAACATTTTAGGAGACTACATATATGTTCGTGGCATTATTAAAGATTAAAGCTATAAGAAAATGCCGCTCGTGAAATTTCCATTCAAAATCAGTCGATAAACTAGAGAACTGACAGAGCGGGTAGTCGGTAAATGTGAAAACATTTTGCTTGTATATTTCTCGTTCCCGGGTATGGAAACGTAAGTTGAGCACACACTACGCGTGGCGAGTTGAGACACCGTGCGAGTTCAAAAAGGTAGCAAGAAATGCCCGGCTCGAATCTGAAGAGTGGGGATACGCGAGCGTCGGGGAAATGGCGGGCTGCTGCGGTGTACACTTGGGTTTGCGGAGAGTTGACACAGGGGATAGTTGAACAGGCGTACAGTTGAACGCGGAGAGTTGACACAGGGGACAGTTGCACGGCGTACACTTGACACCCTGCCTGCCAACATTGGCACTCGAGCTTGGCCCGATCATCGACCGAGCCTTGGATGATAAGAGCGGCCCGATATTCGCAATCAATATTGGCCCTAGAATGGCTTATGAGAATCGGCCGAGCATCGCGTAGGAGTTCATTCGAGAATCGGCCAACAATAAGCCCCCTCAAGATTGCCATCATTGGCACTCGAGCTTGGCCCGATTATCGACCGAGTCTTGGCGGATAATTGTGACCCAATATAGATCACCAAAATTGGCCCTGCACTGCCAAAAAAAAAAAATTAATTATTTTTGTATTGTAATTCGTCATTACCTGGTCTTTCGAAATGATTAGTTCGAAGAAAATATTTCACCCATATGGGGCTTGAACCTTGAACTTCCCTATTCATAGCCAAACACGCTGCCCCTATGCTACCGAGTGCTTGTAACATTTGAATCGCAGATATGGCATAAGATACCAAATAGATTCTCATCATTATTTGTATCACATAAACTATATCAATTAGTTAATATCATTGTGATAATTAGAGATTGTCATCGAATGACATGTTATAGAATTTTCAAACCTAACCTACATATATAATTCCTCTCTCTCCACCTTCTCTACCCCCACAACCCGTTAATATGTGTGTTGCAATAAAGACAGACCATTAGTTCATTAGTTCAAGTTTAATTTGAATAAATAAATATATTTAAAATGAATAATTGCAATAATGAAATGCAATAGGAAAAATTTGATTTCACGAAAAATCTAGTTAATTCAAATAAAAAATAAATAAATAGACGCGGTTAGTTAATATTAATAGATTTTTTCTGTCATTGTAGGATGGTTCATAAAAATTGGCAGAATATCGCGTATGAGCTCGTTCGAGAATCGGCCAACAATGAGTGTATTGATTTGGTAGTATATTTGTTAAGAATAATGTCCAATGGACTCGTAAAAAGTATTTATCTCGTCTCTCAATGACTTCAACGCGAAACAATGAATCGTCAATATACGAATTGCGGTTCGATCATACGTTACTCGGCCGAACATTGGCCTCGTATCGGCAAAAACATGATTGGCGAGTCTATACTTCGCCAAACATCGACCTCGTATCGATAATTCAATTATTAGAGAGCCTACATTTGGCCGAACATTGTCCTCGTATCGGCAAACCAATGATTGGCGAGTCTATACTTCGCCAAACATCGGCCTCATATCGATAAACCAATAATGAACAAGTCTATACTTGGCCGAACATTGGCCTCGTATTGGCAAACCAATGATTTGCCAGTCTATACTTCGCCAAACATCGGCCTCGTATCGACAAGCCAATGATTAGCGAGTCTACGTTTGGCCGAACATTGGCCGCGTATCGGCAAACCAATGATTGGCGAGTCTATACTTCGCCAATCATCGGCCTCGTATCGACAAGCCAATGATTAGCGAGTCTATATTTGGCCGAACATTGGCCTCGTATCAGGAAACCAATGTTGGCTAGTCAATACTCAGCCGAGCATTGGCGTACAATTGGTTAATCGATCATCGTCCCGCCAACATTGGTCCAAGTATTGGCCGTTACGGTTCGATTGGCGAAACCTACATGGGACATACATCCGCCTATTTTTTGGCGGCACACAAGAAATACACTCACGGCACACCGGTTGAAATTCACTGTATTAGCCTATTAACGCCCAAGCGACTATGTTTGAACACTTGAGAGAAAAAGGATGTTTTTTGCAGTCTACAGCAGAAATAATGTCCCCCACTCCAAGTAAAATCGCCTGTTCTTCCGATTTATGGTATCAACTTTGAATTTTGATCCTTCCTAAAGGACGAAAAAGGGGTTTTAACTTGAAAAGCGGGGTAAAAGCATGCTTTTACTACCTACCTATCGCTGAAAAACCACGAATGTTTTGATTTTACCCCGCTTTTCAAGTTAAAACCCGATTGTTAACTATAGTTAACTATACGGCTACTTTTAATGGTTAACAAAGTGTCAACAAAAGGTTAACTCTTATCGGTTGTCGGTAAGTTAGCGTAAAGTCATCAAATCGACATATCCGAAAGATATCCTCTTAAAGGCACGAAAATGCCAAGACACCACTGCCATCTGAAAGTCGTCCGATAGGCATCCGAATAAGATAGACAAAACGACATCTAAACGGCATCGAAGAGTACTATCGAAAGGATATCTATTTATTGGCCATAATGGATATATATACGTATATATCCTATCTATTTCTTTATAAAAATTCAACGTATTAATAGTCTAGAAAATTTAATTTAGCTCAATATTACCGATTTTCAATTGTTATATAATAAACATAGATAATGACATTTTTTGTTACTTTCAATACGAACGTGCGTTTATATGTGCTCGTTCGTGTTGCAAAAAAAAATTTCATTATCTATGCTTGTCATACAATAATTAAAAATGGGTTATATTAAACTACATTAAATATTCCAGACTGTTAATAAGTTAATTTTTATAATAAAGAAATTGATGAGATATTTTTATGCCGGTTTCGAAGTGGGTTTGGTATTTATAAATAAAACATTAACTAATTCATTATAAGTGAAATATAATTTAATGTTATACAAATTAATTTAATGTTCAAAAGCTTAAAAAGTTGTGGTACAGTCGTTATTGGACTTTGCTGTTACGATCACGCCTTTTGGTGGTCGCAATGTGTGCCGCTTTTATGCCCCCCCCCCCCCCCCCCCCACACAGCGAAGTCAGTCGGCAATGCGAGCTTCGATCTCCTTTAACTTTGCGTCAGCAAAAACGCTTCTTACATCTGAAAAATAAAATGAACAAATATTATCAATAATATATTATTAAACGTGTGACGGCTACTGTACAGCGAACTACTTCACAAAATATCGAAAAGAACCGAACGGTCTGATAGCGAACATCAACCACAGATGGGCGTGGGCCATTACCCACATAATGAAATTACATATCTAATTAATAATTACTTTCAGCGTTTGTAATGAAAACTCATTTAATTACAAATCATCTCGATCGTTGGTAATTCGAATTTATTTAATTACAAATTACTTCAAGCGTTTATAATCAGAAATTATTTAATTAAAAATTACTTCAAGCGTTTGTAATTAGAATTTATTTAATTACAAATTACTTCGCGCATTTGCAATCAGAATGTATTTAATTAAAAATTAATTTGAGCATTTGTAATTGAATTACTTTTGTAATTTAATTACATTTGTAATTTAATTACATTTGTAATTTAATTACATTTGTAATTTAATTACATTTGTAATTTAAGTACATTTGTAATTTAATTGCATTTGTAATTTTATTACATTTGAAATTTAATTACTTTTGTAATTTAGACACCGGTGCGATGGTCTAGTGGTTAGGGTGCTCGCCACTAAACCAGCGGACCGGGAGGTCCCGGGTTCGAATCCCAGTCGCGTACATTTCGCAAGAGGGGGGAACAGTGTGAAAGATGGAGAAAGAAGGAGTAAACAGTAGAGGAAAGAAACGGGCACAATGAGGGGAAGAATAGGTATCAAACGCGATAGCCGTGTACCTAAGGAAAAAAATACTTTTGTACTTTAATTACATTTGTAATAAAATTACTTTTGTAATTTAATTACTTTTGTAACAAAATGGACAGTAGAGGAAAACGGGCACCTCGGCTGAATACCGCAATTGTGGGAGAAACGGGCATCAAGCCTAAACATGATAATTTTGTTTTAAGGGTTACGTGGGTTTCGAAGCTAACACAAGCATATTTTATCTATTAAAAAAATATAATATATCAATTATTTTATTTAAAATGTTAAGCATATAAAAGAGCAACATTTCAACAATACTTAGACAATATTTCATTCTAAAATTTGGGAAATTCAGCCGATGGGACCTGGTTTCCGGAAACCCCTAAAAAACCGGTGGACACGATTTCTCAAAAACTAATGCACCGATCTTATTGAAATTTTTCATACTTCTTCAAAATAGCATTGACTAGTGATTGGACGAAGAATTTTTTTAAAAATTGATATTTGAATTTCTGGCAGAGTTGTATGCAAAATAGTTCAATTTTTGTTACAATTTACACTACGTATAGCCTTGTAGAATTAGTAGCAATCTAAATTTTTTTAAAACCTTCATTCAATCACTAGCCAATGCTATTTTGAAGAAGTGTGCAAAATTTCAATATGTGAGGTGCATTAGTCTTAGAGAAATTGTGTCCACCGTTTTTGAGGGCTCTCCAGAAAGCAGATCCCACCGGCTGAAATTTCTAAAATTTTGGATGAATTTTTAAGAAAATATTCTTGAAATATTGCTCTTCTACGTGCTTAGCATTTTGATTAAAAAATTCATATATTATATTTTTTTTAAGTAGAGAAAATATTTTTTTTTTACTTCGAAACTCACGTAACCCCTGAATTGATTTTGTTATCATATTCCGACGTATGCTATATCGACGATAACACAAGAATGCAAAAAGATTGATAAAATAAAAAAATAAAATTAATCGTACAATTAACTGAATTCAAAAATGAATATAATTAAAAAATCAATATTTTGATTGTTTTGAAAATTTCGACAAAAATGATCGAATGCTATATCGAATACTATATTGAAATGTAATCTAACACTCGGGGGTTTTGGGGTCACTGAATTCAAATCCCATATCAAATTTTATAAATTCTAAATGGCGGGGCCAATATGGTGGATCAAAAAAGCTAAATGTTATATCATTAAAACGAAATCTGTCACTCGAAAGTTGTTGACGTCACGCGATCCCAAGTTAATGTAAATATTCAAAAATCAAAAGAGCTTTGAAACGTCTGCGAAGAATTGAACAAAATTGAACAAATGAGACATTAAAGAAAAAAAATCAGAAAAAATCTAACGATCGCGCCACCTTTACTAAACATAAATATAGTTTGGTTGAGTGGAAGAGATGGGAAGCACAAGTTTCATCCTAATCCGACAATTTTTGAGTTTTATAGAAACCATTTTGAAGTCGCTAGGTTCAAATTCATTATTTGAATACGAAGTTTGAATTCAGCAACCCAAAAACCCCCGCGCATCAGCTTTTATTTCAAAAAATTAAATGTTGTTTTTTATCCGCCATTTTGAATTTTGAAAAATTAACTCCAGATGTGATTCATTGGTCTCAAAAACCGAAGTATACTCACTCTTGTCGAAATGCAGCTATATTTTAAATTTGCATTCACGATATTGTATCTATTGTTGAAAATATTTAAAAAACTTATGTTAGGTTTGAATTTAACGACCTTGAAAACAAAAGATACTTTTGTCGGAATCAAACGATTTTTCGAATTTTGCATCCGCTATGCTCCACTATATCCTCCAAAAATCGAAATGTTCTTTCTTCCGATCCGTTAATGATATCCGCCATTTTGAATTTTCAAAATCTGATTTCAGATTTGGATTCAACAACACCGAAAAGCCCCTGAGGGTAGGCTTTTATTTTTTTTTAAATGGTGATTTTTTTATCCGCCATGTTGGATCCGCTATTTTGAATTTTGAAAATCTGAGTTCAGGTTCGGATTCAGAGACCCTGGAAACCCCCGAGCATCAGCTTTTATTTCAAAAAAATAAAATATTGTTTTTTTGATCCGCCATTTTGAATTTCGACATACACGCGCACGTACGCATACACACACATGCACACATGCTTGCGAACACACATACACGCACTCGTAATGTTAGGCATCCACTCACCCAGGTAAGTACACAGTCACATATCTTCACTTAAAGACACGCACTTGGGTACAGATAGGGTGGTCCGCACTCTCGCATAGTCTCTTTAACATTTACTCCCATCCGAATCATACGAATGTATCTAAATTGCAAATATTATTAAATAGAAACTGGAATTAAATTACAAATGTAATTGAATTACAATTGTACTTCAATTACATTTGTAATTAAAATACAGATGTAATTAAATTACAATTGTAATTAAATTACAAATGTAATTCAATTACATTTGTATTTAAATTACAATTGTAATTAAATTACAATTGTAATTAAATTACAATTGTAATTGAATTATAAATGTAATTGGATTACAATTGTTATTTAATGCTCAATGTAATTCTTAATTTAACAGAGTCCAATTACCCATTAAGCGTGTAATGTGTAATTAAATCTTGTTTCAATTATCCATTACCAGCTTAGTGTGTAATTAAATCGTGTTTCAATTATCCATTACCCATTCAATGAATAATTAATGTGAGGTTCAATTACACATTACTGGGATAATCTATAATTGAATTTTATTCGATTACATTATTGCCCATCTCTGCTGCGTAGTAGCCGCCGAAGTCTCAACGTAAACATAAACATGTCGATGCCGGACGATCGTCCATGTGATAAATACGGAAAGTTTACAACTAAATGGAAGCTGCAGTGGACGGAAAATATTATCATCGCGAATAAAAGACGAAAAATAATCGATAAGGATTCGAACGAGTCGATAGTCGAAGGGCGTCGTATAGTCGAAATAAAGAGGTTAGCTGACGAAATGTGGTGCTTGACGTGTGACGCTCCACTGTCATTTCGATACATTGAGAAGGAAAAAAGGATCGGGCTAGCTAGCATTTTTCATGTGAGATGTCACGTTTGCCTTCTACTTTGTGAGGTAAAAACGAGTAAATCCCACGAAAAAAACAATTGTACGCAATATGATGTTAACGTGAAAAATTCTCTCGGTAAGTAATAAAACCATTTTCGCTCTGTCTTTGAATTGTTATTAATTGATATGTAAACTTTTAGCTATGATCGACGCGGGCGTAGGCGCTACTCACATGAACAGCATTTTGTCGACACTCAATATCCCTACGGTTAGTAGCACGTTAGTGAAACGGAACGAACGTCGTGTTGGAAAAATCCTGGAGGAACTAGCACACGAAACGTGTAGGGAAGGAGTGAAACTTGAAAGAAAATCGACTCTGGCCGCTACTTCGTAAGAGAACATTCTATTGATAATCTCAATAGAACTCAATAGAATATAGATAATCTCAGTAGAACTCTCAATAGAACTCAATAGAATATAGATAATCTCAACAGTCTATTGATAATTGTGAATTTTTACCATGTATATAAAAAATTGTGTGAAAAATTTCTGTGCAGAACTGTCTTTAAAAAACCTTCTTTAAATGTATAAATGGAAAGACCGTATTTTAATCATGTCTAACAAAGCTATGAAAGCAGACAGCTTTTTTTAAGAAAAATGATCTGTCAAACGATATCTGGAATTGGCAGCATAATTTTGCAAATATACTTGCTCTAATTGACGTCTTTCAAAATTACTATATTGAAATTTAATAAATTATCACTAACCAATTCTTTTTTTTAGGTTTCGTAGAATTTGTTGATACTTCATGTAATATTATGTACGTATCATTATTGCATACCCAGGAAAACTTATTGGTATGCAGCCAGGACCATGAAGCCAATGCTGTTTCTCTGAGAGCAGCCAACGCCAACTGAATAGTTCTGCGCAGCTTCTCAGTTGTTCAATATTATAAACGGAATATTGATCTTCGTTTTGAAACTAACCAAATTATGGTTTAATTATTATTATCATTGATTGCATGTTAAAAAATAGTGTAGTTATGTAATCGAGTTTGCATTGCACAATTCGTGTATGTGGCTTTTCGTAGTTATTTTCAGGAATTCCATACTGAAAACTGTGAATATATGGACAAGAAGCGGCTGCAAATTCGAAGCTGTTACTTCGCGTATTTTTTCGTACTAATAATTTTACTCGTTCTCATAACTCACTGTCGTGGAATTTGACAGTTGCAGTTAATTTCAGCCAATGGCTTCGTTTCAACCATTCCATTTCTATCTATTGCCTTTTGTTTCACCCTTTCCATTTATATCTATTGGTTTCTGTTTCACTTTTTTCTTGATTGTATAAAAAATGACCTCGTAATGCGTATGATTGTATAGTTTTTTTGTAATAAATTTTATAGAACAGGTGATCAGCAGCCACCCGATAAGCCAGATGTACAAGAGCAAAGTATAGTACCGTTAAAAGCTCCATATGATGCGGGATGGCAAAAAAAAGGATCGGGACGAGCATATAACAGTCAAACTGGTAAACTAGCTTCATTGCAAAAATCTAATTTATCTTACTATTAATAAGATTGGTCAATTATGATTCTACTCTTTCTGCGTATTTCAGGTCATGGTATTGCAATAGGATCGAAGAGCGGTAAGGTTTTAGCTTATGGGACGAAAAATAAACGATGTATTCTCTGTGAAAAAAGGACATCTACCAGACGATCATGATTGTCGGCTGAATCACACTTGGAGTTCCAAATCTATGGAGGCTACTATTGCTGTGGAAATATTAACAAGAAACCCGATCTTGAAAGAAGAGAGAGTCGTGATTGCTACGCTTATCGGTGATGATGACTCGTCGACAATCGCACAGGTTCGACGTGAGTCAGAGCATCCTGTTGAAAAGGAATCAGATAAAAACCATGCAATCTGCACCCACAGCAAAAATTTGTGGTCGTTGAAAATTCCCAGCAAACTAATCGATTACATCAAGTATTGTTTTGGCTGCGTACTAGAAAAAAATAAGGGCGATGTGGAATCTGTGAGAACAGGCCTTTTGAATATAGTTCCACACGCTTTCGATGACCACTTGAACTGTGGTTCTTGGTGCGGATGCAATAAAGACCCATCAAAGTTCACGCACAAGATTCTGCCAAATGGAAAAAGTCTAATCGATATGAACATCCCTGTGGTTCAACCCAGCAAACGAGTCATTCCACAATATATCTCTCAGAAAAACGGTCAAACGGTGTCATTATGGTGGATCGGAGTCGAATGATTTTCGCGTGGCTTCAGCAGTTTGCCAAAAAAATCGTGGGACTTCTTACGCGGTAGACGTCAATGCGAAGCTTAGTCTGTCGCCGGGTACGCATACGAAAAAATATCGAGCTGGGAAGGACAAAGTGAGAATCGACCGAGGGCTGGCTGCTAAAACCGTCGAGAAGAAGCGTCGTCGTCGTCGTCAACTGCACCGATTGCGTCATTCAAAAAATGTTGTCTCAGAAAATAGAGAAGGGATTACCTATTTGTCTGGGAGTGGATTCCATTCATTCGAGGACATCAATGATAATTTTACCAAAGGAAACGAATCCATTCCAAGTAACAGTCGTATCGCGTTTTTTGATGTAGAAACAACGGGGCTTTCAAAATCATACGAGATTGTGCAGCTTTCTGCCAAACTTGGTTCTAAGACGTTTGATGCATATCTCGTACCTGCGCACGGCTTCGCGCCGACCGCGTCTCTAGTGACAGGTATAATATACCTTATTACAACGTTTTCGCGAAAATGTGAACTCCAGGTATATAATAAATATTAATGAATATTTTTATCGTCAGGTTTGAGCGTTAATGATGGAGAGCTTTATCGAAATGGCGAGAAGATGAACGCGAAACCGCGGAGGTTGACGATGAAATCGTTTATTGATTTCTTGGCACCTGGGCCTGTAATACTCATTGCCCACAACGGAGGGCGATTTGATGCTCCTCTACTTCTAAAAGAGATGCAAGTTCTGGGATTCATGGACGATTTCCAATCAATAGTGTGCGGATTCTGCGATACACTTCCTCTTTTAAAAAAGAAATTGCCAGATAGAGTAAAAAGTAAAGGGTCTTTCAGTCCACCAGCTTTAGCGGAAGATTTTGTTGGAATCGGATCGTCTGCTGGTGCTCATGACAGTATGGTCGACGTGACTACGCTAGAAAATATTGTGAAAGTTATTGGTGTTATTGAAGAAAATCTCCGATGCAATGCCGTGACCGTAAGATCCATAATTACCGAGGAAATTCGATCCACAAAAACTAAAAAGATTAAAAAAAATTTGAATTGTCTCAAAAACAATGTGTCGACGGGAATGTTAACGAAAATAGCGAAAGCTGGCATAACTATCGACAACCTAAAAAAATCACTTCTCGATGGTGGAGGTGAAGACGCTGTTTTAATGCTTTTGGGGGTTGATGTGAACGGTCGACCTCGAGTAACGAAAAACAAACGCATTCTCCAAAACTTGATAGCAGAGCTGAAAAAATGCACATAAAAAATTTCGTCGATTACTCGCTCAATTATATTATGGTTAGTACGATGTGATATAAATGTACGATTACAACAAATCAATATTTGTATAACATTGTTCAACTTGAATAGCACTGTGAAAAATAAAAGTATAAAAGTTTATTAAAGTATAATATGACTTTTTTTTATTAAATGTGTGGGTATATGCATACAGAATATAGACCCACAAACTTAATCATGTTTCACACTTATAGCATATTTCATATACACACACATATGACTCATAGTTTACTAATGTTAAAATAAAACAATAAAGTTGATGTGAAAAAATTCATGAAAAACTTCAAATCGGGTTAATTTCGCGGCACTTGCTATTTTAAGGTTAGGGTAACATGACTGACGCAGCGTTGCCACATCGATTCACATGCTAGCCAAGATTCGTAATTTTTACCAAACCTTGATTGTTAAATATTGAATATATATGGTTTTCGGTGGGCAAGATAAATTTTTTTTTTCTAAATGCTTACAAAGGTTTAGCTCACATTACTCCGGTGTTAGAAATGGTTTGTCTTGGTGGTAATTAGCCAAAAAATTGCACCACCCGTAGCGTGAACGTCTTGTCAATCTAACCACACGTAAAATTACACACAACAAACTATTTTTTATCTCGGGTGTTTTGTGGTGAAAAAATTTCAAAAAATTTGTGAAGGCTCAGTATAGTCTACCCAATAACATATATTTTTTCAAACATTCAATCTTGGATTGTGGCTAACGCTCCAACCTCCTTAATATTGTTCCACCGTCAATCTGCTAGGATTCCAGCAAAAAATCCATATGTTTTTGGCATCCCTGGTTTCGAAGATGGTCGGCTTAAATATTTGAGGGCGTGTGCGCTCATGAGACAATACGCGCACAAGTTTGAGAAAGCATATGGCAACTTCCTGCGCAGCTCAGAATGTAGGCGAAAACGAAATATTAGACATAGCCAATTTCATGGGCCACGCAGAGGCCATTCACAGGTCTCATTATCGGCAATCGGTGGTCGAGCGAGATATGATTGGCGTAGCAAAACGTCTGCGCTCCGCAATGGGCTATGACGATGCGGAAGTAATTGATAAAGTCAGCGAAGAAGAAGAGTATGTTCCGAAAGCTCCTTTGACATCTTCAAATAAATCATACCATCGCTCGAATCGGAGAATGAGTGTAGATCCGAACGTTCGAAAGAAGAGAAAAGTAGCACCGCAAAAAACGGTGAATTTCGAGCTCGATTCAAATAAATCAGCGTCAAGTCCCTGATGGAAATCCGCTTATTGAAATTCGACAAATAATGTTGAAATCTGTTAAAAAATGTCAGAAACTGTGAAAATGAATAGATTCTAACATAATTTGATGGAAACGTACATATTTTGATAGATTCTGTCGGAAATAATCTATGAAAGTCGGACAGAACCTCACATATTATGTTAACTTTACGGAATGTCATAAAATCACAGAATTCGATACTTTCTGTCAACTTTTTGTCAGAAAATGTCATCAATTAACAAAAAATGATAAAATTAATTTTCCATTTTTTGACATATTGTTGCATCGAAAAGAATGACAGAAAATGACAAAAAATGATAGAAAACGATAATTTTTATCATAATTTGTTGTCACATTTTTGTTGAATTCTGACAGATTTCAGCTGTCATTAAATCACAGAGTTTGATACTTTCTGTCATCTTTATGTCGGAAAATGTCATCTTTTAACAAAAAATGATAAATAAGTTTTCCATTTTTTTACATATTGTTGCACCGAAAAAAATGTCAGAAAATGTCAAAAAATGATAGAAAACGATAATTTTTATCATAATTTGTTGTTACATTTTTCGTGAATTCTGACAGATTTCAGCTGTTAGTGAAACGGAGCTTTATGTGTCACCAAATAAAAGTATTATTGAATATAAAGTCCCAAATTTCTTTCTTTCAGCATTTCCATTAAAATTTAGAAAATTATATGTAAATTCCATCAAATATTGACGAATTCTGACAATTTATTATCAGAATCGATAATTAAATGTCAAAATTCATCAGAATATATCATATATTTATAATGCAAAATGTCAAAAGTTAACAGGTTCGGTCATTATATGACAAAAAATAAAAAAGAATGAGATAATTTGACAGATTCGGTCATAATATTTCATGAATGTTAAAGAATTCCATTTCATTCCATTAAATAATGACATTTAATGACGAAAATCTCACAAAAAATAAGAAAGAATGATATAATTTGACATATTCGGTCATAATATTTTATAAATGTTGAAGAATTTCATTATATTCCATAAAAAAATGACATTTAATGACGAAAATCTCACAAAAAATAAGAAAGAATGATATAATTCGACAGATTCGGTCATAATATTTCATGAACGTGAAGAATTCCATTTTATTGCATCAAAAAATGACATTAAATGACGAAAATCTCACATAAAATGGAAAACTCTTACGACATTATATGACATATTATGTAAGATTCTGACAGAAATTACTGAATTATAACATTACTTTTCTGATAAAATATGACAGATTCTGTAAAGCATGTTCCAATTTCCGGTCAGAAATCATGAACTTCTCACAGAAAATGTCAAATCTCGAAATAATATGACAGATTCTGTCGTATAAATGACATATTCTGACATTATTTCTCATTGAAAGTTGACGGAATATTATCAAATCTGACATTTTTTGTTAAAATCTGACGAATTCCAATAAGCAGATTTCCATCAGGGGTGATTCGACGGTGCCATCTTCAAAAAAATCAAAGAATACGGTATCAACACAGAAGGAAAACAAAAATTCTAAGTCTGACATAAGCGACAAAAAATCTAAAAAACGATGGTCTCAAAATGAGAAAGATGCTGCTCTATATGCATTTGGATCAATGATCAAAAACAATAAACTACCTTTCACGAACGATATTAAACATTTTCTACAGAAAAAAAAGTAGTTCAACGGACGATCGATCAAGTACGCACATGGGCATCAAATGAGAAGAAAAAATGGAACATGGATTAGTGATATCAATTTTAATATTGGTTTCACCTCGCTTGAAATAAGTATCAATACCATGATTATTACTCATCACAGTATTTAAGAAACTTCAATCCTTTTACGTACTTCGGAATTAATGGAGTAATAAAACAAATTTATAATTTCAGTTTCCAAGACCACCGAGAATTTCGGCGAATTTATGTCAATCTTCTTTATTTTTTATTATTCATTGGAGTAACAATCAAATGATAAGAACAATTTATTATTGTAGCATGTAAAACACTAACGAAGAGTTTATTGTTTGAAATATTTTTTTTTAATTCAAAGTTCAATGAATCGATTTTTTTAAATGATCTGCGTTGATATGATTACTTTTTTTTTTAGATTTTGAGTTAGTCTGTAAAAATGTAAACATATGTAAAGAGAATTGGTAGAATAAAATTCGTTTATTGTTTCTCATTGATCATGTGTTAATCAATCGCTTTTCAGCTTCACCATATAAATATTACAGAAAGTTGATAAACGCAGTGGCTGAATGAGATACTTCTTCAATTACAGATAGCTTCAGTCACTCAAATATTCGAAAAATTCAATCTGGTTAGTTTAATGACTCCTGAGGCATCAAACCAACCATATTGTATTTTTCTGACATTTTGTGGACAAAAAGCCATTAATTCGATAGTTAATTAACCGTTCAATTCATTTGATAATTATTAATATCAAATTCTTTTTGGGATAATTTCACATGATAAGTATTAAATTCAATTTCTTTCTGAAAATATAAGAACGATTAAATCTTATCCAACCGAAAATCGATACAGTGTATTTCTCCCATTTAATCGTTCTCATTTAGAAGTCAATCTGGCATGCATGCCAGATTGAAAATATTTCATATCGTACGGTTCCTTCAGTGACAAATGTCTTCGAAACAACCACTATATTTGTATATTATATCGGGTGGTCATTTCCGTGACCAATTTCATTGAAAAAGCCATGTAATGTTGAATACTATTCATCCAGAGTATACAGAATATTAATTTCGTATCGGCGATGCAAAAAGTATACTTACCTATTCGTAAATTCCTTGGAGGATGAAAATATATAATTGATAAAAGACAAATGCAATGTGTCAATTCAGAAGTGGATAATGCAAAACCATTCAATGAAAATGACACATTGCATTTTTCTTTTATAAATTGTAGGATTTGATCCTCCAAGAAATTTACAAGAATATAAGTATACGTTTTTCATCACGGATACAAAATCATAGGTCTATATACTCTGGATGGACAGTATTCGATTCTGCATGGGTTTTCAAATAAAACCGGTCACTGAAATAACCACATTATATAACATACGTACTATGGGTATTTCGACGACAGTCGTCGTCGAAATATCCACAATATCGATATCGAAATATCCATCATGATATTGAAATGGAAAGGATTGAATGGGCAAAATACACTGTGTCGATTTACAGTTGGATAAAATTTGATCGCTCATATATTCCCAGAAAGAATTTCAGTTCAACAATTATCAAAAGAATCGAACGGTTAATTAATTTTCGAATTAATTGATGCATAAAAGAAAAATTCAATGTGGGAATTTTCAAGTGGATAATGCGAAACCGTTCAATTAACGGGATTGAATTAAATGTGATAATTATTGAGTTTATTATCTAATTTATTGGCCACTATAAGTTTTAGTCACGAAAATGCCTAGAAAATATAATGTGGCCATTTTGATCGCCTTGCCAGAATGTATATTGATTCCTATCAGTGTCATCAAAATATCCTCTTGAAGATTTGTTGGATATTTTGATGACAGTCATTGAAATGTCCACCAAACATAGACTGTGATGTACCGTGAGTCTTCAAAAAATTCCATATATATACACGGAGAAAACAGGGGCCTCGAAGTTTAGAATTAATGCTATGCTTCTAAAAAAAATATCATTAAATATCAAAAAGTATTGAATGGAAGATAGAAATTGTAATTATGGTACAGTAATAATGAAGAAATTTAAATTTTAACCTACGACATGGCACGCAAACTGATACAAATAATACATTTTATTCGGCATATTGTGATTTTTTGTAGTATTCAAAAAATATTTTGCCCACGTGATTGGAACAATTACTTTCCAGTATTCTACAAAGAGTACGGTATAAAGAGTCACATTTTACTAACAACTTCGTAATATTTTTTGCTATACGCCGAAGATTTATGCTATGCGTATAGTGAAATCTATACATATAAGAAGATTCATGTTATGCGTATAGTAAAATCCATATGAAAATTTAGCGTGTAATAAAGGTTGGTGTTTTACAAAAAGTATGGTATAAAGAGTCACATTTTGATAAAACTTCATAATATTTTTTGCTATACGCCGAAGATTCATCCTATGGGTATAGTAAAATCTATATGAAAGTGTAGCGTGTAATGTAGGTTGGTTTTTTCCAATAAGTTCTATCCGCCATAAACTGCATGTTACTCTGGAGTATAAAATCTAACCCTATGTGGTATAGCAAATTGTCAAATCGAATTGGTGTTTCCTACCTTAATTCTGTAATGTAAATTCGAGGTTAGTTTATAGCAACCTTTAACATTTTTTACGGCATTTAAAGCGATTACTATTATAAAGATTGCCGTAGTATCGTTAAAAGTATCATGGTGTCTATGACATTAATTGTTAAACATATAACTGTGCAATTTTCTCGTTTCCCCCACCATTCTCCTATTTCCATCCTTTTTTGTATTCACGCGCGCTGTGAGAATATTTCTCGCTCTCTCTCTTTTTTTCACCATATACATGACGGGAAGAATTTCCGGTCATATACGAGTTCTCTCAAAGAATTGTCAACTTTCGTATATTTTATATTATTCAAAATTAGATTACTATTACATAAGATATAATAATATATACAAAGCAGTGATGAAATTTGTAGAATTTTTGATGATGGAACCTAGAGTTTCTACCCTGTTGTTATATTGGATATGTTTAATATTTATATATTTCTTATTCATTTATGTATGCCATAAGTATGATTTATTCGATTTTTGGGCAAAGTTCGTCGCCGTGGGTCTTTATTCTCAGTTTTGTTTACTTTTGCAGAGGATAAGGGATCTTTCCACTCTCCCCGGAGCTCTCACGTATACGCGACAACGCGGCAAAACGGTTTTTTACAATTAGTATAGTAAATTTTCTTCGCCACTCAGATACAAAATCTATCCAAACAGTATCGTAGGTATACATGAAAATCCTGTTTCGTCGCGTCGAGAGGACCGCTTTGTTCTTTAGTCGAGTTTCAAAAGTCGAAGAAAGTGGTCATCGTGCATCAGCAATGTCAGCTAGTGTCTAGATACGCAGTTACACAGTTACACAGTTATTATTCGTCATCGTCAAGTGCCATCGATTAATGGATTTGCAATCGATTACAAGTAAGTACAAAGATGTCATATTTTTATATTTTCTTAACTCTTGTGTAATATTCGAATGTGTGAAATATTTCAATACGACATTAACGAGGCATGTATGGGTATTAAATTTAGCTCGTCAGACGTACATTATTTGTCGAGAATTTTTTAACGATAGCTAAGATAAGCAAACTTTCACATAATTATTGATTACTTTGAAGTATCGCTCATCGCTTCTCGCTTCCGGCAAGTATAACTCTCGCTTATTTCATATATAATTTCTTAGCTTTATCTCTTTCGCATTTATCGATTTACGTGGCTTCTCCTAGAAATGATGTGAAACGTATCTACGTGAAATAGAAATAGCTGTATATTTTTTGGAAAAGTATTTTTAGAGATAGCAAGGAGGTAGACTTGTAAGGCGCTGGCAAGGGCAGGAGGGAGGGAATTCCAGAATCTCGAGCGTACATACATTGTATGACTATAAAATTCTTATTCTCACTTCTTTCGAATGTGAAATTAATGTTTTCGAATTGTTCCTATTCACATACTTATATTGTAGTATGGCTTGAAGAATTAGACTACTCTATACAGCAAAAGAGTACATAGATATATATTGGGAAATAATAATAATAGATCGGAATTTTGTACCCAGGTCTTTATTGTACTACTATGGGACTAAACAAATTTAGTTTCTCGTAGTAATTGAGAAAAAAATGGCGGCTGCAAGCATTTCTCCGTTGATGTTTTTCTTCGAAGGTTTCACGGGCGAAAACGTAACACATGCAATTTTTTAGTAGTGGACTCTTTATGGTACGGTCGACGAGTACATACCTCATACTCGAGGAAAATGCGACACACTTCATAAAAATTTTTTATTATAAAGAACGAAAAAACCATGCTGACTTTTGTATGGTTTTTTAATATTATAATACAGACCTGTGGACCAAAATTTGATTACTTGTATTTTTTCTCTAAAAAAATTGTCAATATGTGCCTTTTTTGTTTGTATAGGAGTTTAATTCTTAAACTATGAGCCCAAAATTTAAATTCTACGCATATCTTCTATTTATTATATCTATATATTGCATCTATTTTTGCATACTTCTTTACAATAGATTCAGGGGTTCGACCCTGTGAACTAGAAAACACTACAGATATATCTAGTTATGGCACTATGATCCCGGCTGTTTGGTGGAATATTTCTACCGATGCAAATGCTATAGAAGCAGATAATTGGTATAGGAGATCATCAGATGACAGGACACAGGTATCACAGAATTTTTTGTTGATAATTTCTTTTGCCATAGTTACAGTTGATTGCGATGATTAGTATTGCAGCAATGTAACATTTGTTACGCTCTTTTTCGACAAATCTGCCGTTTTTGGTTCTTATCATTCGCAGTCATGGTTATCAAAACTAATCCTAAAAAATTGTGGGCAGAATTTTTTGTGTAATGAAGGACACAGATCATCCGACCAACCCTCTCCAACCTCAACGCGTTTCAGCGTGAGCACAATCCAAGCCAACAGCCGCAGAGACAACGAGAACACACCGTCAACATCAAAAGTTGACGAATCGGAAGAAACTCCACGACTGATTGAACAGAGTTCGGTATTGATCGCAGAAGGAAGTCAAGCCGATAAAGATATCAGTGTGCAAGATGTAATCAATGTAAGAATTCATAAGTATTTTATTTACAAAAATGTATATAAGCTCGACAAAATGTCTTGATTGATTGACTTTTTTTCAATGTTTAGGATCTTCATGCGTATCTCCAAAGTATAGTCGATGGAAAGTCCATTTTATTACTATACGAGGAAGAAGGTAACTTGCCCCCACGTTACCGCAGCTTGCTAGTTCGAACCATCATTGCCCGAGAGAAGGAAAAAGCGTTCAAAAATCTTCAATGTGCAGAAAAGTTATCGCACTTCGAGTATGTTTGTAATTTGTTTAGTATAATTATCAACTGATGCATTCTATAATAACTGTATGAAAATGTTTTAAATTGTTTAATAGAATAACGAGCGATCAATTTCAAGATTTCGCACGACGAATCTGCGAAGTTTTCCCGAATGAAAAACGCGGCACATATTACAATCCGTACAAAAAGGTAGGGAACGTAAAAATATGTGCCTCAGGCAAACTGTACGATCATTTCAACTATATGAAAAGTAAGCTGCACGAAACAGGGCAACTGATAAAGAAAAGGAAAACATTGGACAACAGCATCTCGACGCCGAAACAGGTTAAACCCACAGGTATTTTTTAAAATGGCGAGTCCATTTTTTGAATTGTATTTTCCATTATTTTTGTCGCGTGTCAATATGTGTTAATAAATGTGTTAATGAACCGCTGTTGATTATCGATTTTCAGAGACTGAAGAACAAATAATTGAGTGGCTGAAGCATGAGATTAGCCCGTGGAATCGCGTGATCGATGCCTGGAAAGCCACGTTCGCCATCCGACGAAGTTTACTAGTGGAAAATCACATTTCCGTTGCAGATTACGTAAATCGATTCAAGTGCCTTCAAGATCCAAAAGGATATACATTGGTAAAATCTTGAGTTGTTTAGAGTAGAGATTTAAATTATTCTTTATGATTTTAATGATTAAATTTTAGATTATTTGTATATGCCAATATTTTCAATATACTTTAATTTTACTTTTCAGTTTCATGAAGACTTCGCAAAATTGCACCCCGGTAAGGAGCACTGTCTTCTTGCGAAATGGGCGAGTGTTAAATCAAAATTACTGGCGATATTGCAAGGAACAAGAAAGCCCACTTCAATAGAAAAACAAGTTCAAGTTAATGAGCTTCTGACTTTGCCATCAGGTAAAATTTAGTTATTTGTATACAATTAATGAATAAGAAATAACAGTTGTGTGGTTTTCAGAACGTCAAGATGCCTCCGTACTGTATCTTCTGACAACGCTGATACAAACGTCTTATGTCGCCATAAGTCCAGTGGAAACGAGTGATACTCGAGGAGCGAAAAAGCGCGCAATAAAAAAACGAAAAGTCTCAACGCTCGAAGCTCAAGAAGCGTTCTTTTTGGTCGTACCGGTATGTATTCAAATAATTTATGGGATAAATTAAAATACGAAAAATTAAAATAAAAAATTAAATGAAATTTAAATTAAAAAAAATGAAAACGATACATTTAAAAAAAATACAATAAGTTAAAAATGGTCATGTTATCCATTTCCTTCCTTTGATTTAATCAATTGAATTTAATGATGACTTTTGCCATTGCTATTATTATTATTTTTTAAATGTTGCATCTAAATTGTTAACTTGCTTAAACAATGCTTATATTTACATTTTATTCATAACAACATGTTTATACACAGAATGCCAGCAATCTACAACTCAACGTGGATAGAAAACGAGAGGAGGCTCGCCAAAGAAAGGAAACTTTCCAGCCATTTCCGGCACTGGTAGGAACACTGACAAATGTTGAAGATGCGTACGTGATACTCGAAGACCAACAGTACCGCGTGCAGACAGCTCTGAATGCCATCGATCTGGTCTTTAAAATTTACTACGCATTAGACTGTAAATATCCAAGTGCAGCGAGACAAATTTGGATATTCTTCCAAGAAGGTATATACAGTATAAAGAACGAGTCTGAGAATAGTAACGTTAGCGTTAGGATGTTGATCGGCGAAGTGACGGACACTTAGGTTTTAAAGTTAAAAAAGTATATTTTTTAACTTTATTATTAAGACATATAAATCAAATACACAATGTTTGTTTGTTTTGCTTGTCAAGATACGTATAGTTCGAATAAGGATTTACTTCGTCATATTAAAATCTCTCATTACTCATTGAATAAATTCAAATGTTCGGAAAAAAATTGTCGCCGAAGTTTTCCTCTATATTGGTCTTTTTGGAGGCATAGAAAGCGTGAACATGATAATGTACCGATAAGCGCTGAAGTGAATATCGTGCTTCCTATGTCTGATAATGGACCCTCGTCGAGTTCAAATGTACACAAAGAAAACTTTGATAGCGATATTGATTGCTGTTTTCTCGAAGATGAGCCACAAACTAATTCTTTGCAAATTGATTCATTGACGGTATCGCAGGATACAAAAAATCCGGAACGATTTTCAAAACTCGTAAAGTCACACGCATCAAAATTTGTTGGCCAGTTATATAGCGTATCAGACCTACCGAGGAAAAGAGTCCAGACTATCGTTAAGGGCGTACAATCATTTTTCAATGGGAGGGCTATAGACACTCTACGTACAGAAGTATGTTCTCGATTGGAAGCACTCAATGAAACCCCGGAAAATCTCGAGAGATTTCGTAATATGTTCGACAGTATACAAAATCCATTTGATACATTACATTCCGAATATACGAGACTAAAATATTTCGAAGATCAGGGCACATTAATAAGTCCTCTTAAAAAAGTAATTGGCTATCGTGATGAATATATAAAAAAAAGTAATATTCAGACTTTAACCAAAGTACCGGTATCACTCGAATTCATACCTCTACGATGTGTGCTCACGAAATTCTTCGAATTACCCGATGTATTCCAAAAAACTAATGAATATCTAAATTTCCTGTATGGCAACAATGAGATAATCACAAATATAGTTCAAGGTGATTATTGGAAAGAGAAAAAAAATAAGTTTTCCGGGAAAATCGTAATTCCTCTATTAATGTACTTTGACGACTATGAAAATAACAATCCTCTTGGAAGCCATCGTGGAATCGCTAAATGTGGCGCTGTGTACGTTACGGTTCCGTGCTTACCCCCGGCATATCAATCTAAACTGGAAAATATTTTCCTTTTTATACTCTTTAATACGCTTGACAGGACTACGTTCGGAAACTCCGCGATTTTCGATGAGGCGATAGCTGAACTGAATTTTTTAGAAACGACTGGTGTCGAAATTACCTGTTCCGGTCAAGTTCACCGCGTTTATTTTAAAATTGCTGCCATATTAGGAGATAACTTAGGTATACATTCAATTCTCGGATTCGTAGAAAGTTTCAACTCAAATCACACATGTCGGTTTTGTCTAATAAAAAAAGATAAAATTAATAGCGTGTATACAGAAATGGATTGCTGTCTCAGAGATAAGAGTAATTACGAAACCGGAGTGATGCTCGACAATGTCTCTTTAACAGGAATAAAAGAACGATGTATTTTTCACAAGCTGCCTGATTATCACGTGACTGAAAATTTGTCTGTTGACGTCATGCACGATTTTCTTGAAGGCGTATGCCAATACGATCTCGGGATTGTTCTGCATTATTTCATATTGAAATCAAAGTTGTTTTCACTTGAAGAATTTAACATTTTGGTGAGAGGTTTCGATTATAGCGTGCATGATCGTAAAAGTATACCGACAGAAATGTTACAGTCTCATGTCAAATCAAAAAAATATACGATATCGGCAGCTGAAATGCTCTGCTTAGTTCGAAATTTAAGCATGATAATTGGCCATTTAGTACCTCACGAAAATTGTCATTGGCAATTAATATTATCTTTAAAAAGAATTGCTCAAATTTTAACTGCAAAGCTATATCAATATGGATGTTGCGATTATTTGAACTGTCTAATCAACGAACACTTAATTCTGTTGAACGAAATATTTCCAAATTCTCTCAAACCGAAACACCACCTACTCGTACATTATGGTCGTATTATGAAGTTGATGGGTCCATTGTGGAATTTGTCATCCATGAGGTTCGAGAGCAAACATAGGGAAGCGAAAATTACTTCACACGTTTCGATTTCTCGTGTAAACGTCTGTAATACTATAGCATTGAAACATCAACTGAAATTAAACTATCGATTGTTAGAATTTCAATATTATGGAGATTTCGAAAGTGGTCCTGGAAAGAATATTCTATTAACTTCAATTTCTAATTATAATGAGTTTCGTTTCGCATTGCCCGATGGCCTTCAAGAAAAAAATGTTTTTCAAACAAAATGGATAAATCGTTTAGGTAATATAATAAAACCAGAATGCGTTTTGATAATTCCTGACAAAAATGGACCATTATTTTATGCTATCGATAATTTATTATTGGAAGAAGGATACACGGTACTAGCAATTACGTATCGTTTAAATTGCAACTACAACGCGCACTTAGAAGCGTTTCAGATTCATAACGATAACGAGAAAATATATGAATGCCTGACGTGGGTGAACATTTGTGAAAGTTTTGTCAGCTATCAAACTCGATTGGGTGATGGAAAAAAATACGTCGCAAAAAATTTCATTTAAACGTTTGTAAAAAAAAAGTAATACATAAGCAATGTATTAAAATATTCATAATTTACTGTGCTTTAATTTCCAGTTATACTTCTATACATATTTATGTGTATTCATCGTCACTGTAAAACTAAAGTTTATTTAATCAATAACTTATAATTGAGATTTATAACGATAACGAGAAAACATATGAATGCCTGAAGTGGGTAAACATTTGTAAAAGTTTTGTCAGCTATCAAACTCGATTGGGTGATGGAAAAAAATTCGTCGCTAAAAATTTCATTTAAACTGTTTGCAAAAAAAAGTAATACTTAAGCAATGTATTGAAATATTCATAATTGACTGTGCTTTTATTTTATGTTATACTTCTATATATATTTATGTGTATTCATCGTCACAGTAAAAATAAAATGTATTTATTCATTATCTTATAATTAAGATTTATAACGATAACGGGATAATAAAAGAATACCTGAAGTGGGTAAACATTTGTGAAAGTCTTTTCAGCTATCAAACTCGATTGGGTGATGGAAAAAAATAGATCGCCAACTTTTGTAAAAAAATTGTTTGTACAAAAAAGTAATAAATAAGCAATGTATTAAAATAGTCACAATTTGCTGCGTTTTTATTTCACCTTATACTTTTATATATAGTTATGTGTATTGGTCGTCACTGTGAAACGAAAATGTATTTAATTATAAACTTTAAATCAAAATACATTGTTGCCTTTTAGAATTGCACAATTTTGACCAATATATATATTTTCAATATATAACAATGCTTGCCTGTGCAACGAGTAATGTTTATTGTTCGATTGACTTTTTAACATAACTATGTAGTAACATGTTAAAAAATAAATTTCATGATAAACATAACTCGTTGCACAGGCAAGCATTATTATTGATATATTTAAAATATATATATTAGTCAAAATTTTGCATTTCTAAACGGCAACAGTGTGTCTTGATTTAAAGTACAATCCTGCGAATACAGTTTTTGCAAATGCGCCTATAGCATTCATTGCTATAACGGGATTCCTTTCATTACTTTTAACATGTTTCAATTTTTACTATACACGTAATTATATAAATGATCACAATACGAAAAATGCCTATTGAGAAATATTTCTAATTCCTATATAGGATACAAAATTTGTATGATTCATTGAAGGAATATCATTACGCTGAGATGCGTATAATTCTTATAAGAATTGATTAATTTTTGCTATACAACGTAGAACTCGCGTCTATGCGAGAATAGATTTAAATGTAATATGCACGCGTAATTTTTGCTATACAGCACATAGGACTCGCGCTTTTGCAAGAATAGATTTAAATGTAATATGCACGCATAATTTTTGCTATACAGTATATAGAACTCGCGCTTATGCGAGAATAGATTTAAATATAATATGCACGCATAATTTTTGCTATACAGCATATAGGACTTGCGCCTATGCGAGAATACTTTCAAATGTAATATGCACGCATTATTTTCACTATACAGCATATAGGACTCGCGCCTATGCGAGAATAGTTTTAAATGTAATATGCACGCATTATTTTTGATATACAGCGTATAGGACTCGCGCCTGTGCGAGAATAGTTTCAAATGTAATATGCACACATCATTTTTACTATACGGTGTGAGAATCATTTTTAAACTTCTATAACAACAAGTCTTAGAATTCCGAACTGGCAGTAAACTGCTATACTTTTCTAGCACTGAATATTAGAATTCTGGCAACCAGTGCTAGAATTTGAGGCCGTATTTTTCTCCGTGTACTCAAAATTCATTTTGATGACAGTCACGAAAAAGCGCAGTTAGAGTGAAAGTTTAACTGTGACTGTCACGAAAGTGTCCAATTAATATCAAAGAATGTCTTCAAACTGGCCAAAATACAAACATATATATATATATATATATATATATATATATATATATATGTTTGTATTTTGGCCAAACATATATATGTTTGTATTTTCGTTTGTATAATATATATATATATATATATATATATATATATATATATATATATATATAATTATATTAATGTATGAGGCATATTAATTTTGTAAATTAAAAGAAATAGTTTAATTCCATTAAATATAATAAAGGTATTTAAATACATGTTTTATTCTATCAAAATAATCCTTTTTCAGGCACTTTATTATAAATGGCTTATTAATCTATATTTAGGGTATCAACCTAAAAGCTTTATTTAGCTTATTTTCATTTCTAAAAAAAGTGTATATTTGAATTTTAAATTCAATGCACTATTCTGCCATCTTAGAGTATTAATTATATTAATAATTAATAATTATATTTAATAATTTAATAAGTTGGCTTTATAAATAGAATAATTTATAAATTTATAGTAAAAGTATATTAAATTTTGTTAATAATTTAAGGGTTAAGAATTCTGAATCAATAGAAATTTTAATAAAAAAAAAGATTTATTACTAAAATTATATTAATTTTTTTAATTCAATATTTAGATACAAATTAAATGTTTTAATTAATATTTTTAAAGAAAATTTTTTAATTTAAAAAATAATTTTATTATAATTTTTGTTGGTTAATTTTTATTTATCATTTGAAGTATCTTCTATAGAATTCAATTTGGGGGGGGGGGGGGGGGGGGGGTTCAATTTTTGGAATATTTTATTTTAGAATTTTGATAACCGGAAAAATAACCATAATTACGAGAGGTAACGGGCATTATTCGAGCGCGAGGCATTGCTCTAGAGCCCTCGAAATCCTCGCTCCTTCGGAGGACCTACGATCGTTCGAAAAATCAATAATGATACGATCGACGAGAGAGAGAGAGAGAGAGAGAGGGAGAGAGAGACGGAGGTAATATACCAACACCGGCCTGGCCTTGGCGCGCTAACGTACATAATTTCGCGAATCGAACATATCTTCGGAATTTAACCACTCGGCTAATAATTTGCGCTGCAGTCACATTAATACACACATGAGTTACATTCAAAAATACGAATCAGACAGATCATGAAAGATACGAATCAGACAAATTAAAGCGTAGGGTTTTCACCTCCCGAGCACTCCTTTGCCCCTTTAGGGGCGCCTCTGGGCGAACAAAAAAAGAGAAACTATAACGGGGAATGTTCCCCAAAACTCGCAAACGAGACTCGGGAGCAAAAAACCCAGGCTTACCCAGAGATGGATAATCGGGCTAACCGTTTTAGGTTCCAGCTGGCACGCACTGACTCTAACAATAACAAACTCGACTGAACTCTAGCTCGTCAAATTCCCGACTGCCGATTCCTCACTTCACATGCCGCGGCTCGGCGTTTTGCACCTCCTCGCCCCGCTGGAGCAAGGCAGGATAACACTAGCGGTAAGGACCGCCGTATAATTAGCAGACAAAATTCATGAATTTTATTTTTTTTTCTACCGATGATTTGGGAATGGTTTGGGCAAGTTTAGGAAATGATTATTAAAGTTTAGAAATCAATCATTTATTCGCAATAAACAAATTAAATTTGACGTATAGTTAGTAGATGACATCCCTGTTGCAAAGAACCGATACAAACCAATAAAAAAAGAAATCCTATCGGAAAATGATGTGTTTTTGTCCTCGGAAACGCTTATAAATTTTGATAGGATTGACGACTTTTTGAAATATATGATTCTATCGGGTCTTGTACATATCTACGGTGCCCATAGATTACCTATAAAATCCGAAAACGGTTCCGCGTAGTTCAATTTGTAAATGCAGATACCTTTTAAATTTCAATCGTAATTAATCTGCAACAGCAGATTACTTTAAAATGTCCATTACATTCTAACGGAATGAACTTGCACTCACAAACCGGAATTCTATTGGTACTAATCGGCAGAATCCAATTATAGTTCGTATAGGAAGTTATATCCTACAATCGAAATTTGACAGCAATCAGTTTGTATGTGACTTTTCGGATAGAAAACTTATCTTTAGCTGTACGGGAATGTATACGTATTCGCAATTATTTTTTGTCTGAACCAACTCGACTTTTCAGATTGAAAACTTAGCTTTTACTGTAGGAGAATGTATTCGTATTTGGAGATTATTTGATATCCGCACCTATTTGCATGTACTTGTATTATAAAAGGTTCGTCCTCGGAACGTGGCACGGTTTTTTATCAGTAAATACGGGTCTGGTATTTTTAAGGGTGGGATCCATTTAATCGTTTGCTATATGGATTCTACAATCCAACAATAATCCTTTGTTATATGAGAATGTATGTGTATCTCCAAATTATTTTTTATCCGCACCTATCGGAATGTACTAATATTATAAATGTTTCACCCTCAAGAGAAGGCGTCGGTTTTCATCAGTAAATACGGGCCAAACATTTAACTGTGTGAATCGCTTTTTTTTCTATGCACATAACTCAGAGTGAAGATTCATTAAATCGGTTGGTATATGGACTTTCAATATAATTATTATCTTTTGTCCTATGAGAACATATTAGTATTAACCAATTACTTTGTATTTGCATTCATCGGTCTGTTCCAAAGAACCGATACAAACCAATAAAAAAGGAAATACTTATGAAAAGGGAATGCGCTTATGAATTCCGATAGGATTCACGATTTTTTGAAATATATGATTCTATCGGGTTTTGTACGTATCTACGGTGCCCATAGATTGCCTATAAAATCCGAAAACGGTTCCGCGTAGTTCAATTTGCAAGTGCAGATACCTTTTAAATTTCAATCGTAATTAATCTGCAACTCAAGTTCGAGATCCCGCGAGGTTTTTTTTTCAATTTTTAATACGTTCGTTAATTTTTTTAACCTTTTCTATGCTAGGTACATTTTTTAGAATGTGTTTGCTTGGGTTAAATTATTTTCAAATGATGGATGAGCCGTGATTTTGTTTTTATATCAAAATCTGATGATAACCAGATAATGTCGACAGTAGAAAATTATTTTGCTAAATAATTTGTGATTTTTTATATTAATTATCCATTTAAAAATAGAATAACGTTTAGCAACAAACAATAAAAGTCCTGTTTACCCACGTATAATTTCATTATTTAAGGGGCAAGTGCAAGTCGAAAATTTCAAAAAATCGATTTTTTTACTGTTTTCGAAAGTACATACATTCAAAAATATTGTGTCAAAATTTTATGAAAATCCGAGCTCTAAGTATTTTTTTTTTCACCTGAACGTCAGGACCTCATTTCGTCTATCTGAGCGTATAGCGCGCTCGGCCGACCCATAACCCAGGTAAGAGTTTTTCATAGCATAAACTTCTAAAGCGTTTTTCTCGAAACAACGTTTTCAAAATCTAGCTCTATCGTATCTCTAAAACTAATAAACCGATTCTCTTCAAAATTGAACCACATATTGTAAACATGATTCGCAACAAGATGACCCTCGATGGTTTTAAAATGTTGTTTTTTACTCTTTTTTTGTTGTTGCGAAAAACTGCAAAAAAACGCGTTTTTTAAACTTTGTTCGTTTTTCATCTGCCATTTTTTTATTTTTTGATAAAACTTTATATCTGAGGGTCATTTTGTAGCTGGTGTCATACTGAATCTAATGAACTTTGATTTTTTTGTTTTTCGTGGCTCCAAAGTGGACTGGCCCCTTAAAAATAATTTAACCCAAGCAAAGACATTTTGCAAAATGTACATAGCATAAAAAAGGTTAAAAAAATTAACAACCGTATACAAAATCGAAAAAAAAAGTACCGTTAAGGAGACTCGAACTCGAGACCTCCGCGCGGTAGTTAGTGCGGCTGACCTCGAAATTAAGGCCGAGTTGAAAGCTGATCTGTTTCAAAGAACATCAGTAAGGTAAATGTCCCAATTATTGAACAGCTAAGGATCTGGGGGATTGAATCCGGTGAGAAAAAAATATAAAATCAAGAAAAAACCATCGCTTTCAGGTTCAAATGATACTTTGATATTTTTACTTTCGAAAAATCACCCTTTAAATTATTTTTAAATGATTTTAAATGAGAAAAAAGAATAACAATGTGATGAATGCAAATGTCCCAATTATTGAACACTGGAAGTGCCTATGTCCCTAATATTGAACAGGCATGTCCCAGTTATTGAACACTCTCGAGAATTCTTTTTCCGTTCTAAAAATATTATTTTGGGTACAATATTGAGAAATAAAAGCAAAATGAAACACTTAAATAATCTTTTGTTAATCATGTAAAAATACAAAAATATATATTTAGTCTCTTTTGAAAGGTTTTTGGTTCATTCGCATTTGGTTTGTTTTTGCTTTTCAACTCGAACTTTATTTTCTTTTTCTTTTCAGCTTCCTCGTTTTCATATTCTGTTTTTGTTTGATTTTGTCGCAGCTTGGCTCCCTGAAATATCGGAGAGCAAAAAATATTGAACAGTAAATTCGTATTTTTAGGTTACATTTCGGTTATATTCTCTTTTTACTTTCCTTTTTATGTTTATTGCACGAAAATACAAATGAAAAATATATTTGACGATCTTAGAGTTATTATTAAAAGAATAGAGGTAAGTTTATTCAGGAACTTACAGTTTTTGTTTGAATAAATCCGATTCACACGATCTGTCACACGTTAACTGTCTCGATGTTTTGATGGGTTTAATGACGCCAACTTGGAGAATTCGAGTGTTCAATAATTGGGACACACTGCATTTTCTATGTCCCAATGATCGAACACCGTATTTTTTAACAAATAATTAAATAAAGTTTTTTCATAAAAATTGTAATTTGTAAGAAATTTTCTGAGGAACCTGAAACGCCTTTACTTTTTGAGATGCGACAGTTTTTGAATTTTTTATGCCCTTACGCATGAAGCGGCGCGTCTTAGCAAAAACGATAAGCAGTTACCACGAGACGTCAAAATGAGTCACCGTTGCTGATTAAATAATTTTTTTCTCTATTAATTAAAGCTTTTTTTTCATAAGTAAGGTAACATTTCGATAGCTAAAAGTTCCATATATGTAATGAAATTTTATAAATAAGTAAATGCATGCAGGTGAATGAGAAATAATTAGAATACAAGATAGTGTTCAATAATTGGGACCTGTTCAATAATTGGGACATTTACCTTACCTACGTAACATCCTGTAAAAGCACATCGCTAAACTCGGTTGTCATCTGATAGAATCCCCCTGTTAACTACAGATAAAACCATGCAGATGCGGACAGATCGAAGCACACGATCTGTTGAAAAAGACCGATAGAAACCGATCGAATCTCATTCATTCCGAGACCTCGCTATCAAAATTTGATGTCCTTGTCCGTACACCTATCGGATTCTATCGAAAGAGTTGGCGGGAGGAAGAGAGAGAGACAGAGAGAGAGAGAGGGAGAGAGAGAGAACGCGACATTTATTTTGCGCCCTGGGACAAGTCCTCTAAAGCACTGAAGCAGAGGGAGAGAAACAATGTAACACTCAGTTACACTGTAGAGGCAGTGTTGTGATTTTTTTTAGTTTTTGTATAACTCTTCGGATTAGTCCCCACATGGAAATAAGATATACAAAAAATATACCGAAAGATATATAAAACATTCAGTAAATATATTTTATTCGAAAAGTTGGATATGTCAAATATAAATTTGGATATGACTAAAAACCTATGCGATTTATATATATAAATAGCTTCTAAGATGTACATTAAATATATTAGATCTGTATACTGAATATATCTTTTATACACTGGGGAACATAACGGAGAGCGTACGCTGGGATATAAAAAAAATACATTTTAGATGCACATAAAATATATTGAAAGCGCATGACCAACGTATGCTTTATACATTTTTAATAGGTTATCCGAATATATTTAAGGTATGCTATATGTATATCTGAATATGTATTACTATATGCTTATATGCTATATGTACTAATATACCATGAATAGACGCAAGATTCATTTGAATCATACAAAATGCTCATAAAAGATACATTTTCGATTCATTCAGTGTATATATACATTTAAACACACACACATACACATTAGCCTTTGCCCACAGTTTTACCCGCTCTGTACCGCTCTAAACAGTTATTCTGGCTACCTGGTCTGTAGTTTTTGATAATTCACCGTGCTTATTGAAAAAAAATATATTCCATATAAACTGACTTTTTGTCTCCGATATCTTTATCGTAGGTATAGATAGGTTGAGTATTTACTGACGAACATTTCAATGGCAATCACATTGATCTTAACTTTACTAAATGAAAAAGTATTCAAACGAAACCTTTGAATTTTGGATAATATGTTATTGTCTGAAATGAGTTATCTAAAATTAAAATTTAATCGATTTTTCCAAAATTCAGTATACACCACGTTTCACGTTTTTCTTTCTTCCCCGTCGGTTAAAATAAAATATTTTCTCGGTTGGTCACTCTACAGCAGGCGACGACATAGAGCTGACCATGCGAGAAGCAGGCTGTTCGTCGGTCGACTCGCTCGTAGCGTTTGTCGTAGCGTTTGTCGTAGCGTTTGTCCTTGCGATTTGTTAATCGTCATCGCAAAGCAGATGGTTACGGGGAACTGCACTTAAATTGAAAAGGAAAGCTATTGGGCATAAGTGGTATTTGCGGTATAAACAGCGTCTTACCCCGTCCGCACCCCGTCAGAACTTCTCCCTCGATAACCTTTTGTTAAAAAGTAATTAATTGCTCAACTTAGACTCGTTCGATTTAAATAAAACAAATAGCATCATATTAGTGGCATTTTACGCTATAAACAGAGAAAATCATATTTCATTCGGTTCAGTAGTTTTACACACACACACACACACACACACACACACACACACACACACGCGCGCGCGCGCACACACACACACACACACACACACACACACACACACACACACACACACACACACACACACACACACACACACACACACACACACACACACACACACACACACACACACACACACAAACATACACATACCCACACACAACCCGACATTTCTTCACGTCACACATGCCGTAGCAACATTTGTAGACTGAAGAAAGGATAGAATTTTATGCTTTTCAAGCCGCAGATTAAACTCCGCTATTGAAAGATTTGATAATTTTTATGCATACTTTATGTCTCATTTTTCAATAATATTCAGAAGGGATGGAAAGGATTTTTAAGACAATAGGGTTAAGATTGTAGCTACTCGTACGATGAATCACAGAAAGGAATTTACGTCGGACAGTATTGAACTCTATTCGCACAATACGATACAAAATGTATTGGTACGAGAAAGCAGAATGGGGTTGTACTTTCGTGTGTTAGTGCGTCCCGTAAGAAAACTATAGTGTGTTATCAATATGCATGCATAGTAAGTTGTTGAGGGGAGAAAACCCGCTTGACGCCCAAAAACAAGCCATTTTTTGTGAATTTTTTTGAGCGTGGTGAAATAAACGCATCTTTTTTTTTATGTCATTTTATTTTAGTTTTACAGAGCTCAAACATTTTTTTACAAAAATGGCGATGTGATAGCCTTTTCCCCCCAAGCGTCTTTTCTGTGCCATAAAAAATGCTCCATTTTTTACTTTTTTACTTTTCATCTTCAACTGTTCATATTTAACAGAAAACAGAAATATTTTCCGATTACTGACATGTGTAAGGGAAGAATAAACGCATACATCTATAAAAAAGTATAAACTTGAAAATTACGCAGGTTTTTTAACCAAAAGGTCAAATTTCCGACCATTTTTCCGACAGGTGTAGCTCCACAAAAATTATTTATCTACGCGATATCTTTGAAACTTTAGGTTTATCCTTCTGGTAATATCATAGACAGAAACCTCTTAATATTTCTGTGAGATCAATCAATAACGTTTTGGGCTACAGTGTGAGCAATTTTTGAAAATGTAGTTTCGAGATAATCGCGGTTGAAGTTTCAATACGATAAAACTATAAACTTTAGTGACTTACCGATCAACCAGCTATTTCAGGCCCATCCACGCTGGACCTGCTGTACTGCTGTATAAGGGGTACAGCAGGTATATAAAAAAGTACTTTGAAGAAAAAATTGCTCCGCCCCTAGAGTTGCAGGTACCTGGCTCGCTAGTTCGCGATATATGCGGCCTCGGCGCTCTCCACTATGAGCTATAACTCCGAAAATATTTCATATTTCGGTTTTTCCTTTCAACAGTATCTTTTTAGTATATTACAGTTTCGAAATATGTAAAAAAAAAACGATTTTTTGAACATTGTAAAGGGTTTTCTCCCCTTAAAGATGTCCTTATTGTGTCAAGCGGGATTAAAACAGATATCGTCATTTTCTAGTGCTCTATCGGTTTTTATTGAAACTTATAAAATTGTGCTATGTTTTATTCTGCAATGTTTTATTCCATTTAAGACATTCCTACATTTTTTAAACCGAAGGAAAAAAGACAAGAGGCAATTAATGCATATTGATTCGCAGTATTGAACTGATTCATTCATTTTATTACTTAATAACTAAAGTAACAACTTATCACATCACATTTATAGGTGTACATGAAACGTTGAACTATTTATCTACACCAACACCTCGAAATGATTTGGATGTGAGCAAGCAACCAAAATCTGCAGGTGCTCCATCTCTAGCATGATCACTTTGTCCTTTATCGCAGAAACATTCACAATACTTAAATCATCCGCCGGACTTTTTTTTAATAGACTCAGGTGCTCTAATCTCCTGTCCTTGATTAGACGTTGATTATGTTTTTTGAAATATTTACCGAGAACATAATAGGAGACACTATGATCCTCCGTGACCACGTAAAACAACTCAATTTCAAAGGTTTCACCGTCAACCAAGCTTACACAATAATTGCGCCGTTTCTTAACCTTCGTGTAAGCTTTACTCTGTACTATCTCTCCGTTTCTCAATATTTGTTTATACGATTCGACGACAGATAGTCGACCGATTTGTACATTGGCACTTTCGAAGGCTAAATGATGAGGGCGAGTCAATTCTTGATGAAATGTTGCTTTAACAATCATACATGCGCCCTCGGCGATTACGGATGGTTTTGGTCGAACTGACTTGTTGAATAAATCTCGCAAATAATTCGTCTGCTCGGTTGTTAGGTCGTCTTTACATGCATATTTCAATCTTTCTACTACGCACTTGGTACGAACAGCATCGCAAATTTGCATAGCGACTCCATTGGAGCTTTTTATATAACTCAACAACACTTGGTTTTCGTTTTCATAGATAAAGGCGCTATGGGTCCATAAGGGGCCTAAGTTTACGACGCTTTGTCCTAAATGAGCAAGCAAATGTACGTTAAACCCAACGTGTTACCTTCCGTACAATTCTTCTACACCACGGATAAACTGAATCAGAGATCTTTCGGCAAATAATATTTCCGATCTCATGATCGATGTTTTCAATACAATTTGAATAGCGTCAACTAACAAAGACCAATGCTGGACATATTTCATCGGAAAAAATTGATGCAAAATAGGTAGGCTATAGAACAATAAGAATACTACCCATTCTTGAGCTTTCCAGTGAGCCCTTTCTGATATTTCCCGGGGGGTTATAGAAACTTCCGCTGTTGGATGATATGAAAGAATTAGTATATGATCAACTAATATACAATTATATATGTTTATATATAAACATATATAATTGTATATTAATTGGTCATATACAACTGTATACAAAAATTGACCCGATAGAATTTTATATATTTGTATATAAACGTATACTATCGTACATAACGTTATGTACGATAGTATACGTTTATATACAAATATATAAAATTCTATCCGGCTAATTTTTTATACAATTGTATATAATCAATTAATATACAATTATATATGTTTATATATATTCATTTTTACTCGGGTTATTAAAAAAAAAAATGAAAGTACTCATATACAGTCATATACAATTTTATATACCGTGAATAAAATTTTCACGTATGTATATAATTATATACAACACTATATTGAATTATATATACTTGTAAATGATATTATATCTACTTGTATAAACTCCCTATAAAAATAGTATCTCCATATATAATTATATACAGAACTATGTATAATTTTATCAAATCAAGTTTGATTGAAGTACATTTATATCGGATTATATATATATGAATGTATAGAGTTATATACAATTATATATAAACCTCTATATAAATATATATGATTGTATGTCATTTTTATATAATTGCATCTAAGTATATACATTTTTAGTCGGGTAGAATTAAGAGAAAGACTTAGAGGATATTATATTGGCAAAATCCTAGCGCGGAATTCCCTTAAGCCCGTTTTAAGGGGTAATACCACTGTAGACTTTTCAAAAAATTTATTTTGTTTAAGGGGAGGGTAGGGGTTTCAACGTAAAAAAAACACTTTCTTGCGGATTGTTTTCATCTATATGGATATACTAAATTTATTGAACCCTTTTGTACATTGTTAAGTGTCTTTTCAAGATCATTTCGTGAAATTTGTACGCGAAAATATCCACAAACAAGCCGATGACGCGTTTTTCTCGAAACCACTTTTTCAAAGTCCGTGTTCACTGCCATTTGAAAACTACATGACTGATTCATTTCAAACTTGGTACACACTTTCTACATATAAAATACGTCCCCTCAACAGTCTGTGATAATTTTTTTTTTCATTTCCAAATTTTTGGGGGCCATGTAAAGTGAAAGTGCTATTTTTCATGAAAAATTCCGCCATTTTGGGGGTGGAAAATGTAAAAAAGAAAAAACCTCAAACTAACCGTTGGGGGGAGGTATTTCATATGTAGAAAGTACGTACCAAGTTTGAAATAAATCGGTCATGTAGTTTTCAAATGGCAGTGAAAATGACCACAATTTAAAAAAAAAAGCGGCACGCAGCATAATATCAACAATTTTCATTTTATTCACTCCAAATTTTGAGCACATCTTTAAAAGAACATTCAGAAGAGATGTATTTACGGGATTTTCCATGAGTTACATATAACATTATTTATTAACGAATGATTGTGCTTTTTTTCTGCCGAAAATTGAGTTTTTATTTTAAATGCTTGCCAATTACAAAAAAATAATATTTTTTAATTCCCCCACGTATTTCTCTAGCTATACCCATATAAATTAATAGAATAAAAATTTAAAAACAATTCCACGTTTAAATTTGCGCCAGTTACACTGCGTGCCGCAAAGCGGCTCAAGTTCAACATGCCTCGCAAGAATGGCTCCAGCATCACGATTTTGTATAATTATTTGAGGTAGTAGTCTCGCCAAGGCGATTTTTTTTTAATTAAAAATTTATTAATATTTTTTTCATTTAAAGAACTTTTCTACAGATAAAAAAAATCTCTAGAAAAGTTTCAAACATATTGCGTGATGTGTGAAATTTTCCACTGCTCCCCATAAGAACACGTGTAAAACCGTGTAATCTTTGATTGCTAATATCTCGAATACGGAACGGTGAACCCTCTTGAAATTTTGCAGATAATCAATAGCATCCTGAATGGGTCCTCAAAATATTTAAAAAATCTATAGGAAATCGCCTTGGCGAGACTACTACCTTAAATTCTTTTTTTTTTTTGGTTTTCTTGAAGATATGACTAATAAGATCCGTGAATACTATTATCCTCTTACTTGTCTTTCCGGCAAAAAACGCGTAAAATCGCTTAGTTTCTTACGTTTACAGTGGTGTTATGCTTTAACGGAAAATTTGGTGGAATCCTTTTATAGTCCAGTCACCTTAGCATAAGACCTATTCAAGAGGCCCACCCTCTGACCAATTTTTTTATATCTTGTTTGGATCTACAAGAATATAGTCCTGAGTTTTCGGACATTTACGAGATATATTTTAGCAATAAAAAATTATTGAAAATTAAAAAATGGATATTTTTGAGATAATTTTTTTGGAACGCGTCCTATTGAAAAAAGTTTCGAATAAACTTTTTTCATCATAACGTCCTCTGTAAAAAAGAGCGTGAAAAAAGTTCTAACATTGTTAATTAAGCGGTTAATGGCAAATGAAAATGAAAATTCTCCAGTTCGTTTTTTGCAACCGCAATCGGGTGTTTATCAACATATCGGTTTGAAACTCGTACATGATGTAAAGGAGCCAAACCCCAAGAGAATCGTGCCAGATTTATCGATCTGCGGGATATAGTTTAACAACAATCTGCGATCATCGAAATATCTTTGCCCTTCAATAGAATTTCCCGACGAAGGCCCACAGGGCGGAAAAAATCGCGGAGCTTCTTGTCATCGTGCACAAGCGATTTGAAAAAAAAAAAATACGTTTTGTTGAAAATAGATACTGTTTTTTGGCAATTTTAAGATATCTGAAAAATTCTGGGACCATGTAACGCGTTTTTGGAAAACGAACAATTGAAAAAAAAATTTGCAATATTTTGATGACCGCCCGAGATATTAATGTTTTTACGTTTGTTCAATTTTGTATTGTTGTAATAAAGATTTTTGCAAAATTCGAGTTCCTCAGCAATCCCTACGCTTCCGGCCATGGGATTCAATAAAATTATTCCCTTTACGAGCAATTATGCCATCATAGTTATCGATGTATTTCGATCGACGGCTCGCCGCCGAACGGTCGACGCCGTGCGCTCGGTTAGATGGTCCAAGAATTTTTCAGATATCTTTGCAACTTCGGTCAGAATTGTTATTTGTTTATAAGCAAAAATCTAAAATCGCCAAAAAACAGTATCCATTTTCAACAAAACGTATTTTTTTTCCAAATCGCTTGTGCATGATGACACGAAGCTCCTCGATTTTTTTCCACCCTGTGGGCCTTCGGCGGGAAATTCTATTGAAGGGCAAAGATTTTTCGATGATCGCAGATTGTTGCTAAACTATATCTTGCAGTACGATAAATCTTTTGGGGTTTGGCTCCTTTACATCATGTACGAGTTTCAAACCGATATGTTGATAAACACCCGATTGCGGTTGCAAAAACGAAATGGAGAATTTTAATTTTCATTTGCCATTAACCGCTGTATTACCAATGTTAGCACTTTTTTCAGATCCTTTTTTTACAGAGAACGTGATGATGAACAAATTTTATTCAAAACTTTTTTCTATAGGACGCGTTCCAAAAAAATTATCTCCAAAATATGCATTTTTTAATTTTTAATAATTTTTTATTGCTAAAATATACCTCGGAAATGTCCGAAAACTCAGGACTATATTCTGGTAGTTCCAAACAACCTATTGAACAGCCTCTTGAATAGAACTTCGTAAAATATGGCCTAAGTTGACTGGACTATTAGTGCAGTTCAAAGGAAACCTTTTTCCTGGATGGTTCCATGCCGCTAGACTAGGAATCATAAAAAATGTATGATTCCTTTATGTGAAATAAACGATGAAAAATTTATTATGAAAATGTATATAACTGTTGTGCAATAATACAAATACGAATTCGGTATTTTGTGTAAAATACCATTCGAAAAACACCAAAATAATGAAACATTTTCATGCTTGACAATCAGTCTCGCTCACGTCTGTCGATATTGGTCCATTTTCAACTTCTCGTAAAACTCATATCGCACCGATGTAGCAAATTGGCTTCATAATGTCTTATTTTCTTCACATGGCGATTTTTTCAGTGCTAATGCGAAAAATTCTATTTGCAGCCCATATCCCAGAGGATACATTAATTTTGATGTTTTTTTTTCATCCGCTGCCAAATTTTAACAAATTTTCTCGTCAGCCTCTACGTGAGAGCTTCGAATGTTTATCCTCGGACTAAAAAGAATTCTCTTACAAATACATTATTCTCTTTGTGAGACATTTTTTTCGCTTATAATGGTCTTATCTGATCTGGGAAGCAAATCCAATTTGCTTCCCAGGTGCAACCTGATGCTTACGAGAAGTTGAAAATCGACCAATATCTTCAGAGATGAACTGGGCTGCAAGGAAAACTATTTCATTTTGAACATATTTTATAATTTTGGTTTATTTTGATGTGCTGATTAAAAAAAAAAATCTATTCCAATTCAGAAAATGTGTTATTGTTTTGTTGTTTGTTGCGTAGTTCTGCTTATTACATCTGATTTTCATGATTTTCCTTTGACTTGGCCACTTTAAGTATATCCCAAATAACTTTTTGCATATCAATAATATATAGAAAGCATCATCGTACTCCAGAAGAAATTAAAAGCGCTCGACGGTATACTATCACCGCGAAAGGGCGTCATACTGCCGAATAACAGTGGGAACGAGAACAGTAAGGTAAGGAAATCGGCACTTTAACGACGTGTAAGTGTATACAGTCGGATCCAAGAGTGAAGTTATATAGGAATTGATTTAAAGTTGCGGCTTGGATATGCTGTCGATGTGAAAATAGATGTGATAATTAATGAAGTTTCAATGATCCAGAATATCTGATTCCATCAGTTCATTTAATAAAAAATTCTTGAACATTGGGAATACGTGTTACATTACAAATATAGATGTTGGTTGTGACTATAAATATCATTACATAGGACGAGATGTTTAAAGAAGTTGTTTATGGCATTCTTATTTTCCACAGAAAACTCTGGAGTCTTTCGATCGCAGCATCGGCGAACAATGGAGGGAGAATATTAATAGAGATGAAGATGTCCGGCCAAGCATAAGAAAAAATTGGATATCATCGGAACCGATACCTGCAATTTTCTCGAATAAAAAACGTTCTGCATGGAAAGCGAACATCGATCCCGAAGAAACCCTCGATAATGATTCGTCTAATGATGAAATAGCGTACACAAAAATTTTGGGATGTACTCCACTCTGCAAAACAAAAAAATCAAAGACACAACTCTACAAAGTAGCTTCCAAACGTTCGGCTAATTGGCCAATTTAACAAAATTTGTATAACTTATAATTCTAGAATAACTACTATACAATCCAATTTAGAAGAAACGACGATCACTGGTGCTTTGACCGCTATCCATCGAGAATTGAAAAGATTGAGGAAGAAACATTCTGATTCAACGGACAGCAGCGAATCAAGCGATGACGAAGGGGTACGTACACTACTTCAAAAAATTAAAGCAACAGAACATTTCTGGAAAATTTTTAGACTTTTTTGAAGCACTGTGTCTGTGTGACAAATGGTCGCATCGAGATGAAAGAAAAGCATTTTAAAGCTTCAAGTTTCTAGTTTCGACATCTTTTCGCAACAAATTTTTGTGAGCTACGGTTATCGTACAATTATAAGATATAGCACAAGAAAAAACTTTTTTTTTTCAAGGGTCCACGGACTGGGGACATTTTTTCGCGCAGTATTTCTTATGATTGTGCGATAACCGTAGCTCACAGAAGTTCTTGCCAAAGGATCTCGAAACTACAAATTTGAAGCTTCAAAATGCTTTTTTTTCATCTCGATACGACTATTTTTCACACAGATATAGTGTGAAAAAAAACTTCAAAAAACATTGACAAAATTGAAGAAAGCCTCCGTTCCTTTAATTTCTTTAGTAGTGTATAATACGATGTTGAATGAACAATTCCTTTATTCATTCTTAGAAATAAGCAACTTAAATTTGGCAAATAACAATATATCATGGTCGTGGTTAAAATTTTGTAGCCAATATCCAGTATTGGGTAATTCGCTGCCTTCTTTGTATCCAAATATTTTCAGAAATATGAAAAAAATGTATTTCATATGATAAAAAAAATTACCGGTGACTCTTCAACCTATTTTTCTTTTAATTTATTGATGACTATTTGGGATTATTGTGATTTTAAGTCAATGATCTTGACATAATACTTTTAACGCAACTTACTTGTGGTTGAAAATTTACGGAGAACACTTCTTTAAGGTAGTACGAGCGCGCAATCGTGTTTTCTATAGATTTCGTTCAGATTTTAACCAGACATTGTTCATATCATTATGCATGTTTGAATGGAATTTTAGAACGGTCGACTATTTGGATTGGGAGATAATGGATTTTAAAATTGCAACTTTTACACTGCAGGGTATGCATTGAAATTTAGGCAGAATCATTTTCCGTAAAAAATATTTGTCCCTTATAATGAGAAGACATATTCCAACACCACAGAACAGTATTGTTCAATATTTCGCACAATATTTCGCACATTATGTGCACATTGTACACCCTGCAGTGTAAAAGTTGCAATTTTAAAACCCATTATCTCCCAATCCAAATAGTCGACCGTTCTAAAATTCCATTCAAACATGCATAATGATATGAACAATGTCTGGTTAAAATCTGAACGAAATCTATAGAAAACAAGATTGCGCGCTCGTACTACCTTAAAGAAGTGTTCTCCGTAAATTTTCAACCACAAGTAAGTTGCGTTAAAAGTATTATGTCAAGATCATTGATTTAAAATCACAATAATCCCAAATAGTCATCAATAAATTTAAAGAAAAATAGGTTGAAGAGTCACCGGTAATTTTTTTTATCATATGAAATACATTTTTTTCATATTTCTGAAAATATTTGGATACAAAGAAGGCAGCGAATTACCCTATACTGGATATTGGCTACAAAATTTTAACCACGACCATGATATATTGTTATTTGCCAAATTTAAGTTGCTTATTTCTAAGAATGAATAAAGGAATTGTTCATTCAACATCGCATTATACACTACTAAAGAAATTAAAGTGTAGGCGCATGCGCACCGCGGGCCGAGGGCTGGTGTGGGTGCGATATTCGCTGCCCCCCCCCCCCCCCCCGGGGGGGTCCCGCGAATATCGGGAGGGCACGGGAGTTCGTCGCGGACAACCCGTCAGAAAAGGTCTCGCTGTAATTGCTATTTCATAATAATAAAACATTTGTAACAAACCAAAGTGAACACTACAAATCAGAAGTGGGATTAACCGAGGTACGGTGAGTGTACGGGCGCTGGTTAGCTGTGTGCTTTGACGAGCTCGAAATTTCCGCAGAGCTAAGTGCCGCGAAACAAGGAGCCAGAGCCGTCGCTCTAGCTGGGTGCTTCGACGGTCTCCAACCATTTTTGCCGAGCTAAGTGCCGCAAAATTGTAATAAAATATAATCACAGACGTCGCTCTAGCTTGGTGCTTCGACGATCTGAGAACAGTCTCTGAGCTTAGTGCCGTGAGATCGTGGATGCCGGTGTCGTTCGAGCTGTGTGCTTCGACGGCCTGGATATTTAAGAAACTGACGGCTGAGATAAACCCGGTTAGCTTTATGCATTGAGACAATTATAAAACATGAAGTGACGCCGGCCACAAGATGGCGGCGGGAAAATTCCAAGCTACGTGATCGTGTTTTATTCCCTACTCGACGACATTTTGGGATCCGCACGCGCGCAGGAGCACCGCGAGTGAACAAGAGTGTGCGTCGATAATAGAGACAGCGAACGATCATCATAGGGCTGTTGAGTGCATCAATTGCTGACGGGTCGTTTGCGGGCAATTAACAATATCGAATACTAAGCAATGGATATTGCGGGGCTGAGGGTGGCGCAGTTAAAAACCTTGCTTCTGCAATGGCAATTGCCTATCGGAGGACGAAAAGCGGATTTGATCCGTCGACTGGACGAGGCGGACCCAACAGGCGGATGGGTCAATGACGCTCGACAGATCGATGCTCGAGGGGGATTGCAGAACAACGACGAAGAAGTTATCGACGAAACAATGCACGACGATGACGATGAGCCGAATCGCGCATCGCCTGAATTAGACCGGGACGACGATAATCCCAACATTAGAAATGTTATACGGAATCGCGGCATCGACGACCCCGATCTAAACCAAGCCGGCGTCGCCCCCGTCTTGGTCGATGAGCAGGCACGGAACAATATTGGTCAACGTCAAAGGATAGCCGAGGCTCACGACGCGGGTGCTATTGAACAGCGGTTAGCATATGTGTTGCAAAGGGAAAGAGACTTGATGCAGCGAGAAATCGACTTGCTCAGGCGGGAAAATCAGATGTTAAGAGCCTCTCCTGCATCAAGCACATCGACTTCAGCACCACGACCACAAATAAGCATCAAAAACGTGAGTGAGCTGCACAGCGAGTATAGCGGATCGGGTGAGGACCTTGCACGGTGGAAAACGCAGGTAAATCTTCTCCGAACGACGTATGAGCTCGATGATAATTCGGCTAAAATTATGGTGGGTTCCAAACTTCGAGGAAAAGCCTTTAATTGGTATCACTCTCGAGCCGAGCATTTCGCCATGTCGCTGGATGAAGTATTAGTGGAGATGGAAGCGATGTTCGATCAGCGGCCCTCAAGACTCGATGTGCGGAACAAGTTTGAGGCTCGGGAGTGGCGCCATAGCGAAACGTTTAACGACTATTGCCACGAGAAGCTAATTCTCGGGAATAAGGTCCCTATTCCCAACGAAGAAATGGTGGACTACGTCATCGAGGGAATTTCATCCGAACAGCTGAAGGACCAAGCTCGAATGCATTCATTCACTTCGGTCGGCCAGCTCTTAAAGGCGTTTCGAAAAATCAAGCTTGAAACTCCGAAACCAGGACCGAAACGAGATTTCGTATTAAGCAAAGATCTGAAACAAAAGCCTCGAGTCGAATCGTCTCGCGATTCCTCCGCGACGGGCTCGAACAAGGAAGCAACGGATAAACATAAGTCGACGGCACGGGGCTCAATAAAGTGCTATAAGTGCGAAAAAACAGGTCACTATGCGAGGGAGTGCCAGGGGCCGGCCAAAACAGACGATAGCAACCCTAAACCCAAGGCTGACCGACAGGTTGCCTGTGTCGATCATGACTCAGATCCCGGGGAGGCATCAGCGGATGAGGATGACCAGGAAGAGGACGCGGACAGCGGCAACGAAATATATTTTATCGATTTGAATACCGAGACGAGAGACGAGTACCAGAGGGATGCGAAATTCGATATCGAGGGCATGGAAAAGTTCTCTTTGACGGTCAGAATAGATACGGGGTGCCCGGTTAGTCTGATAATGGAGCACCTTGTAAGTAGTCATAAAGTCAAGCCTGCTGGTCGCGGTTGGCAGCGATATCACGGACTGAACAGATCGAAAGTACTGATAGTCGGGATAGTCCTCGCTCAAGTCACCCTAGAGGGCGATGTCCAACAGGTCACCCTCGGCATTGTCGGAAACGATACCATGTCCACTCCGGTACTTCTTGGCAGAGACACGTTGAAATTGTTCGGTTATCAGCTTACTAAGAATTCAAGGTATGACAAAGCCGTATCGGAAATACTGAATATCGAGATCGATCCGCCATCGGTCATTGAGGGTCTTCGAGTTAATCTTAGAATCTCACGGTCCGATCGCGCTAGGTTCGCGGAAATATTTACCGAAAATTACGAAAAGCCGGAGCGACCGAGTACTCCGAAAGTGCAGGCGGAGGCTCACATCCTCCTGAAAAGTAACCAGCTGATTCAAATCGGTCCTCGAAGACTCGCGCATTCCGACAAAGAGAAAGTTAGCGTAATCCTCAACCAGCTAACCGATAGATCGATCATTCGAGCAAGCACATCCGAATATACCTCGCCGATAGTCCTGACCAGAAAGAAAACCGGTGAGATCAGGATGTGTATCGACTTCAGGGCTCTAAACAAAATCATGGCGCGAGACAACTATCCTCTGCCCCTGATCGAGGATCAACTCGATGAATTGCGAGGAAAAAAATATTTTAGCGCTCTTGACCTGAAGGATGGTTTCTATCACGTGGCCATGGCTCCCGACTCGATCCGATATACTTCCTTTGTCACCCCGATGGGGCAGTTCGAGTTTCTCCGCATGCCCTTCGGCTTAAAGATCGGTCCACAATGTTTTCAGAGGTTCATCAATGAGGTCATGGCTGACCTGATAAAATCCGGCGAAGTAGTTGTGTACATGGACGACATCTTGATCGCGACAGCAACTCTTGAACAGCACCTTCGAACCATCAAAGAGGTATTCTCAACACTCGTGGAGAACAAGCTAGAGTTGCGTATAGACAAGTGCACCTTCCTGTGCGACGAGATCGATTACCTGGGCTATCGAGTCACCGAAAACGGTCTAAGTCCAACTCAGAGCGGTACCGCCGCGGTGCAAAACTTCCCTGAACCCAGATCTATCAAAGAAGTCCACAGTTTTGTGGGATTGGCGTCATACTTTCGTAAATTTATCGAAAAGTTCTCGATCATCGCGAAACCCTTGTATTGCGTACTGAAAAAAGATGCAACCTTCGTCTTCGGTGCCGCGGAAAAAGCTGCGTTCGAACCTCTAAAACGGAAATTAATCGAGGCCCCTACCTTATCAATATACGATCCGCACGCAATAACAGAGTTACATTGTGATGCTAGCTCGCACGGGTTCGGCGCAGTATTGCTGCAACTCCAGCCAGATCAAGTTCTACACCCCGTGTTTTACTTCAGCAAGCGCACTACAGAAGTCGAATCTCGGTATCACAGCTTTGAGCTTGAAACCCTCGCGATAGTGTACGCATTACGCCGATTCCAGATATACCTGCAAGGAATTTCATTCGTTATCGTGTCCGATTGCAGCGCGGTTACTCAGACGCTAGAAAAGCGCGATATTAACAGCCGTATAGCTCGTTGGAGTATTGAGTTGCAAAGTTTCGATTTCAAGATCGTCCACCGACCGGGTACGGGCATGAGACACGTTGATGCGCTCAGTCGGTCCTTCGGAATCCTAGTTGTCGAGGATAATCCATTTGAGTGGAACCTGATGGTGTGCTAAAATAAAGATTCTAAACTTCGAGAGATTGGCCAGAGGCTTGAGAAAAGCGAAGACCCGCATTTCGAGTTGAGGGACGGACTTGTGTACCGCAAACAGGGAGACGATCTTCTATTCGCCGTTCCTGAGCAAATGGAGCCAAATGTTCTTCTCCATTACCACAACGAGACAGGGCATGTCGGTGTAGGGCAGATGACCGAAATGATTCGGCGTACTTACTGGTTTCCTCGAATCCGCGAAAAAAGTGAAGCACACGTCCGTCACTGCTTGAAATGTATCGCTTTCTCTCCGCAATCCGGAAAAAAAGAAGGGGTTTTGCATCCGATACCCAAAGGCAATACCCCCTGCCATACGCTTCATATCGATCACTTCGGGCCAGTTGACCATCGGGTCGCAATGAAGAAACACATTCTGCTCGTGGTTGATGGATTCACTAAATTCATTCGCTTGTATCTCACGAAAAGTACGTGCTCAAAGGAGGCCATTTCCAGCTTAGAGCAATATTTCCAGAATTACAGCAAACCCCAGGTAATCGTCTCGGATCGCGGGAGCGCTTTCACATCACGCGAGTTTGAGGACTTTGTCACCGAATGCAAAATAAAACATGTCCTTATAGCGACCGGGTCCCCGCAAGCTAACGGGCAAGCCGAGCGTATGAATCGAGTACTCGCGCCGATGCTCGCTAAATTAACAGACCACTTAAAGGGTAGGCAATGGTATAAGATACTAGTCGATGTCGAATATGCGATGAATAATACAGTAAATCGATCGACCGGGAAGAGTCCCAGTCAGCTGTTATTCGGCTTCGATCAGCGCGGTCGCAGCGCTGATGCCCTAAAAGACTTCGTTCACAACCATGTTCGCGTCGGTACCCGCGACCTTGAGAAAATCCGAAGCGAAGCGTCTCAGAATATATTACAATCGCAAGGCAGTCAAAAGGAATCGTTTGACAAGAGACATAAGACACCGCATATTTATAAGATCGGGGATTTGGTTTTGATCAAGAACTTTGATAGCACGCCAGGAGCCTCTAAGAAGATGATACCGCGATTCAAGGGGCCATACGAGATTACAGAGGTACTCGAAAATGATCGGTACCGGGTTGCCGACGTAGGTGGACTCCAAAATAGCCAGAGGCCTTATGTCGGCACTTGGGAGGCCGGCAACATGCGACCCTGGCTGACAAACGGCGTAGCGTCCGATGAAAGGGATTGAACCGATTGCTGATTGGTGACTCGTACACCTCTGTCGAGTTGTGAAACACTCATTCGCCATAATATTTGATTGAAACTAGAATAAGACATTCCACCGAACAAAAAAAAAGAGAGAGAAAGAAAAATATATTTATGTGGGTATATACATATGCCGATCGTGATATTTGTTTGTAACTAGATATAAGAGTTTCAGTGCAATATGAAAAAAAAAAAAAAAAAAAAAAATTGTACGTGCACCCCCGTTTGCATAAGTTTGAGGGCAAACTCATGTCAGGCTGGCCGAATTGTAGGCGCATGCGCACCGCGGGCCGAGGGCTGGTGTGGGTGCGATATTCGCTGCCCCCCCCCCCCCCCCCCCCGGGGGGTCCCGCGAATATCGGGAGGGCACGGGAGTTCGTCGCGGACAACCCGTCAGAAAAGGTCTCGCTGTAATTGCTATTTCATAATAATAAAACATTTGTAACAAACCAAAGTGAACACTACAAAAGGAACGGAGGCTTTCTTCAATTTTGTCAATGTTTTTTGAAGTTTTTTTTCACACTATATCTGTGTGAAAAATAGTCGTATCGAGATGAAAAAAAGCATTTTGAAGCTTCAAATTTGTAGTTTCGAGATCCTTTGGCAAGAACTTCTGTGAGCTACGGTTATCGCACAATCATAAGAAATACTGCGCGAAAAAATGTCCCCAGTCCGTGGACCCTTGAAAAAAAAAGTTTTTTCTTGTGCTATATCTTATAATTGTACGATAACCGTAGCTCACAAAAATTTGTTGCGAAAAGATGTCGAAACTAGAAACTTGAAGCTTTAAAATGCTTTTCTTTCATCTCGATGCGACCATTTGTCACACAGACACAGTGCTTCAAAAAAGTCTAAAAATTTTCCAGAAATGTTCTGTTGCTTTAATTTTTTGAAGTAGTGTACGTACCCCTTCGTCATCGCTTGATTCGCTGCTGTCCGTTGAATCAGAATGTTTCTTCCTCAATCTTTTCAATTCTCGATGGATAGCGGTCAAAGCACCAGTGATCGTCGTTTCTTCTAAATCCCGTGAAAAATTTGCCGGCGCTTAACATGCGGCCGACGCTTGGTACGATATTCAGCACCAACCACCAATACCCAGTGTTGGTCCTTTATACGGGCCAATGGTTTGGCCATGATTCTGCCAGTGCTCATTTGAAGCATGGCAAACCAACGAACACCCAGCCTTGGGCCAAATATCGATTACCAACTGTCAGCCAACTATCGGGTCTCAGTGTTGGCCCCGAACATGGGCCAATCGGTTGATCATGGGTTTGGCAGTCTCGAATTGAAGCTCGGCACACCATCGAAGAGCCAACGCTGGGCCAGCACTAATTAATGACCGTCGGCCAATTGTCGGGGCGTGCGCAGGCCCTGAGTCTGAACCAATCGTTTGACCGTGGTTTTGCCAACGCTTATTTTTAGCATGGCAAACTGACGAATTGCCAATCCTGGCCCAACACTGGCTTTGAACGGTATATTCCATACATATATACAAGAATGCTTTTTTACGTATAAACGTATATACGTATATACGTAAAAAAGCATTGGCAAAACCACGGTCAAACGATTGGCTCAGACTCAGGGCCTGCGCTCGCCCCGACGATTGGCCGATGGTCATTAATTAGTACTGGCCCAGCGTTGGCTCTTCGATGGTGTGCCGAGCTTCAATTGTAGACTGGCAAACCCATGATCAACCGATTGGCCCATGTTCGGGGCCAACACTGGGACCCGATAGTTGGCTGACAGTTGGTAATCGATATTTGGCCCAAGGTTGGGTGTTCGTTGGGTTATTATATATTTTTTTATTATCGCTGCACGCAATTTTATACGTCCTGTGATAATAAAAACTCATTACTCTTTTCTGAAATTCAGTTTATTAAAAATAAAATTGATTTATACTAGTTTTGTGGTGTATTAAAAAAAATGCCGAGGTATTATGACAGTATTAAGAAACGCCGAGTGTTAAAACGACGACAAAAATTAGAAGACTCTTTACAGCAGGTTAGGATCAGAGGCAACGAAACAAAAGGACAAGTAATAAATAGTGAAACAAATTTGGAAACATTCCACGAATTGATTGTGCATAACGAGTTTAGTGAATCTAATAACTCTCCCGATGAGCAATCATCGAGCACAGAAACTTCTGAATCTAATCCATGTGCGGGAATAAGGACCGATGCATTGTCTCTGAAAGAAAAATTGAGGTTATTTTGACAACCCTACACTGGGCCAACGCTAGCCCGAATAGTGCGCCAACAATATGAAGCCGACCTTAGCCCTACTATGGGCCGGTGATCACGCCAACCGTCAGCCAATGATTGTGATCTCTTTAGCCCAATGTTGGGCCAATACCCGGCCAACTGTTAAGATTTCCGGTAAGCCTACCATTGGCCAACCGTACAACCCAGCGTTGGGCCGAAGAGATCACTCCTACCGTGGCGCAACCCTAAACCGGTAGTGCTGCCGTTCATCGGCCAATGGTAGAATATGATTGGCGTGACGCTGGCTCGAGGTTGGGTCGGTTGCGTCGTTTTTCACGGGATTGGATTGTATAGTAGTTATTCTAGAATTATAAGTTATACAAATTTTGTTAAATTGGCCAATTAGCCGAACGTTTGGAAGCTACTTTGTAGAGTTGTGTCTTTGATTTTTTTGTTTTGCAGAGTGGAGTACATCCCAAAATTTTTGTGTACGCTATTTCATCATTAGACGAATCATTATCGAGGGTTTCTTCGGGATCGATGTTCGCTTTCCATGCAGAACGTTTTTTATTCGAGAAAATTGCAGGTATCGGTTCCGATGATATCCAATTTTTTCTTATGCTTGGCCGGACATCTTCATCTCTATTAATATTCTCCCTCCATTGTTCGCCGATGCTGCGATCGAAAGACTCCAGAGTTTTCTGTGGAAAATAAGAATGCCATAAACAACTTCTTTAAACATCTCGTCCTATGTAATGATATTTATAGTCACAACCAACATCTATATTTGTAATGTAACACGTATTCCCAATGTTCAAGAATTTTTTATTAAATGAACTGATGGAATCAGATATTCTGGATCATTGAAACTTCATTAATTATCACATCTATTTTCACATCGACAGCATATCCAAGCCGCAACTTTAAATCAATTCCTATATAACTTCACTCTTGGATCCGACTGTATACACTTACACGTCGTTAAAGTGCCGATTTCCTTACCTTACTGTTCTCGTTCCCACTGTTATTCGGCAGTATGACGCCCTTTCGCGGTGATAGTATACCGTCGAGCGCTTTTAATTTCTTCTGGAGTACGATGATGCTTTCTATATATTATTGATATGCAAAAAGTTATTTGGGATATACTTAAAGTGGCCAAGTCAAAGGAAAATCATGAAAATCAGATGTAATAAGCAGAACTACGCAACAAACAACAAAACAATAACACATTTTCTGAATTGGAATAGATTTTTTTTTTTAATCAGCACATCAAAATAAACCAAAATTATAAAATATGTTCAAAATGAAATAGTTTTCCTTGCAGCCCAGTTCATCTCTGAAGATATTGGTCGATTTTCAACTTCTCGTAAGCATCAGGTTGCACCTGGGAAGCAAATTGGATTTGCTTCCCAGATCAGATAAGACCATTATAAGCGAAAAAAATGTCTCACAAAGAGAATAATGTATTTGTAAGAGAATTCTTTTTAGTCCGAGGATAAACATTCGAAGCTCTCACGTAGAGGCTGACGAGAAAATTTGTTAAAATTTGGCAGCGGATGAAAAAAAAACATCAAAATTAATGTATCCTCTGGGATATGGGCTGCAAATAGAATTTTTCGCATTAGCACTGAAAAAATCGCCATGTGAAGAAAATAAGACATTATGAAGCCAATTTGCTACATCGGTGCGATATGAGTTTTACGAGAAGTTGAAAATGGACCAATATCGACAGACGTGAGCGAGACTGAAAAAAAAATTGTCAAGCATGAAAATGTTTCATTATTTTGGTGTTTTTCGAATGGTATTTTACACAAAATACCGAATTCGTATTTGTATTATTGCACAACAGTTATATACATTTTCATAATAAATTTTTCATCGTTTATTTCACATAAAGGAATCATACATTTTTTATGATTCCTAGTCTAGCGGCATGGAACCATCCAGGAAAAAGGTTTCCTTTGAACTGCACTAATAGTCCAGTCAACTTAGGCCATATTTTACGAAGTTCTATTCAAGAGGCTGTTCAATAGGTTGTTTGGAACTACCAGAATATAGTCCTGAGTTTTCGGACATTTCCGAGGTATATTTTAGCAATAAAAAATTATTAAAAATTAAAAAATGCATATTTTGGAGATAATTTTTTTGGAACGCGTCCTATAGAAAAAAGTTTTGAATAAAATTTGTTCATCATCACGTTCTCTGTAAAAAAAGGATCTGAAAAAAGTGCTAACATTGGTAATACAGCGGTTAATGGCAAATGAAAATTAAAATTCTCCATTTCGTTTTTGCAACCGCAATCGGGTGTTTATCAACATATCGGTTTGAAACTCGTACATGATGTAAAGGAGCCAAACCCCAAAAGATTTATCGTACTGCAAGATATAGTTTAGCAACAATCTGCGATCATCGAAAAATCTTTGCCCTTCAATAGAATTTCCCGCCGAAGGCCCACAGGGTGGAAAAAAATCGAGGAGCTTCGTGTCATCATGCACAAGCGATTTGGAAAAAAAATACGTTTTGTTGAAAATGGATACTGTTTTTTGGCGATTTTAGATTTTTGCTTATAAACAAATAACAATTCTGACCGAAGTTGCAAAGATATCTGAAAAATTCTTGGACCATCTAACCGAGCGCACGGCGTCGACCGTTCGGCGGCGAGCCGTCGATCGAAATACATCGATAACTATGATGGCATAATTGCTCGTAAAGGGAATAATTTTATTGAATCCCATGGCCGGAAGCGTAGGGATTGCTGAGGAACTCGAATTTTGCAAAAATCTTTATTACAACAATACAAAATTGAACAAACGTAAAAACATTAATATCTCGGGCGGTCATCAAAATATTGCAAATTTTTTTTTCAATTGTTCGTTTTCCAAAAACGCGTTACATGGTCCCAGAATTTTTCAGATATCTTAAAATTGCCAAAAAACAGTATCTATTTTCAACAAAACGTATTTTTTTTTTTTCAAATCGCTTGTGCACGATGACAAGAAGCTCCGCGATTTTTTCCGCCCTGTGGGCCTTCGTCGGGAAATTCTATTGAAGGGCAAAGATATTTCGATGATCGCAGATTGTTGTTAAACTATATCCCGCAGATCGATAAATCTGGCACGATTCTCTTGGGGTTTGGCTCCTTTACATCATGTACGAGTTTCAAACCGATATGTTGATAAACACCCGATTGCGGTTGCAAAAAACGAACTGGAGAATTTTCATTTTCATTTGCCATTAACCGCTTAATTAACAATGTTAGAACTTTTTTCACGCTCTTTTTTACAGAGGACGTTATGATGAAAAAAGTTTATTCGAAACTTTTTTCAATAGGACGCGTTCCAAAAAAATTATCTCAAAAATATCCATTTTTTAATTTTCAATAATTTTTTATTGCTAAAATATATCTCGTAAATGTCCGAAAACTCAGGACTATATTCTTGTAGATCCAAACAAGATATAAAAAAATTGGTCAGAGGGTGGGCCTCTTGAATAGGTCTTATGCTAAGGTGACTGGACTATAAAAGGATTCCACCAAATTTTCCGTTAAAGCATAACACCACTGTAAACGTAAGAAACTAAGCGATTTTACGCGTTTTTTGCCGGAAAGACAAGTAAGAGGATAATAGTATTCACGGATCTTATTAGTCATATCTTCAAGAAAACCAAAAAAAAAAAAGAATTTAAGGTAGTAGTCTCGCCAAGGCGATTTCCTATAGATTTTTTAAATATTTTGAGGACCCATTCAGGATGCTATTGATTATCTGCAAAATTTCAAGAGGGTTCACCGTTCCGTATTCGAGATATTAGCAATCAAAGATTACACGGTTTTACACGTGTTCTTATGGGGAGCAGTGGAAAATTTCACACATCACGCAATATGTTTGAAACTTTTCTAGAGATTTTTTTTATCTGTAGAAAAGTTCTTTAAATGAAAAAAATATTAATAAATTTTTAATTAAAAAAAAATCGCCTTGGCGAGACTACTACCTCAAATAATTATACAAAATCGTGATGCTGGAGCCATTCTTGCGAGGCATGTTGAACTTGAGCCGCTTTGCGGCACGCAGTGTAACTGGCGCAAATTTAAACGTGGAATTGTTTTTAAATTTTTATTCTATTAATTTATATGGGTATAGCTAGAGAAATACGTGGGGGAATTAAAAAATATTATTTTTTTGTAATTGGCAAGCATTTAAAATAAAAACTCAATTTTCGGCAGAAAAAAAGCACAATCATTCGTTAATAAATAATGTTATATGTAACTCATGGAAAATCCCGTAAATACATCTCTTCTGAATGTTCTTTTAAAGATGTGCTCAAAATTTGGAGTGAATAAAATGAAAATTGTTGATATTATGCTGCGTGCCGCTTTTTTTTTTAAATTGTGGTCATTTTCACTGCCATTTGAAAACTACATGACCGATTTATTTCAAACTTGGTACGTACTTTCTACATATGAAATACCTCCCCCCAACGGTTAGTTTGAGGTTTTTTCTTTTTTACATTTTCCACCCCCAAAATGGCGGAATTTTTCATGAAAAATAGCACTTTCACTTTACATGGCCCCCAAAAATTTGGAAATGAAAAAAAAAATTATCACAGACTGTTGAGGGGACGTATTTTATATGTAGAAAGTGTGTACCAAGTTTGAAATGAATCAGTCATGTAGTTTTCAAATGGCAGTGAACACGGACTTTGAAAAAGTGGTTTCGAGAAAAACGCGTCATCGGCTTGTTTGTGGATATTTTCGCGTACAAATTTCACGAAATGATCTTGAAAAGACACTTAACAATGTACAAAAGGGTTCAATAAATTTAGTATATCCATATAGATGAAAACAATCCGCAAGAAAGTGTTTTTTTTACGTTGAAACCCCTACCCTCCCCTTAAACAAAATAAATTTTTTGAAAAGTCTACAGTGGTATTACCCCTTAAAACGGGCTTAAGGGAATTCCGCGCTAGGATTTTGCCAATATAATATCCTCTAAGTCTTTCTCTTAATTCTACCCGACTAAAAATGTATATACTTAGATGCAATTATATAAAAATGACATACAATCATATATATTTATATAGAGGTTTATATATAATTGTATATAACTCTATACATTCATATATATATAATCCGATATAAATGTACTTCAATCAAACTTGATTTGATAAAATTATACATAGTTCTGTATATAATTATATATGGAGATACTATTTTTATAGGGAGTTTATACAAGTAGATATAATATCATTTACAAGTATATATAATTCAATATAGTGTTGTATATAATTATATACATACGTGAAAATTTTATTCACGGTATATAAAATTGTATATGACTGTATATGAGTACTTTCATTTTTTTTTTTAATAACCCGAGTAAAAATGAATATATATAAACATATATAATTGTATATTAATTGATTATATACAATTGTATAAAAAATTAGCCGGATAGAATTTTATATATTTGTATATAAACGTATACTATCGTACATAACGTTATGTACGATAGTATACGTTTATATACAAATATATAAAATTCTATCGGGTCAATTTTTGTATACAGTTGTATATGACCAATTAATATACAATTATATATGTTTATATATAAACATATATAATTGTATATTAGTTGATCATATACTAATTCTTTCATATCATCCAACAGCGGAAGTTTCTATAACCCCCCGGGAAATATCAGAAAGGGCTCACTGGAAAGCTCAAGAATGGGTAGTATTCTTATTGTTCTATAGCCTACCTATTTTGCATCAATTTTTTCCGATGAAATATGTCCAGCATTGGTCTTTGTTAGTTGACGCTATTCAAATTGTATTGAAAACATCGATCATGAGATCGGAAATATTATTTGCCGAAAGATCTCTGATTCAGTTTATCCGTGGTGTAGAAGAATTGTACGGAAGGTAACACGTTGGGTTTAACGTACATTTGCTTGCTCATTTAGGACAAAGCGTCGTAAACTTAGGCCCCTTATGGACCCATAGCGCCTTTATCTATGAAAACGAAAACCAAGTGTTGTTGAGTTATATAAAAAGCTCCAATGGAGTCGCTATGCAAATTTGCGATGCTGTTCGTACCAAGTGCGTAGTAGAAAGATTGAAATATGCATGTAAAGACGACCTAACAACCGAGCAGACGAATTATTTGCGAGATTTATTCAACAAGTCAGTTCGACCAAAACCATCCGTAATCGCCGAGGGCGCATGTATGATTGTTAAAGCAACATTTCATCAAGAATTGACTCGCCCTCATCATTTAGCCTTCGAAAGTGCCAATGTACAAATCGGTCGACTATCTGTCGTCGAATCGTATAAACAAATATTGAGAAACGGAGAGATAGTACAGAGTAAAGCTTACACGAAGGTTAAGAAACGGCGCAATTATTGTGTAAGCTTGGTTGACGGTGAAACCTTTGAAATTGAGTTGTTTTACGTGGTCACGGAGGATCATAGTGTCTCCTATTATGTTCTCGGTAAATATTTCAAAAAACATAATCAACGTCTAATCAAGGACAGGAGATTAGAGCACCTGAGTCTATTAAAAAAAAGTCCGGCGGATGATTTAAGTATTGTGAATGTTTCTGCGATAAAGGACAAAGTGATCATGCTAGAGATGGAGCACCTGCAGATTTTGGTTGCTTGCTCACATCCAAATCATTTCGAGGTGTTGGTGTAGATAAATAGTTCAACGTTTCATGTACACCTATAAATGTGATGTGATAAGTTGTTACTTTAGTTATTAAGTAATAAAATGAATGAATCAGTTCAATACTGCGAATCAATATGCATTAATTGCCTCTTGTCTTTTTTCCTTCGGTTTAAAAAATGTAGGAATGTCTTAAATGGAATAAAACATTGCAGAATAAAACATAGCACAATTTTATAAGTTTCAATAAAAACCGATAGAGCACTAGAAAATGACGATATCTGTTTTAATCCCGCTTGACACAATAAGGACATCTTTAAGGGGAGAAAACCCTTTACAATGTTCAAAAAATCGTTTTTTTTTTACATATTTCGAAACTGTAATATACTAAAAAGATACTGTTGAAAGGAAAAACCGAAATATGAAATATTTTCGGAGTTATAGCTCATAGTGGAGAGCGCCGAGGCCGCATATATCGCGAACTAGCGAGCCAGGTACCTGCAACTCTAGGGGCGGAGCAATTTTTTCTTCAAAGTACTTTTTTATATACCTGCTGTACCCCTTATACAGCAGTACAGCAGGTCCAGCGTGGATGGGCCTGAAATAGCTGGTTGATCGGTAAGTCACTAAAGTTTATAGTTTTATCGTATTGAAACTTCAACCGCGATTATCTCGAAACTACATTTTCAAAAATTGCTCACACTGTAGCCCAAAACGTTATTGATTGATCTCACAGAAATATTAAGAGGTTTCTGTCTATGATATTACCAGAAGGATAAACCTAAAGTTTCAAAGATATCGCGTAGATAAATAATTTTTGTGGAGCTACACCTGTCGGAAAAATGGTCGGAAATTTGACCTTTTGGTTAAAAAACCTGCGTAATTTTCAAGTTTATACTTTTTTATAGATGTATGCGTTTATTCTTCCCTTACACATGTCAGTAATCGGAAAATATTTCTGTTTTCTGTTAAATATGAACAGTTGAAGATGAAAAGTAAAAAAGTAAAAAATGGAGCATTTTTTATGGCACAGAAAAGACGCTTGGGGGGAAAAGGCTATCACATCGCCATTTTTGTAAAAAAATGTTTGAGCTCTGTAAAACTAAAATAAAATGACATAAAAAAAAAGATGCGTTTATTTCACCACGCTCAAAAAAATTCACAAAAAATGGCTTGTTTTTGGGCGTCAAGCGGGTTTTCTCCCCTCAACAACTTACTATGCATGCATATTGATAACACACTATAGTTTTCTTACGGGACGCACTAACACACGAAAGTACAACCCCATTCTGCTTTCTCGTACCAATACATTTTGTATCGTATTGTGCGAATAGAGTTCAATACTGTCCGACGTAAATTCCTTTCTGTGATTCATCGTACGAGTAGCTACAATCTTAACCCTATTGTCTTAAAAATCCTTTCCATCCCTTCTGAATATTATTGAAAAATGAGACATAAAGTATGCATAAAAATTATCAAATCTTTCAATAGCGGAGTTTAATCTGCGGCTTGAAAAGCATAAAATTCTATCCTTTCTTCAGTCTACAAATGTTGCTACGGCATGTGTGACGTGAAGAAATGTCGGGTTGTGTGTGGGTATGTGTATGTTTGTGTGTGTGTGTGTGTGTGTGTGTGTGTGTGTGTGTGTGTGTGTGTGTGTGTGTGTGTGTGTGTGTGTGTGTGTGTGTGTGTGTGTGTGTGTGTGTGTGTGTGTGTGTGTGTGTGCGCGCGCGCGCGTGTGTGTGTGTGTGTGTGTGTGTGTGTGTGTGTGTGTGTGTAAAACTACTGAACCGAATGAAATATGATTTTCTCTGTTTATAGCGTAAAATGCCACTAATATGATGCTATTTGTTTTATTTAAATCGAACGAGTCTAAGTTGAGCAATTAATTACTTTTTAACAAAAGGTTATCGAGGGAGAAGTTCTGACGGGGTGCGGACGGGGTAAGACGCTGTTTATACCGCAAATACCACTTATGCCCAATAGCTTTCCTTTTCAATTTAAGTGCAGTTCCCCGTAACCATCTGCTTTGCGATGACGATTAACAAATCGCAAGGACAAACGCTACGACAAACGCTACGACAAACGCTACGAGCGAGTCGACCGACGAACAGCCTGCTTCTCGCATGGTCAGCTCTATGTCGTCGCCTGCTGTAGAGTGACCAACCGAGAAAATATTTTATTTTAACCGACGGGGAAGAAAGAAAAACGTGAAACGTGGTGTATACTGAATTTTGGAAAAATCGATTAAATTTTAATTTTAGATAACTCATTTCAGACAATAACATATTATCCAAAATTCAAAGGTTTCGTTTGAATACTTTTTCATTTAGTAAAGTTAAGATCAATGTGATTGCCATTGAAATGTTCGTCAGTAAATACTCAACCTATCTATACCTACGATAAAGATATCGGAGACAAAAAGTCAGTTTATATGGAATATATTTTTTTTCAATAAGCACGGTGAATTATCAAAAACTACAGACCAGGTAGCCAGAATAACTGTTTAGAGCGGTACAGAGCGGGTAAAACTGTGGGCAAAGGCTAATGTGTATGTGTGTGTGTTTAAATGTATATATACACTGAATGAATCGAAAATGTATCTTTTATGAGCATTTTGTATGATTCAAATGAATCTTGCGTCTATTCATGGTATATTAGTACATATAGCATATAAGCATATAGTAATACATATTCAGATATACATATAGCATACCTTAAATATATTCGGATAACCTATTAAAAATGTATAAAGCATACGTTGGTCATGCGCTTTCAATATATTTTATGTGCATCTAAAATGTATTTTTTTTATATCCCAGCGTACGCTCTCCGTTATGTTCCCCAGTGTATAAAAGATATATTCAGTATACAGATCTAATATATTTAATGTACATCTTAGAAGCTATTTATATATATAAATCGCATAGGTTTTTAGTCATATCCAAATTTATATTTGACATATCCAACTTTTCGAATAAAATATATTTACTGAATGTTTTATATATCTTTCGGTATATTTTTTGTATATCTTATTTCCATGTGGGGACTAATCCGAAGAGTTATACAAAAACTAAAAAAAATCACAACACTGCCTCTACAGTGTAACTGAGTGTTACATTGTTTCTCTCCCTCTGCTTCAGTGCTTTAGAGGACTTGTCCCAGGGCGCAAAATAAATGTCGCGTTCTCTCTCTCTCCCTCTCTCTCTCTCTGTCTCTCTCTCTTCCTCCCGCCAACTCTTTCGATAGAATCCGATAGGTGTACGGACAAGGACATCAAATTTTGATAGCGAGGTCTCGGAATGAATGAGATTCGATCGGTTTCTATCGGTCTTTTTCAACAGATCGTGTGCTTCGATCTGTCCGCATCTGCATGGTTTTATCTGTAGTTAACAGGGGGATTCTATCAGATGACAACCGAGTTTAGCGATGTGCTTTTACAGGATGTTACGTAGGTAAGGTAAATGTCCCAATTATTGAACAGGTCCCAATTATTGAACACTATCTTGTATTCTAATTATTTCTCATTCACCTGCATGCATTTACTTATTTATAAAATTTCATTACATATATGGAACTTTTAGCTATCGAAATGTTACCTTACTTATGAAAAAAAAGCTTTAATTAATAGAGAAAAAAATTATTTAATCAGCAACGGTGACTCATTTTGACGTCTCGTGGTAACTGCTTATCGTTTTTGCTAAGACGCGCCGCTTCATGCGTAAGGGCATAAAAAATTCAAAAACTGTCGCATCTCAAAAAGTAAAGGCGTTTCAGGTTCCTCAGAAAATTTCTTACAAATTACAATTTTTATGAAAAAACTTTATTTAATTATTTGTTAAAAAATACGGTGTTCGATCATTGGGACATAGAAAATGCAGTGTGTCCCAATTATTGAACACTCGAATTCTCCAAGTTGGCGTCATTAAACCCATCAAAACATCGAGACAGTTAACGTGTGACAGATCGTGTGAATCGGATTTATTCAAACAAAAACTGTAAGTTCCTGAATAAACTTACCTCTATTCTTTTAATAATAACTCTAAGATCGTCAAATATATTTTTCATTTGTATTTTCGTGCAATAAACATAAAAAGGAAAGTAAAAAGAGAATATAACCGAAATGTAACCTAAAAATACGAATTTACTGTTCAATATTTTTTGCTCTCCGATATTTCAGGGAGCCAAGCTGCGACAAAATCAAACAAAAACAGAATATGAAAACGAGGAAGCTGAAAAGAAAAAGAAAATAAAGTTCGAGTTGAAAAGCAAAAACAAACCAAATGCGAATGAACCAAAAACCTTTCAAAAGAGACTAAATATATATTTTTGTATTTTTACATGATTAACAAAAGATTATTTAAGTGTTTCATTTTGCTTTTATTTCTCAATATTGTACCCAAAATAATATTTTTAGAACGGAAAAAGAATTCTCGAGAGTGTTCAATAACTGGGACATGCCTGTTCAATATTAGGGACATAGGCACTTCCAGTGTTCAATAATTGGGACATTTGCATTCATCACATTGTTATTCTTTTTTCTCATTTAAAATCATTTAAAAATAATTTAAAGGGTGATTTTTCGAAAGTAAAAATATCAAAGTATCATTTGAACCTGAAAGCGATGGTTTTTTCTTGATTTTATATTTTTTTCTCACCGGATTCAATCCCCCAGATCCTTAGCTGTTCAATAATTGGGACATTTACCTTACTGATGTTCTTTGAAACAGATCAGCTTTCAACTCGGCCTTAATTTCGAGGTCAGCCGCACTAACTACCGCGCGGAGGTCTCGAGTTCGAGTCTCCTTAACGGTACTTTTTTTTTCGATTTTGTATACGGTTGTTAATTTTTTTAACCTTTTTTATGCTATGTACATTTTGCAAAATGTCTTTGCTTGGGTTAAATTATTTTTAAGGGGCCAGTCCACTTTGGAGCCACGAAAAACAAAAAAATCAAAGTTCATTAGATTCAGTATGACACCAGCTACAAAATGACCCTCAGATATAAAGTTTTATCAAAAAATAAAAAAATGGCAGATGAAAAACGAACAAAGTTTAAAAAACGCGTTTTTTTGCAGTTTTTCGCAACAACAAAAAAAGAGTAAAAAACAACATTTTAAAACCATCGAGGGTCATCTTGTTGCGAATCATGTTTACAATATGTGGTTCAATTTTGAAGAGAATCGGTTTATTAGTTTTAGAGATACGATAGAGCTAGATTTTGAAAACGTTGTTTCGAGAAAAACGCTTTAGAAGTTTATGCTATGAAAAACTCTTACCTGGGTTATGGGTCGGCCGAGCGCGCTATACGCTCAGATAGACGAAATGAGGTCCTGACGTTCAGGTGAAAAAAAAAATACTTAGAGCTCGGATTTTCATAAAATTTTGACACAATATTTTTGAATGTATGTACTTTCGAAAACAGTAAAAAAATCGATTTTTTGAAATTTTCGACTTGCACTTGCCCCTTAAATAATGAAATTATACGTGGGTAAACAGGACTTTTATTGTTTGTTGCTAAACGTTATTCTATTTTTAAATGGATAATTAATATAAAAAATCACAAATTATTTAGCAAAATAATTTTCTACTGTCGACATTATCTGGTTATCATCAGATTTTGATATAAAAACAAAATCACGGCTCATCCATCATTTGAAAATAATTTAACCCAAGCAAACACATTCTAAAAAATGTACCTAGCATAGAAAAGGTTAAAAAAATTAACGAACGTATTAAAAATTGAAAAAAAAACCTCGCGGGATCTCGAACTTGAGTTGCAGATTAATTACGATTGAAATTTAAAAGGTATCTGCACTTGCAAATTGAACTACGCGGAACCGTTTTCGGATTTTATAGGCAATCTATGGGCACCGTAGATACGTACAAAACCCGATAGAATCATATATTTCAAAAAATCGTGAATCCTATCGGAATTCATAAGCGCATTCCCTTTTCATAAGTATTTCCTTTTTTATTGGTTTGTATCGGTTCTTTGGAACAGACCGATGAATGCAAATACAAAGTAATTGGTTAATACTAATATGTTCTCATAGGACAAAAGATAATAATTATATTGAAAGTCCATATACCAACCGATTTAATGAATCTTCACTCTGAGTTATGTGCATAGAAAAAAAAGCGATTCACACAGTTAAATGTTTGGCCCGTATTTACTGATGAAAACCGACGCCTTCTCTTGAGGGTGAAACATTTATAATATTAGTACATTCCGATAGGTGCGGATAAAAAATAATTTGGAGATACACATACATTCTCATATAACAAAGGATTATTGTTGGATTGTAGAATCCATATAGCAAACGATTAAATGGATCCCACCCTTAAAAATACCAGACCCGTATTTACTGATAAAAAACCGTGCCACGTTCCGAGGACGAACCTTTTATAATACAAGTACATGCAAATAGGTGCGGATATCAAATAATCTCCAAATACGAATACATTCTCCTACAGTAAAAGCTAAGTTTTCAATCTGAAAAGTCGAGTTGGTTCAGACAAAAAATAATTGCGAATACGTATACATTCCCGTACAGCTAAAGATAAGTTTTCTATCCGAAAAGTCACATACAAACTGATTGCTGTCAAATTTCGATTGTAGGATATAACTTCCTATACGAACTATAATTGGATTCTGCCGATTAGTACCAATAGAATTCCGGTTTGTGAGTGCAAGTTCATTCCGTTAGAATGTAATGGACATTTTAAAGTAATCTGCTGTTGCAGATTAATTACGATTGAAATTTAAAAGGTATCTGCATTTACAAATTGAACTACGCGGAACCGTTTTCGGATTTTATAGGTAATCTATGGGCACCGTAGATATGTACAAGACCCGATAGAATCATATATTTCAAAAAGTCGTCAATCCTATCAAAATTTATAAGCGTTTCCGAGGACAAAAACACATCATTTTCCGATAGGATTTCTTTTTTTATTGGTTTGTATCGGTTCTTTGCAACAGGGATGTCATCTACTAACTATACGTCAAATTTAATTTGTTTATTGCGAATAAATGATTGATTTCTAAACTTTAATAATCATTTCCTAAACTTGCCCAAACCATTCCCAAATCATCGGTAGAAAAAAAAATAAAATTCATGAATTTTGTCTGCTAATTATACGGCGGTCCTTACCGCTAGTGTTATCCTGCCTTGCTCCAGCGGGGCGAGGAGGTGCAAAACGCCGAGCCGCGGCATGTGAAGTGAGGAATCGGCAGTCGGGAATTTGACGAGCTAGAGTTCAGTCGAGTTTGTTATTGTTAGAGTCAGTGCGTGCCAGCTGGAACCTAAAACGGTTAGCCCGATTATCCATCTCTGGGTAAGCCTGGGTTTTTTGCTCCCGAGTCTCGTTTGCGAGTTTTGGGGAACATTCCCCGTTATAGTTTCTCTTTTTTTGTTCGCCCAGAGGCGCCCCTAAAGGGGCAAAGGAGTGCTCGGGAGGTGAAAACCCTACGCTTTAATTTGTCTGATTCGTATCTTTCATGATCTGTCTGATTCGTATTTTTGAATGTAACTCATGTGTGTATTAATGTGACTGCAGCGCAAATTATTAGCCGAGTGGTTAAATTCCGAAGATATGTTCGATTCGCGAAATTATGTACGTTAGCGCGCCAAGGCCAGGCCGGTGTTGGTATATTACCTCCGTCTCTCTCTCCCTCTCTCTCTCTCTCTCTCTCTCGTCGATCGTATCATTATTGATTTTTCGAACGATCGTAGGTCCTCCGAAGGAGCGAGGATTTCGAGGGCTCTAGAGCAATGCCTCGCGCTCGAATAATGCCCGTTACCTCTCGTAATTATGGTTATTTTTCCGGTTATCAAAATTCTAAAATAAAATATTCCAAAAATTGAACCCCCCCCCCCCCCCCCCCCCCAAATTGAATTCTATAGAAGATACTTCAAATGATAAATAAAAATTAACCAACAAAAATTATAATAAAATTATTTTTTAAATTAAAAAATTTTCTTTAAAAATATTAATTAAAACATTTAATTTGTATCTAAATATTGAATTAAAAAAATTAATATAATTTTAGTAATAAATCTTTTTTTTTATTAAAATTTCTATTGATTCAGAATTCTTAACCCTTAAATTATTAACAAAATTTAATATACTTTTACTATAAATTTATAAATTATTCTATTTATAAAGCCAACTTATTAAATTATTAAATATAATTATTAATTATTAATATAATTAATACTCTAAGATGGCAGAATAGTGCATTGAATTTAAAATTCAAATATACACTTTTTTTAGAAATGAAAATAAGCTAAATAAAGCTTTTAGGTTGATACCCTAAATATAGATTAATAAGCCATTTATAATAAAGTGCCTGAAAAAGGATTATTTTGATAGAATAAAACATGTATTTAAATACCTTTATTATATTTAATGGAATTAAACTATTTCTTTTAATTTACAAAATTAATATGCCTCATACATTAATATAATTATATATATATATATATATATATATATATATATATATATATATATATATTATACAAACGAAAATACAAACATATATATGTTTGGCCAAAATACAAACATATATATATATATATATATATATATATATATATATATATGTTTGTATTTTGGCCAGTTTGAAGACATTCTTTGATATTAATTGGACACTTTCGTGACAGTCACAGTTAAACTTTCACTCTAACTGCGCTTTTTCGTGACTGTCATCAAAATGAATTTTGAGTACACGGAGAAAAATACGGCCTCAAATTCTAGCACTGGTTGCCAGAATTCTAATATTCAGTGCTAGAAAAGTATAGCAGTTTACTGCCAGTTCGGAATTCTAAGACTTGTTGTTATAGAAGTTTAAAAATGATTCTCACACCGTATAGTAAAAATGATGTGTGCATATTACATTTGAAACTATTCTCGCACAGGCGCGAGTCCTATACGCTGTATATCAAAAATAATGCGTGCATATTACATTTAAAACTATTCTCGCATAGGCGCGAGTCCTATATGCTGTATAGTGAAAATAATGCGTGCATATTACATTTGAAAGTATTCTCGCATAGGCGCAAGTCCTATATGCTGTATAGCAAAAATTATGCGTGCATATTATATTTAAATCTATTCTCGCATAAGCGCGAGTTCTATATACTGTATAGCAAAAATTATGCGTGCATATTACATTTAAATCTATTCTTGCAAAAGCGCGAGTCCTATGTGCTGTATAGCAAAAATTACGCGTGCATATTACATTTAAATCTATTCTCGCATAGACGCGAGTTCTACGTTGTATAGCAAAAATTAATCAATTCTTATAAGAATTATACGCATCTCAGCGTAATGATATTCCTTCAATGAATCATACAAATTTTGTATCCTATATAGGAATTAGAAATATTTCTCAATAGGCATTTTTCGTATTGTGATCATTTATATAATTACGTGTATAGTAAAAATTGAAACATGTTAAAAGTAATGAAAGGAATCCCGTTATAGCAATGAATGCTATAGGCGCATTTGCAAAAACTGTATTCGCAGGATTGTACTTTAAATCAAGACACACTGTTGCCGTTTAGAAATGCAAAATTTTGACTAATATATATATTTTAAATATATCAATAATAATGCTTGCCTGTGCAACGAGTTATGTTTATCATGAAATTTATTTTTTAACATGTTACTACATAGTTATGTTAAAAAGTCAATCGAACAATAAACATTACTCGTTGCACAGGCAAGCATTGTTATATATTGAAAATATATATATTGGTCAAAATTGTGCAATTCTAAAAGGCAACAATGTATTTTGATTTAAAGTTTATAATTAAATACATTTTCGTTTCACAGTGACGACCAATACACATAACTATATATAAAAGTATAAGGTGAAATAAAAACGCAGCAAATTGTGACTATTTTAATACATTGCTTATTTATTACTTTTTTGTACAAACAATTTTTTTACAAAAGTTGGCGATCTATTTTTTTCCATCACCCAATCGAGTTTGATAGCTGAAAAGACTTTCACAAATGTTTACCCACTTCAGGTATTCTTTTATTATCCCGTTATCGTTATAAATCTTAATTATAAGATAATGAATAAATACATTTTATTTTTACTGTGACGATGAATACACATAAATATATATAGAAGTATAACATAAAATAAAAGCACAGTCAATTATGAATATTTCAATACATTGCTTAAGTATTACTTTTTTTTGCAAACAGTTTAAATGAAATTTTTAGCGACGAATTTTTTTCCATCACCCAATCGAGTTTGATAGCTGACAAAACTTTTACAAATGTTTACCCACTTCAGGCATTCATATGTTTTCTCGTTATCGTTATAAATCTCAATTATAAGTTATTGATTAAATAAACTTTAGTTTTACAGTGACGATGAATACACATAAATATGTATAGAAGTATAACTGGAAATTAAAGCACAGTAAATTATGAATATTTTAATACATTGCTTATGTATTACTTTTTTTTTACAAACGTTTAAATGAAATTTTTTGCGACGTATTTTTTTCCATCACCCAATCGAGTTTGATAGCTGACAAAACTTTCACAAATGTTCACCCACGTCAGGCATTCATATATTTTCTCGTTATCGTTATGAATCTGAAACGCTTCTAAGTGCGCGTTGTAGTTGCAATTTAAACGATACGTAATTGCTAGTACCGTGTATCCTTCTTCCAATAATAAATTATCGATAGCATAAAATAATGGTCCATTTTTGTCAGGAATTATCAAAACGCATTCTGGTTTTATTATATTACCTAAACGATTTATCCATTTTGTTTGAAAAACATTTTTTTCTTGAAGGCCATCGGGCAATGCGAAACGAAACTCATTATAATTAGAAATTGAAGTTAATAGAATATTCTTTCCAGGACCACTTTCGAAATCTCCATAATATTGAAATTCTAACAATCGATAGTTTAATTTCAGTTGATGTTTCAATGCTATAGTATTACAGACGTTTACACGAGAAATCGAAACGTGTGAAGTAATTTTCGCTTCCCTATGTTTGCTCTCGAACCTCATGGATGACAAATTCCACAATGGACCCATCAACTTCATAATACGACCATAATGTACGAGTAGGTGGTGTTTCGGTTTGAGAGAATTTGGAAATATTTCGTTCAACAGAATTAAGTGTTCGTTGATTAGACAGTTCAAATAATCGCAACATCCATATTGATATAGCTTTGCAGTTAAAATTTGAGCAATTCTTTTTAAAGATAATATTAATTGCCAATGACAATTTTCGTGAGGTACTAAATGGCCAATTATCATGCTTAAATTTCGAACTAAGCAGAGCATTTCAGCTGCCGATATCGTATATTTTTTTGATTTGACATGAGACTGTAACATTTCTGTCGGTATACTTTTACGATCATGCACGCTATAATCGAAACCTCTCACCAAAATGTTAAATTCTTCAAGTGAAAACAACTTTGATTTCAATATGAAATAATGCAGAACAATCCCGAGATCGTATTGGCATACGCCTTCAAGAAAATCGTGCATGACGTCAACAGACAAATTTTCAGTCACGTGATAATCAGGCAGCTTGTGAAAAATACATCGTTCTTTTATTCCTGTTAAAGAGACATTGTCGAGCATCACTCCGGTTTCGTAATTACTCTTATCTCTGAGACAGCAATCCATTTCTGTATACACGCTATTAATTTTATCTTTTTTTATTAGACAAAACCGACATGTGTGATTTGAGTTGAAACTTTCTACGAATCCGAGAATTGAATGTATACCTAAGTTATCTCCTAATATGGCAGCAATTTTAAAATAAACGCGGTGAACTTGACCGGAACAGGTAATTTCGACACCAGTCGTTTCTAAAAAATTCAGTTCAGCTATCGCCTCATCGAAAATCGCGGAGTTTCCGAACGTAGTCCTGTCAAGCGTATTAAAGAGTATAAAAAGGAAAATATTTTCCAGTTTAGATTGATATGCCGGGGGTAAGCACGGAACCGTAACGTACACAGCGCCACATTTAGCGATTCCACGATGGCTTCCAAGAGGATTGTTATTTTCATAGTCGTCAAAGTACATTAATAGAGGAATTACGATTTTCCCGGAAAACTTATTTTTTTTCTCTTTCCAATAATCACCTTGAACTATATTTGTGATTATCTCATTGTTGCCATACAGGAAATTTAGATATTCATTAGTTTTTTGGAATACATCGGGTAATTCGAAGAATTTCGTGAGCACACATCGTAGAGGTATGAATTCGAGTGATACCGGTACTTTGGTTAAAGTCTGAATATTACTTTTTTTTATATATTCATCACGATAGCCAATTACTTTTTTAAGAGGACTTATTAATGTGCCCTGATCTTCGAAATATTTTAGTCTCGTATATTCGGAATGTAATGTATCAAATGGATTTTGTATACTGTCGAACATATTACGAAATCTCTCGAGATTTTCCGGGGTTTCATTGAGTGCTTCCAATCGAGAACATACTTCTGTACGTAGAGTGTCTATAGCCCTCCCATTGAAAAATGATTGTACGCCCTTAACGATAGTCTGGACTCTTTTCCTCGGTAGGTCTGATACGCTATATAACTGGCCAACAAATTTTGATGCGTGTGACTTTACGAGTTTTGAAAATCGTTCCGGATTTTTTGTATCCTGCGATACCGTCAATGAATCAATTTGCAAAGAATTAGTTTGTGGCTCATCTTCGAGAAAACAGCAATCAATATCGCTATCAAAGTTTTCTTTGTGTACATTTGAACTCGACGAGGGTCCATTATCAGACATAGGAAGCACGATATTCACTTCAGCGCTTATCGGTACATTATCATGTTCACGCTTTCTATGCCTCCAAAAAGACCAATATAGAGGAAAACTTCGGCGACAATTTTTTTCCGAACATTTGAATTTATTCAATGAGTAATGAGAGATTTTAATATGACGAAGTAAATCCTTATTCGAACTATACGTATCTTGACAAGCAAAACAAACAAACATTGTGTATTTGATTTATATGTCTTAATAATAAAGTTAAAAAATATACTTTTTTAACTTTAAAACCTAAGTGTCCGTCACTTCGCCGATCAACATCCTAACGCTAACGTTACTATTCTCAGACTCGTTCTTTATACTGTATATACCTTCTTGGAAGAATATCCAAATTTGTCTCGCTGCACTTGGATATTTACAGTCTAATGCGTAGTAAATTTTAAAGACCAGATCGATGGCATTCAGAGCTGTCTGCACGCGGTACTGTTGGTCTTCGAGTATCACGTACGCATCTTCAACATTTGTCAGTGTTCCTACCAGTGCCGGAAATGGCTGGAAAGTTTCCTTTCTTTGGCGAGCCTCCTCTCGTTTTCTATCCACGTTGAGTTGTAGATTGCTGGCATTCTGTGTATAAACATGTTGTTATGAATAAAATGTAAATATAAGCATTGTTTAAGCAAGTTAACAATTTAGATGCAACATTTAAAAAATAATAATAATAGCAATGGCAAAAGTCATCATTAAATTCAATTGATTAAATCAAAGGAAGGAAATGGATAACATGACCATTTTTAACTTATTGTATTTTTTTTAAATGTATCGTTTTCATTTTTTTTAATTTAAATTTCATTTAATTTTTTATTTTAATTTTTCGTATTTTAATTTATCCCATAAATTATTTGAATACATACCGGTACGACCAAAAAGAACGCTTCTTGAGCTTCGAGCGTTGAGACTTTTCGTTTTTTTATTGCGCGCTTTTTCGCTCCTCGAGTATCACTCGTTTCCACTGGACTTATGGCGACATAAGACGTTTGTATCAGCGTTGTCAGAAGATACAGTACGGAGGCATCTTGACGTTCTGAAAACCACACAACTGTTATTTCTTATTCATTAATTGTATACAAATAACTAAATTTTACCTGATGGCAAAGTCAGAAGCTCATTAACTTGAACTTGTTTTTCTATTGAAGTGGGCTTTCTTGTTCCTTGCAATATCGCCAGTAATTTTGATTTAACACTCGCCCATTTCGCAAGAAGACAGTGCTCCTTACCGGGGTGCAATTTTGCGAAGTCTTCATGAAACTGAAAAGTAAAATTAAAGTATATTGAAAATATTGGCATATACAAATAATCTAAAATTTAATCATTAAAATCATAAAGAATAATTTAAATCTCTACTCTAAACAACTCAAGATTTTACCAATGTATATCCTTTTGGATCTTGAAGGCACTTGAATCGATTTACGTAATCTGCAACGGAAATGTGATTTTCCACTAGTAAACTTCGTCGGATGGCGAACGTGGCTTTCCAGGCATCGATCACGCGATTCCACGGGCTAATCTCATGCTTCAGCCACTCAATTATTTGTTCTTCAGTCTCTGAAAATCGATAATCAACAGCGGTTCATTAACACATTTATTAACACATATTGACACGCGACAAAAATAATGGAAAATACAATTCAAAAAATGGACTCGCCATTTTAAAAAATACCTGTGGGTTTAACCTGTTTCGGCGTCGAGATGCTGTTGTCCAATGTTTTCCTTTTCTTTATCAGTTGCCCTGTTTCGTGCAGCTTACTTTTCATATAGTTGAAATGATCGTACAGTTTGCCTGAGGCACATATTTTTACGTTCCCTACCTTTTTGTACGGATTGTAATATGTGCCGCGTTTTTCATTCGGGAAAACTTCGCAGATTCGTCGTGCGAAATCTTGAAATTGATCGCTCGTTATTCTATTAAACAATTTAAAACATTTTCATACAGTTATTATAGAATGCATCAGTTGATAATTATACTAAACAAATTACAAACATACTCGAAGTGCGATAACTTTTCTGCACATTGAAGATTTTTGAACGCTTTTTCCTTCTCTCGGGCAATGATGGTTCGAACTAGCAAGCTGCGGTAACGTGGGGGCAAGTTACCTTCTTCCTCGTATAGTAATAAAATGGACTTTCCATCGACTATACTTTGGAGATACGCATGAAGATCCTAAACATTGAAAAAAAGTCAATCAATCAAGACATTTTGTCGAGCTTATATACATTTTTGTAAATAAAATACTTATGAATTCTTACATTGATTACATCTTGCACACTGATATCTTTATCGGCTTGACTTCCTTCTGCGATCAATACCGAACTCTGTTCAATCAGTCGTGGAGTTTCTTCCGATTCGTCAACTTTTGATGTTGACGGTGTGTTCTCGTTGTCTCTGCGGCTGTTGGCTTGGATTGTGCTCACGCTGAAACGCGTTGAGGTTGGAGAGGGTTGGTCGGATGATCTGTGTCCTTCATTACACAAAAAATTCTGCCCACAATTTTTTAGGATTAGTTTTGATAACCATGACTGCGAATGATAAGAACCAAAAACGGCAGATTTGTCGAAAAAGAGCGTAACAAATGTTACATTGCTGCAATACTAATCATCGCAATCAACTGTAACTATGGCAAAAGAAATTATCAACAAAAAATTCTGTGATACCTGTGTCCTGTCATCTGATGATCTCCTATACCAATTATCTGCTTCTATAGCATTTGCATCGGTAGAAATATTCCACCAAACAGCCGGGATCATAGTGCCATAACTAGATATATCTGTAGTGTTTTCTAGTTCACAGGGTCGAACCCCTGAATCTATTGTAAAGAAGTATGCAAAAATAGATGCAATATATAGATATAATAAATAGAAGATATGCGTAGAATTTAAATTTTGGGCTCATAGTTTAAGAATTAAACTCCTATACAAACAAAAAAGGCACATATTGACAATTTTTTTAGAGAAAAAATACAAGTAATCAAATTTTGGTCCACAGGTCTGTATTATAATATTAAAAAACCATACAAAAGTCAGCATGGTTTTTTCGTTCTTTATAATAAAAAATTTTTATGAAGTGTGTCGCATTTTCCTCGAGTATGAGGTATGTACTCGTCGACCGTACCATAAAGAGTCCACTACTAAAAAATTGCATGTGTTACGTTTTCGCCCGTGAAACCTTCGAAGAAAAACATCAACGGAGAAATGCTTGCAGCCGCCATTTTTTTCTCAATTACTACGAGAAACTAAATTTGTTTAGTCCCATAGTAGTACAATAAAGACCTGGGTACAAAATTCCGATCTATTATTATTATTTCCCAATATATATCTATGTACTCTTTTGCTGTATAGAGTAGTCTAATTCTTCAAGCCATACTACAATATAAGTATGTGAATAGGAACAATTCGAAAACATTAATTTCACATTCGAAAGAAGTGAGAATAAGAATTTTATAGTCATACAATGTATGTACGCTCGAGATTCTGGAATTCCCTCCCTCCTGCCCTTGCCAGCGCCTTACAAGTCTACCTCCTTGCTATCTCTAAAAATACTTTTCCAAAAAATATACAGCTATTTCTATTTCACGTAGATACGTTTCACATCATTTCTAGGAGAAGCCACGTAAATCGATAAATGCGAAAGAGATAAAGCTAAGAAATTATATATGAAATAAGCGAGAGTTATACTTGCCGGAAGCGAGAAGCGATGAGCGATACTTCAAAGTAATCAATAATTATGTGAAAGTTTGCTTATCTTAGCTATCGTTAAAAAATTCTCGACAAATAATGTACGTCTGACGAGCTAAATTTAATACCCATACATGCCTCGTTAATGTCGTATTGAAATATTTCACACATTCGAATATTACACAAGAGTTAAGAAAATATAAAAATATGACATCTTTGTACTTACTTGTAATCGATTGCAAATCCATTAATCGATGGCACTTGACGATGACGAATAATAACTGTGTAACTGTGTAACTGCGTATCTAGACACTAGCTGACATTGCTGATGCACGATGACCACTTTCTTCGACTTTTGAAACTCGACTAAAGAACAAAGCGGTCCTCTCGACGCGACGAAACAGGATTTTCATGTATACCTACGATACTGTTTGGATAGATTTTGTATCTGAGTGGCGAAGAAAATTTACTATACTAATTGTAAAAAACCGTTTTGCCGCGTTGTCGCGTATACGTGAGAGCTCCGGGGAGAGTGGAAAGATCCCTTATCCTCTGCAAAAGTAAACAAAACTGAGAATAAAGACCCACGGCGACGAACTTTGCCCAAAAATCGAATAAATCATACTTATGGCATACATAAATGAATAAGAAATATATAAATATTAAACATATCCAATATAACAACAGGGTAGAAACTCTAGGTTCCATCATCAAAAATTCTACAAATTTCATCACTGCTTTGTATATATTATTATATCTTATGTAATAGTAATCTAATTTTGAATAATATAAAATATACGAAAGTTGACAATTCTTTGAGAGAACTCGTATATGACCGGAAATTCTTCCCGTCATGTATATGGTGAAAAAAAGAGAGAGAGCGAGAAATATTCTCACAGCGCGCGTGAATACAAAAAAGGATGGAAATAGGAGAATGGTGGGGGAAACGAGAAAATTGCACAGTTATATGTTTAACAATTAATGTCATAGACACCATGATACTTTTAACGATACTACGGCAATCTTTATAATAGTAATCGCTTTAAATGCCGTAAAAAATGTTAAAGGTTGCTATAAACTAACCTCGAATTTACATTACAGAATTAAGGTAGGAAACACCAATTCGATTTGACAATTTGCTATACCACATAGGGTTAGATTTTATACTCCAGAGTAACATGCAGTTTATGGCGGATAGAACTTATTGGAAAAAACCAACCTACATTACACGCTACACTTTCATATAGATTTTACTATACCCATAGGATGAATCTTCGGCGTATAGCAAAAAATATTATGAAGTTTTATCAAAATGTGACTCTTTATACCATACTTTTTGTAAAACACCAACCTTTATTACACGCTAAATTTTCATATGGATTTTACTATACGCATAACATGAATCTTCTTATATGTATAGATTTCACTATACGCATAGCATAAATCTTCGGCGTATAGCAAAAAATATTACGAAGTTGTTAGTAAAATGTGACTCTTTATACCGTACTCTTTGTAGAATACTGGAAAGTAATTGTTCCAATCACGTGGGCAAAATATTTTTTGAATACTACAAAAAATCACAATATGCCGAATAAAATGTATTATTTGTATCAGTTTGCGTGCCATGTCGTAGGTTAAAATTTAAATTTCTTCATTATTACTGTACCATAATTACAATTTCTATCTTCCATTCAATACTTTTTGATATTTAATGATATTTTTTTTAGAAGCATAGCATTAATTCTAAACTTCGAGGCCCCTGTTTTCTCCGTGTATATATATGGAATTTTTTGAAGACTCACGGTACATCACAGTCTATGTTTGGTGGACATTTCAATGACTGTCATCAAAATATCCAACAAATCTTCAAGAGGATATTTTGATGACACTGATAGGAATCAATATACATTCTGGCAAGGCGATCAAAATGGCCACATTATATTTTCTAGGCATTTTCGTGACTAAAACTTATAGTGGCCAATAAATTAGATAATAAACTCAATAATTATCACATTTAATTCAATCCCGTTAATTGAACGGTTTCGCATTATCCACTTGAAAATTCCCACATTGAATTTTTCTTTTATGCATCAATTAATTCGAAAATTAATTAACCGTTCGATTCTTTTGATAATTGTTGAACTGAAATTCTTTCTGGGAATATATGAGCGATCAAATTTTATCCAACTGTAAATCGACACAGTGTATTTTGCCCATTCAATCCTTTCCATTTCAATATCATGATGGATATTTCGATATCGATATTGTGGATATTTCGACGACGACTGTCGTCGAAATACCCATAGTACGTATGTTATATAATGTGGTTATTTCAGTGACCGGTTTTATTTGAAAACCCATGCAGAATCGAATACTGTCCATCCAGAGTATATAGACCTATGATTTTGTATCCGTGATGAAAAACGTATACTTATATTCTTGTAAATTTCTTGGAGGATCAAATCCTACAATTTATAAAAGAAAAATGCAATGTGTCATTTTCATTGAATGGTTTTGCATTATCCACTTCTGAATTGACACATTGCATTTGTCTTTTATCAATTATATATTTTCATCCTCCAAGGAATTTACGAATAGGTAAGTATACTTTTTGCATCGCCGATACGAAATTAATATTCTGTATACTCTGGATGAATAGTATTCAACATTACATGGCTTTTTCAATGAAATTGGTCACGGAAATGACCACCCGATATAATATACAAATATAGTGGTTGTTTCGAAGACATTTGTCACTGAAGGAACCGTACGATATGAAATATTTTCAATCTGGCATGCATGCCAGATTGACTTCTAAATGAGAACGATTAAATGGGAGAAATACACTGTATCGATTTTCGGTTGGATAAGATTTAATCGTTCTTATATTTTCAGAAAGAAATTGAATTTAATACTTATCATGTGAAATTATCCCAAAAAGAATTTGATATTAATAATTATCAAATGAATTGAACGGTTAATTAACTATCGAATTAATGGCTTTTTGTCCACAAAATGTCAGAAAAATACAATATGGTTGGTTTGATGCCTCAGGAGTCATTAAACTAACCAGATTGAATTTTTCGAATATTTGAGTGACTGAAGCTATCTGTAATTGAAGAAGTATCTCATTCAGCCACTGCGTTTATCAACTTTCTGTAATATTTATATGGTGAAGCTGAAAAGCGATTGATTAACACATGATCAATGAGAAACAATAAACGAATTTTATTCTACCAATTCTCTTTACATATGTTTACATTTTTACAGACTAACTCAAAATCTAAAAAAAAAAGTAATCATATCAACGCAGATCATTTAAAAAAATCGATTCATTGAACTTTGAATTAAAAAAAAATATTTCAAACAATAAACTCTTCGTTAGTGTTTTACATGCTACAATAATAAATTGTTCTTATCATTTGATTGTTACTCCAATGAATAATAAAAAATAAAGAAGATTGACATAAATTCGCCGAAATTCTCGGTGGTCTTGGAAACTGAAATTATAAATTTGTTTTATTACTCCATTAATTCCGAAGTACGTAAAAGGATTGAAGTTTCTTAAATACTGTGATGAGTAATAATCATGGTATTGATACTTATTTCAAGCGAGGTGAAACCAATATTAAAATTGATATCACTAATCCATGTTCCATTTTTTCTTCTCATTTGATGCCCATGTGCGTACTTGATCGATCGTCCGTTGAACTACTTTTTTTTCTGTAGAAAATGTTTAATATCGTTCGTGAAAGGTAGTTTATTGTTTTTGATCATTGATCCAAATGCATATAGAGCAGCATCTTTCTCATTTTGAGACCATCGTTTTTTAGATTTTTTGTCGCTTATGTCAGACTTAGAATTTTTGTTTTCCTTCTGTGTTGATACCGTATTCTTTGATTTTTTTGAAGATGGCACCGTCGAATCACCCCTGATGGAAATCTGCTTATTGGAATTCGTCAGATTTTAACAAAAAATGTCAGATTTGATAATATTCCGTCAACTTTCAATGAGAAATAATGTCAGAATATGTCATTTATACGACAGAATCTGTCATATTATTTCGAGATTTGACATTTTCTGTGAGAAGTTCATGATTTCTGACCGGAAATTGGAACATGCTTTACAGAATCTGTCATATTTTATCAGAAAAGTAATGTTATAATTCAGTAATTTCTGTCAGAATCTTACATAATATGTCATATAATGTCGTAAGAGTTTTCCATTTTATGTGAGATTTTCGTCATTTAATGTCATTTTTTGATGCAATAAAATGGAATTCTTCACGTTCATGAAATATTATGACCGAATCTGTCGAATTATATCATTCTTTCTTATTTTTTGTGAGATTTTCGTCATTAAATGTCATTTTTTTATGGAATATAATGAAATTCTTCAACATTTATAAAATATTATGACCGAATATGTCAAATTATATCATTCTTTCTTATTTTTTGTGAGATTTTCGTCATTAAATGTCATTATTTAATGGAATGAAATGGAATTCTTTAACATTCATGAAATATTATGACCGAATCTGTCAAATTATCTCATTCTTTTTTATTTTTTGTCATATAATGACCGAACCTGTTAACTTTTGACATTTTGCATTATAAATATATGATATATTCTGATGAATTTTGACATTTAATTATCGATTCTGATAATAAATTGTCAGAATTCGTCAATATTTGATGGAATTTACATATAATTTTCTAAATTTTAATGGAAATGCTGAAAGAAAGAAATTTGGGACTTTATATTCAATAATACTTTTATTTGGTGACACATAAAGCTCCGTTTCACTAACAGCTGAAATCTGTCAGAATTCACGAAAAATGTAACAACAAATTATGATAAAAATTATCGTTTTCTATCATTTTTTGACATTTTCTGACATTTTTTTCGGTGCAACAATATGTAAAAAAATGGAAAACTTATTTATCATTTTTTGTTAAAAGATGACATTTTCCGACATAAAGATGACAGAAAGTATCAAACTCTGTGATTTAATGACAGCTGAAATCTGTCAGAATTCAACAAAAATGTGACAACAAATTATGATAAAAATTATCGTTTTCTATCATTTTTTGTCATTTTCTGTCATTCTTTTCGATGCAACAATATGTCAAAAAATGGAAAATTAATTTTATCATTTTTTGTTAATTGATGACATTTTCTGACAAAAAGTTGACAGAAAGTATCGAATTCTGTGATTTTATGACATTCCGTAAAGTTAACATAATATGTGAGGTTCTGTCCGACTTTCATAGATTATTTCCGACAGAATCTATCAAAATATGTACGTTTCCATCAAATTATGTTAGAATCTATTCATTTTCACAGTTTCTGACATTTTTTAACAGATTTCAACATTATTTGTCGAATTTCAATAAGCGGATTTCCATCAGGGACTTGACGCTGATTTATTTGAATCGAGCTCGAAATTCACCGTTTTTTGCGGTGCTACTTTTCTCTTCTTTCGAACGTTCGGATCTACACTCATTCTCCGATTCGAGCGATGGTATGATTTATTTGAAGATGTCAAAGGAGCTTTCGGAACATACTCTTCTTCTTCGCTGACTTTATCAATTACTTCCGCATCGTCATAGCCCATTGCGGAGCGCAGACGTTTTGCTACGCCAATCATATCTCGCTCGACCACCGATTGCCGATAATGAGACCTGTGAATGGCCTCTGCGTGGCCCATGAAATTGGCTATGTCTAATATTTCGTTTTCGCCTACATTCTGAGCTGCGCAGGAAGTTGCCATATGCTTTCTCAAACTTGTGCGCGTATTGTCTCATGAGCGCACACGCCCTCAAATATTTAAGCCGACCATCTTCGAAACCAGGGATGCCAAAAACATATGGATTTTTTGCTGGAATCCTAGCAGATTGACGGTGGAACAATATTAAGGAGGTTGGAGCGTTAGCCACAATCCAAGATTGAATGTTTGAAAAAATATATGTTATTGGGTAGACTATACTGAGCCTTCACAAATTTTTTGAAATTTTTTCACCACAAAACACCCGAGATAAAAAATAGTTTGTTGTGTGTAATTTTACGTGTGGTTAGATTGACAAGACGTTCACGCTACGGGTGGTGCAATTTTTTGGCTAATTACCACCAAGACAAACCATTTCTAACACCGGAGTAATGTGAGCTAAACCTTTGTAAGCATTTAGAAAAAAAAAATTTATCTTGCCCACCGAAAACCATATATATTCAATATTTAACAATCAAGGTTTGGTAAAAATTACGAATCTTGGCTAGCATGTGAATCGATGTGGCAACGCTGCGTCAGTCATGTTACCCTAACCTTAAAATAGCAAGTGCCGCGAAATTAACCCGATTTGAAGTTTTTCATGAATTTTTTCACATCAACTTTATTGTTTTATTTTAACATTAGTAAACTATGAGTCATATGTGTGTGTATATGAAATATGCTATAAGTGTGAAACATGATTAAGTTTGTGGGTCTATATTCTGTATGCATATACCCACACATTTAATAAAAAAAAGTCATATTATACTTTAATAAACTTTTATACTTTTATTTTTCACAGTGCTATTCAAGTTGAACAATGTTATACAAATATTGATTTGTTGTAATCGTACATTTATATCACATCGTACTAACCATAATATAATTGAGCGAGTAATCGACGAAATTTTTTATGTGCATTTTTTCAGCTCTGCTATCAAGTTTTGGAGAATGCGTTTGTTTTTCGTTACTCGAGGTCGACCGTTCACATCAACCCCCAAAAGCATTAAAACAGCGTCTTCACCTCCACCATCGAGAAGTGATTTTTTTAGGTTGTCGATAGTTATGCCAGCTTTCGCTATTTTCGTTAACATTCCCGTCGACACATTGTTTTTGAGACAATTCAAATTTTTTTTAATCTTTTTAGTTTTTGTGGATCGAATTTCCTCGGTAATTATGGATCTTACGGTCACGGCATTGCATCGGAGATTTTCTTCAATAACACCAATAACTTTCACAATATTTTCTAGCGTAGTCACGTCGACCATACTGTCATGAGCACCAGCAGACGATCCGATTCCAACAAAATCTTCCGCTAAAGCTGGTGGACTGAAAGACCCTTTACTTTTTACTCTATCTGGCAATTTCTTTTTTAAAAGAGGAAGTGTATCGCAGAATCCGCACACTATTGATTGGAAATCGTCCATGAATCCCAGAACTTGCATCTCTTTTAGAAGTAGAGGAGCATCAAATCGCCCTCCGTTGTGGGCAATGAGTATTACAGGCCCAGGTGCCAAGAAATCAATAAACGATTTCATCGTCAACCTCCGCGGTTTCGCGTTCATCTTCTCGCCATTTCGATAAAGCTCTCCATCATTAACGCTCAAACCTGACGATAAAAATATTCATTAATATTTATTATATACCTGGAGTTCACATTTTCGCGAAAACGTTGTAATAAGGTATATTATACCTGTCACTAGAGACGCGGTCGGCGCGAAGCCGTGCGCAGGTACGAGATATGCATCAAACGTCTTAGAACCAAGTTTGGCAGAAAGCTGCACAATCTCGTATGATTTTGAAAGCCCCGTTGTTTCTACATCAAAAAACGCGATACGACTGTTACTTGGAATGGATTCGTTTCCTTTGGTAAAATTATCATTGATGTCCTCGAATGAATGGAATCCACTCCCAGACAAATAGGTAATCCCTTCTCTATTTTCTGAGACAACATTTTTTGAATGACGCAATCGGTGCAGTTGACGACGACGACGACGCTTCTTCTCGACGGTTTTAGCAGCCAGCCCTCGGTCGATTCTCACTTTGTCCTTCCCAGCTCGATATTTTTTCGTATGCGTACCCGGCGACAGACTAAGCTTCGCATTGACGTCTACCGCGTAAGAAGTCCCACGATTTTTTTGGCAAACTGCTGAAGCCACGCGAAAATCATTCGACTCCGATCCACCATAATGACACCGTTTGACCGTTTTTCTGAGAGATATATTGTGGAATGACTCGTTTGCTGGGTTGAACCACAGGGATGTTCATATCGATTAGACTTTTTCCATTTGGCAGAATCTTGTGCGTGAACTTTGATGGGTCTTTATTGCATCCGCACCAAGAACCACAGTTCAAGTGGTCATCGAAAGCGTGTGGAACTATATTCAAAAGGCCTGTTCTCACAGATTCCACATCGCCCTTATTTTTTTCTAGTACGCAGCCAAAACAATACTTGATGTAATCGATTAGTTTGCTGGGAATTTTCAACGACCACAAATTTTTGCTGTGGGTGCAGATTGCATGGTTTTTATCTGATTCCTTTTCAACAGGATGCTCTGACTCACGTCGAACCTGTGCGATTGTCGACGAGTCATCATCACCGATAAGCGTAGCAATCACGACTCTCTCTTCTTTCAAGATCGGGTTTCTTGTTAATATTTCCACAGCAATAGTAGCCTCCATAGATTTGGAACTCCAAGTGTGATTCAGCCGACAATCATGATCGTCTGGTAGATGTCCTTTTTTCACAGAGAATACATCGTTTATTTTTCGTCCCATAAGCTAAAACCTTACCGCTCTTCGATCCTATTGCAATACCATGACCTGAAATACGCAGAAAGAGTAGAATCATAATTGACCAATCTTATTAATAGTAAGATAAATTAGATTTTTGCAATGAAGCTAGTTTACCAGTTTGACTGTTATATGCTCGTCCCGATCCTTTTTTTTGCCATCCCGCATCATATGGAGCTTTTAACGGTACTATACTTTGCTCTTGTACATCTGGCTTATCGGGTGGCTGCTGATCACCTGTTCTATAAAATTTATTACAAAAAAACTATACAATCATACGCATTACGAGGTCATTTTTTATACAATCAAGAAAAAAGTGAAACAGAAACCAATAGATATAAATGGAAAGGGTGAAACAAAAGGCAATAGATAGAAATGGAATGGTTGAAACGAAGCCATTGGCTGAAATTAACTGCAACTGTCAAATTCCACGACAGTGAGTTATGAGAACGAGTAAAATTATTAGTACGAAAAAATACGCGAAGTAACAGCTTCGAATTTGCAGCCGCTTCTTGTCCATATATTCACAGTTTTCAGTATGGAATTCCTGAAAATAACTACGAAAAGCCACATACACGAATTGTGCAATGCAAACTCGATTACATAACTACACTATTTTTTAACATGCAATCAATGATAATAATAATTAAACCATAATTTGGTTAGTTTCAAAACGAAGATCAATATTCCGTTTATAATATTGAACAACTGAGAAGCTGCGCAGAACTATTCAGTTGGCGTTGGCTGCTCTCAGAGAAACAGCATTGGCTTCATGGTCCTGGCTGCATACCAATAAGTTTTCCTGGGTATGCAATAATGATACGTACATAATATTACATGAAGTATCAACAAATTCTACGAAACCTAAAAAAAAGAATTGGTTAGTGATAATTTATTAAATTTCAATATAGTAATTTTGAAAGACGTCAATTAGAGCAAGTATATTTGCAAAATTATGCTGCCAATTCCAGATATCGTTTGACAGATCATTTTTCTTAAAAAAAGCTGTCTGCTTTCATAGCTTTGTTAGACATGATTAAAATACGGTCTTTCCATTTATACATTTAAAGAAGGTTTTTTAAAGACAGTTCTGCACAGAAATTTTTCACACAATTTTTTATATACATGGTAAAAATTCACAATTATCAATAGACTGTTGAGATTATCTATATTCTATTGAGTTCTATTGAGAGTTCTACTGAGATTATCTATATTCTATTGAGTTCTATTGAGATTATCAATAGAATGTTCTCTTACGAAGTAGCGGCCAGAGTCGATTTTCTTTCAAGTTTCACTCCTTCCCTACACGTTTCGTGTGCTAGTTCCTCCAGGATTTTTCCAACACGACGTTCGTTCCGTTTCACTAACGTGCTACTAACCGTAGGGATATTGAGTGTCGACAAAATGCTGTTCATGTGAGTAGCGCCTACGCCCGCGTCGATCATAGCTAAAAGTTTACATATCAATTAATAACAATTCAAAGACAGAGCGAAAATGGTTTTATTACTTACCGAGAGAATTTTTCACGTTAACATCATATTGCGTACAATTGTTTTTTTCGTGGGATTTACTCGTTTTTACCTCACAAAGTAGAAGGCAAACGTGACATCTCACATGAAAAATGCTAGCTAGCCCGATCCTTTTTTCCTTCTCAATGTATCGAAATGACAGTGGAGCGTCACACGTCAAGCACCACATTTCGTCAGCTAACCTCTTTATTTCGACTATACGACGCCCTTCGACTATCGACTCGTTCGAATCCTTATCGATTATTTTTCGTCTTTTATTCGCGATGATAATATTTTCCGTCCACTGCAGCTTCCATTTAGTTGTAAACTTTCCGTATTTATCACATGGACGATCGTCCGGCATCGACATGTTTATGTTTACGTTGAGACTTCGGCGGCTACTACGCAGCAGAGATGGGCAATAATGTAATCGAATAAAATTCAATTATAGATTATCCCAGTAATGTGTAATTGAACCTCACATTAATTATTCATTGAATGGGTAATGGATAATTGAAACACGATTTAATTACACACTAAGCTGGTAATGGATAATTGAAACAAGATTTAATTACACATTACACGCTTAATGGGTAATTGGACTCTGTTAAATTAAGAATTACATTGAGCATTAAATAACAATTGTAATCCAATTACATTTATAATTCAATTACAATTGTAATTTAATTACAATTGTAATTTAATTACAATTGTAATTTAAATACAAATGTAATTGAATTACATTTGTAATTTAATTACAATTGTAATTTAATTACATCTGTATTTTAATTACAAATGTAATTGAAGTACAATTGTAATTCAATTACATTTGTAATTTAATTCCAGTTTCTATTTAATAATATTTGCAATTTAGATACATTCGTATGATTCGGATGGGAGTAAATGTTAAAGAGACTATGCGAGAGTGCGGACCACCCTATCTGTACCCAAGTGCGTGTCTTTAAGTGAAGATATGTGACTGTGTACTTACCTGGGTGAGTGGATGCCTAACATTACGAGTGCGTGTATGTGTGTTCGCAAGCATGTGTGCATGTGTGTGTATGCGTACGTGCGCGTGTATGTCGAAATTCAAAATGGCGGATCAAAAAAACAATATTTTATTTTTTTGAAATAAAAGCTGATGCTCGGGGGTTTCCAGGGTCTCTGAATCCGAACCTGAACTCAGATTTTCAAAATTCAAAATAGCGGATCCAACATGGCGGATAAAAAAATCACCATTTAAAAAAAAATAAAAGCCTACCCTCAGGGGCTTTTCGGTGTTGTTGAATCCAAATCTGAAATCAGATTTTGAAAATTCAAAATGGCGGATATCATTAACGGATCGGAAGAAAGAACATTTCGATTTTTGGAGGATATAGTGGAGCATAGCGGATGCAAAATTCGAAAAATCGTTTGATTCCGACAAAAGTATCTTTTGTTTTCAAGGTCGTTAAATTCAAACCTAACATAAGTTTTTTAAATATTTTCAACAATAGATACAATATCGTGAATGCAAATTTAAAATATAGCTGCATTTCGACAAGAGTGAGTATACTTCGGTTTTTGAGACCAATGAATCACATCTGGAGTTAATTTTTCAAAATTCAAAATGGCGGATAAAAAACAACATTTAATTTTTTGAAATAAAAGCTGATGCGCGGGGGTTTTTGGGTTGCTGAATTCAAACTTCGTATTCAAATAATGAATTTGAACCTAGCGACTTCAAAATGGTTTCTATAAAACTCAAAAATTGTCGGATTAGGATGAAACTTGTGCTTCCCATCTCTTCCACTCAACCAAACTATATTTATGTTTAGTAAAGGTGGCGCGATCGTTAGATTTTTTCTGATTTTTTTTCTTTAATGTCTCATTTGTTCAATTTTGTTCAATTCTTCGCAGACGTTTCAAAGCTCTTTTGATTTTTGAATATTTACATTAACTTGGGATCGCGTGACGTCAACAACTTTCGAGTGACAGATTTCGTTTTAATGATATAACATTTAGCTTTTTTGATCCACCATATTGGCCCCGCCATTTAGAATTTATAAAATTTGATATGGGATTTGAATTCAGTGACCCCAAAACCCCCGAGTGTTAGATTACATTTCAATATAGTATTCGATATAGCATTCGATCATTTTTGTCGAAATTTTCAAAACAATCAAAATATTGATTTTTTAATTATATTCATTTTTGAATTCAGTAAATCGTACGATAATTTTTATTTTTATTTTATCAATCTTTTTGCATTCTTGTGTTATCGTCAATACAGCATCGTCGGAATATGATAACAAAATCAATTCAGGGGTTACGTGAGTTTCGAAGCAAAAAAAAATATTTTCTCTATTTAAAAAAAATATAATATATGAATTTTTTAATCAAAATGCTAAGCACATAGAAGAGCAATATTTCAACAATATTTTTTAAAAAATTCATCCAAAAATTTAGAAAATTCAGCCGGTGGGACCTGTTTTCTGGAAACCCCTCAAAAACGGTGGATACAATTTCTCAAAGACTAATGCACCTCTCATATTGAAATTTTGCACACTTCTTCAAAATAGCATTGACTAGTGATTGAATGAAGGTTTTTTAAATTTAGATTGCTACTAATTCTAGAAGGCTATACGTAGTGTAAATTGTACCAAAAATTGAACTATTTTGCATACAACTCTGCAAGAAATTCAAATATCAATTTAAAAAAAAATTCTTCGTCCAATCACTAGTCAATGCTATTTTGAAGAAGTGTGAAAAATTTCAATAAGATCGGTGCATTAGTTGTTGAGAAATCGTGTCCACCGGTTTTTTAGGGGTTTCCGAAAACCAGGTCCCATCGGCTAAATTTCCCAAATTTTAGAATGAAATTTTGTCTAAGTATTGTTGAAATGTTGCTCTTTTATATGCTTAACATTTTTAATAAAATAATTTATATATTATATTTTTTTTAATAGATAAAATATGCTTGTGTTAGCTTCGAAACCCACGTAACCCTTAAAACAAAATTATCATGTTTAGGCTTGATGCCCGTTTCTCCCACAATTGCGGTATTCAGCCGAGGTGCCCGTTTTGCTCTACTGTCCATTTTGTTACAAAAGTAATTAAATTACAAATGTAATTAAATTACAAAAGTAATTTAATTACAAATGTAATTAAAGTACAAAAGTATTTTTTTCCTTAGGTACACGGCTATCGCGTTTGTTACCTATTCTTCCCCTCATTGTGCCCGTTTCTTTCCTCTACTGTTTACTCCTTCTTTCTCCATCTTTCTCACTGTTCCCCCCTCTTGCGAAATGTACGCGACTGGGATTCGAACCCGGGACCTCCCGGCCCGCTGGTTTAGTGGCGAGCACGCTAACCACTAGACCATCGCACCGGTGTCTAAAGTACAAAAGTAATTAAATTACAAATGTAATAAAATTACAAATGTAATTAAGTTACAAATGTAATCAAATTACAAATGTAATTAAATTACAAATGTAATTAAATTACAAATGTAATTAAATTACAAATGTAATTAAATTACAAATGTAATTAAATTACAAATGTAATTAAATTACAAAAGTAATTCAATTACAAATGCTCAAAGTAATTTGTAATTAAATAAATTCGAATTACCAACGATCGCGATAATTTGTAATTAAATGATTTTTCATTACAAACGCTGAAAGTAATTATTAATTAGATATGTAATTTCATTACGTGGGTAATGGCCCACGCCCATCTCTGCTACGCAGTCTAAAGTCGACAACAAGCATTGTCGCCAACCTCAATGTCCGCAACGTTGCCGTATTTCAGCAACACTCAATATTAATTCATGGTAATAATAAATAATCTTGTGACAGAAGTGAAAGTAGGCATCATTATAAATGACTCCAAAATTTCATTCTGAATTGTATAAAACATTGGCTGACGCAGCTTTTTCATAATAATCATCGATAAAATTATACTTTTTCAAGTTGGTACTAACACAAAATGTTTTCTTATTTACGTCATAAAACAATGAAAATGCATAATTTTGCCCTTTAATTATATATTTTATGAAAAGTTAGCATCTATAGAATAAATCTATACCACGTATGCATTTTTTCGAAGTTCATTAAAAAAAAAATTCACGAAGCGTCATTTGACTCAGCTGGACCGCTCCAACTTCCTCAAGCTCAAACAGTCGTCCATTTCTTTGTCGAGTAAAACGGGAACGTCGCGTTGCAATTTACCAGTAATTATAAATCTCGAGTAACGTGAAACGATAGCCTTTTACTCCTCCGTCAATTGTTTGTATAATTCCGGATTCGTGTTTTCATCGATCTTTTCCATGTTCTTTAAGTCACTGATCTCAGCTCGCTCGATTTCACCTGATCGACGTCGATTGAATATCTGGATGGATATTAAGCTATACTGGAGCAGTTTCAACCAGTCGTCATAGGTATATTTCTTTTGCAATCTGTCATAGGCAGCCTTCCTGTTCTCGTTCACGTATTCGCACAACTTTCTGATGTCGTCCGTCGTTGGCAGAGGCTTCTTCGTTTCTCGATGCTTCTTAGCCTGCGCTTCAAGAGCGACTCGATTAACACGAGTACTATATTGAGCTTTGTGCAAGAGTAAATATTTCTCGGCAAGTTTTTGATGAGCATCGTCGTCTTTCTCGATAGTAAGGAGCTTCAAAAATTCGTCCACTGTTGTGACGTAAATACCAATGCTAATCGCCAGAGAAGAGTTCTCAACTTCGCCCGTTTCGTCGTTGACACGTGACAGCTTCTTCGCTGCAGTAATCCTCGTCTTGTAGAGAGCAGGATGGTAAATTGACAGAAAGTCTGTGATAGCTGGGTTTACTTCTTTCATAGCTTTCAATAACCGGCCAAGTGTTCTTAAACGGTTTCTGATCATCGCTTCCTGTTGTGGCTTTTTGTATTTGTCGCACATGGCATTTCCAACCTTAACCAGCAACTCGTCGTACCTCATTAATATGGTGATTTCATCTTCTCTCAATACTGTAAAGACCTTGGCGAAACGTTCAGATGCTTCCTCGTGGAGTCGATCTTTAATCCGCCGCGAAAGAATAGTTATTACAGCGTTTATGTTTGCTTGATGATCCAACACATCTTTTGAAATGACTTCTGATAGCTTTTCTGGAGAAACAACCCTTGCAGTTGTGACAAGTTCTATACTCTGTGGCCGTTCTACGCTCCCTTGGTCTTCGAGACACCAGTAATTTTCCAGTTTTATTGTATCTCTCATCCGTGTTGTACATATTGTTGCCTTGATTTCTCAATGTTTCTATCATTTGTTTCCTTTCATAAGTTCCTAAAAATTGAAGGTTGTCATAAAAGAATACTATGGAATGGAAAAAATAAAATGCAATTTAAGATACCCTTTTTTAGAACAGCAAATTTCTTCACTTCGGGCTCATCTCGATGGACTGTCTCCAAATGACGGATAATGCCAGCCTGCATTTTTTTTGCAATACATGCAAAAATTCAATTTACTCTTCAAAACACCCGGCATTGCAAACAGCTTCTGATCGTCAATTGCACCAGTCTTGACTGCCCCCAGATCAGAAGATCGATTCATCGATGTATCCGTGGTGACCGCTGGTTCGTCAATGTATGATTCAGAACAATTTTCGGTAGTAGCTGTGTCATCCTGTTCTTGATTGGAGATATTGAACGTGTTATTATTGGGATCCTCGATAGTTGAATTCACACAGTCATTGTGAATTTCCTCATCATTCTCTTCGTTGAGTTGTGAGCAGTTTAGCATTTTGTTATCTTCAATTTCCTGGCTAGATTTTGCCGTTTCCAATTCGTCAGAAGATGGAGAGTTTGTTTGGTGAATTGCATATAGATTAACGCTTTCATAATCTTCAGAACCAGAGACATTGTTCCAATTTTCATTCATTATACGATCCACTTCATCACTCATAGTTAATTCCGGATCATCAAGATTATTCATAATATCTTCAATATTTTGTATATCCGCTGGTCTATCGTCTTCAAATCGAAACTCAGAATCACTGAAACTGGCCTCTAGGATTTCCTGTAGCGAGCGCTGCTCATTCTTGTTTTTTTTTTGACGTCTCTGGAGCCTTGGACGATGAGTATTTTTGATTGGAGATCGCAATTTTATTGTCGAGGCTTTGAGTATTAACAGGTGGCAATAATTCCTCCTCCATCAGAATACTCTCAGTCATATCCGATCGCAGTTCGAGTAGCTGACTTACGTCAGAGAAATCGTATTCGGGAACATTTCCATTTTTATTTGTTCCATGATGGTCACTGAGCGGTGCAGAACCATCCTCGGGATTATCTCCAGAGCGTGCATCGACGCTGGTCATCACTACTGACTGATTGTTCTGAAGCTCATTATCAATTGAAGCAGGGTCACTTTTTTTCTGCGCACTGTCATCACAATCCATAGCTGGTGACAGACGCTGGATGCATTTATTTTCTACGGAACAAGATAAGAGAATGTAAATGAGAATGATAATGAGAATGTAAACCCGAAATTAATATGAGTTGGTCATTGATTACTTACTTGGTTTGCGAATTTTTGATGTCGAAGGATTTTTCTTCGGTTTTCTGGTCTTCAAACTTTCCAACGATTTAAAGTCATCATTAGTGAGTTTGTGTGATCGCGTTGTTCACTTTCCAGAATTATCACGAGCTCGAGTTACTCTGCGACTGGAGGAGTCTAAGTTATCTGTAAAGAAATTCGTAACCATTATATTGTATAAGGAATTATAATTCGATGTACAAACTAGGAACCGGAGAAGAAGAGGAAGGAAGGGAGTATTTAGCATTCTTACCTGTCCTTTTTGTTCCCGATGGTTTTTTGACTTCCACATTTTTCCGCTCTCTCATCTTTTCTTAATTTTTTTTATTGAAATGAATCTGAAAAAACAAAAAATAATGAATAAAATCTCGAAGAAGTAGCACAGAAGCGGCTTTTGCGGTTAACTACGTATTGTGGATACTCCATCAAAAGGACCACTTCATATTGAGAAGTTTTCATCAGTGAATAGATAATATTCGATATTCGATGGTCACTTCGGTGACATTAGCCGCTGATATAACCATTTAATATGAAATTTAATTTGTCACAATCTCCCTCGACGATCTTTCAAACACACGATCGCGATATGAAATAAGAAATTATTTTTTTGACTTCCACATTCTTTCCGCTCTCATCTTTTCTTAATTTTTTCATTGAAATGAATTTGAAAAAACGAAAAATAATGAATGAAATCTCGAAGAAGTAGTAGAGAATCGGCTTTTGAGGTTAACTACGTATTGTGGATGCGTCATCAAAAGGACCAGTTTCTATTGAGAAGTTTTCTTCAGTAAGTGGATAATATTCTGTATTCGCTGGTCACTTCGGTGACATTAGTCGCTGATGTAACATTTAATATAAAATTTGATCTCTCACAATCTCTCTCGACGATCTTTCAAACACACGATCGAGATATGAAACAATAAATTATTTATTTTTTGACTTCCACATTTTTTCCGCTCTCATCTTTTCTTTATTGTTTTATTGAAATGAATGTAACAAAAATCCAAAAATAATTAATGAAACCTCGAAGAAGTAGCAAACTCATTTCGGTTGACTCACCAATGTGCCTCAACCATTTTTAAAGATGTTCCGTATAATAATAAAAGAAGTGTTAATAAAACATAAGAAATAATTTTCGTAGCACTCCAACGGGGCAATCTTCAGCACCATTGGCTTGCAAAAAACTAATCATAATGAATTTTTTATTATCTCGATACTCTGCTATTGATTTCTATGTACTCTGATACGATTTATAAATATACCAATTCAGTCACAATATTCTTTCCGTGATATTTCAGAGCCCCCCTTAAGCGAAAAAAAATGTATCGAAGAGCGTTTTGGCATTTAAATCATGAGACAATTTATTTGACGGATGAAGAATATTTGACGAAGCCTCGAATAAGAGAAGAAATCGGAGATTCAGGAGCATCGCTTGTTAATTAATCATTATAATTTGCATAACGTGTGAATCGACGTCGTCGTTGGGATCATTAGTTGTGAACCAAAGATGATTACTGCATGGGAGCTAATCGCAGGAACATGAAATATATATATATATATATATATATATATATATATATATATATATATATACATATAAATATCCGATAAACACTCCTGAGACCGTGAAACATTGGCTGCAGCTTTTATACTGACATTGGCTTACTTTCAACCGAACTCGTTGAGACTTCGGTTCGTGACTTCCGAAAGAAGTCACGAACTCATTTGCGTCCTTACATAGGTGAGCTGAACATCCGCTGTCGAGGCACCAACTTGTATTCCGATTGCTTATCCTTACTTTATAAGCTTCGTATTCAGTTTGCTCCTCTGGCGAAACGTACAGGCTTAAGTTCTCGTCAGCATTATTTGCATTTGCGTTCGGACAATTCACTGCTTTATGTCCAAGCTTGTGGCAAATATGGCATTTATATCGGAATGGTTCTTGCTCTGACGCACTGGTATTTTTCCCTTTATTCCAAACTTGACGTTTGTTCTTGAATTTTCTAGCGATCATTGCATTTTAAAAGCTATTACATGTATCGTTCTTTCGTGCGTTTGCTTCTTCCACGATTTTTACACGTAATGTGGCTGGGGACGGCAGATCATCTCGTGATCCGATTGCACACCTGAAATTATCAAATTCTGATGGCAGACTGTATAGTAACATGACTGTTAGTAAATCACAGTTGATCTCGATGTCCATCTCGTTTAATTTGTCGACCGTATCGAAAAATTTGCTCTAATGTTCTTGCACGTCTCTACCGTCTTCCATACGATGCAATGTCAATTGTTTGAAAAGCGTTGCTTTACAGGCTGGTCCTTTCGATTGATATATCGTCTAAAGTTTATGCCATACTTCGCTCGACGTATTACAGCCTTTTACCTGCTTTAGTTCACATGGGCTAATCGCATCATTTTTTATTAAAAGCATTTTTTAATAAACGCATCATTTTTTATTACAAGAGCTTCCATTTGTATCTTCCATGTATCGTAATTGCTTTTATTTAGCAGTTCAATTCTCACGGTTCCCGACGAGGTCATTTTATTTTTATTTTTATTTTCATTTTTAAATATTACGTCCCGTTTTGGCGTTAGCTGGGCCCATAATAACCTGTTGGGATTTGATGAGTGGGTGGGAAGTAATAAGAACTGCAAATACAAATTCGCGGCTCTTCAGCAAGATACAATTTATTGAACACGGTAACGATGCAATCACAACGGGAATTCTTTCTCGACTGACGGTTATCTCTTGGTATAAACAACACCATAGCAACAACAAAATAGAGTCCGAGCGTCGCTTAATAGGCCACGATTGCAAACTTTTTTTTAATCAAAATTCTAAAATAAAATTATTCCAAAAATTAAACCCTCCCAAATTTAATTCTATAGAAATTACTTCAAATTATAAATAAAAATTTAAACGAAAAAAAAATATAATAATATTACTTTTGAAATTAAAAATTTTTCTTTAAAAACAATAATTAAAATTTTTACTTTATACCTAAATATTGAATAAAAAAATTAATTAATTTAATTAAACAATATAATGTTAGTAATAAATAATCTTTTTTTAAATTTAAGTTTCTATTGATTCAAAATTCTTAACCTTCAAATTCCTATTAATCTATTAAATCTTTTATCCCATTTAAATTTCTTTTAATTCAAAATTCTTAACCTTTAAATTCCTATTAATTTATTAAATCCTTTTGCCCCATTTAAATTCTATTGATTCAAAATTCTTAACCTTTAAATTCCTATTAATCTATTAATTTTTTAAATCTCATTTAAATTTCTATTCATTCAAATTTATTTGCCTTTAAACTCCTATTAAACTACTCATTTTTTTAACCCCATTTAAATTTCTATTGATTCAAAATTCTTAGTCTTTAAATTCCCATGAATGTATAAAAAAATTTTGTCCCTCTTAAATTTCTATTGATTCAAAATTCTTAACCTTTAAATTCCTATTAAGGGGTAAGGCCACTGTAACGGCCCAAAAAAAAAGGTTTTTTCACTAATTTTTTGCTCCCGAAATTGAAGGTATTTGAAAAAAAACTTTTAATGGTGTTATCGGGCATACATTAAACTTTATTATAAAATTTTTTTACAGTAAAAAAAAACAAAATGGCGGTTCCACAGCTATCTTCCCGGGACATGTTTTGCTTCCAGGGCTCCGCGGCACGCAGCACCACTGGTGCACTTTTGAATCTAGAACAAAAAAAAAACCATTAATCTAGAGGGCTATAGCTAGAGAATGTCGATCGGATTTTAAAAAGTATCAATTTTCGTGGATTTGGCGTGCGTTTGAAAAAAAAATTGATTTTTGACGAAAAAAACGGCAAGTTTTTTGTTAATAAAAAATCAATAAATAAAATTCTTGAAAATTCCGATCGACATTCTCAAGATAATGTAAATGTTCACATCTGGTTAAAATTTCAAGTAAAAAAAATGAAAATTGTTCGAGTTATGCTGCGTGCCATTTTGAAAAACCATGTTTCGAGAAAAACGCGTTTAAAGTTTTGCGAAGAGTTTTTTATTGGAAAAAATTTAAAAAAGAAGTTAAAAAAATTTTTTACCGTTAGTCTGCAATCCCAGCACCATACATTTGTCCTTCGATAGCCAAATTTTCGTCTTCTTCGTCTTTCCTGGTTGATTTTTGGAGCGCGCGCGCACTTTTGGCCGCGTCGCTCAGAGATGTCTCCGCGTGCGTGATGCGTTTGGCGTCGGCTTCGATGCAGAAATTATATAACTGTACACCAATTTCCACCTCCAACAACTTGAATATTTGCAAGACGTTGGTAAGGCCGCCATTGAATATGCAAACAGCGATATCCGTCGCAATATCTAGTACAGTTTTTCCGCTTGAGGATGATTTGGGGGCCAAACTCCAAACGGTAGCGTTGAAATTTTCGTTATTGTTTTGAGTATAGGCCCCCAAGCAACGCTCCAGCAACTCGTCCCGGCTCAATTCCATGTAGATGGGTTTGATGGCTTGATAAACCTCCTCACTCATTGGCTGATTGTGATGATACGCATCCAAGGCATTTTCTGCTTTCGCTTTCTTCCAACTGCACCAATTCTCCGAACATTTTTCGTGCTGAGGCTTTTCATCCGTTGACATTTTGTGAAAAAGGGTTGCCCAGATCTCATTTTTTATATTTTTTATGGAATCGGAATTTCGACGGATTGCTAAGCCGTAATAAATGCTTAGTTCGTCAATCAATTTGGCAGTGAGTTTTCCTCTTCCCCCGAGACCTTTTGTTCCTTTTTTTAAGTTTCTCAATCGAGTGCCCATTCTTTTTTGCACGTGATCTATGCACTCTTTTTTTTAACATCAACATTTTCATAAGGCTTCGAATCCACGATGCCTTTGAAAGTTTTGGGATCGCCATCTCCGATATAATTGCAGTATTTTATTCCGTATAAATCTTCTGAGCGTTGGAACATTTCGACGACAGCATCGACTTCCATTTTTCCCGATGATCCTTCGTGATTGGCTTGGCATTCATCGGCGTGACTTATTTGCCATTCCTCGAATTCCGTTGTTCCGTTTTTGGACTTCCAGTGCTCGCATGATTTGCAATACTTTGATTTCACTTCGACGTCGATTATTTTTCCAGACGACCAGCCGATCAATGACGTGACTCCAAAAAGCGATGAAAATCCGCGTTTTCGCCATGAGCCATCGCCGGAAACCGTTACTCCGTCAGTTTGTCCATTTTTCTGGCTTTCCTCCTTCTCTTCTTGCGCTGCTTTCTTCATGCTTGCATCTCTCACTGCTTTCGTTGCGATTGCTATCGTTTTGACCAATTTATCATAAAATGGATGAAAAATTGGGCGTGGCAAATCCATGAACGCGCAAAATTTTTTGATTCCATGTAATCCTATTCCAATCAGTCGCATTGCAAGCACGATTCTACGATTTATTTCATATGCATTGCGAATGAATTTGGAACTCGGAATATCCACATCGGGACATTTTGGGCAAACGATTACAATTTTGAATCCTAAACCACGAGGACTTCTTTCTCGAAACGCAATGTCAGACCCGCGCGTTTTGCACTTCACGTGCTGGGCAATAACGGCAAAAACGGCGCAGAAATTGATGATTCTATAGCCGAATTGACTATTAACATCGAATTCCTCGTTGCAGTCCTTCAGTTTTTTTGCCGAAGCACTGACGCCCGGCTCATCACTCTCACGTTCGTATTGATTCAAGGGTCGTTTCTTCCCGCCTGACCGACGCCGCGTTGGATACGAGGTTTTCGTACCTTTTTTTCCAAGATACACTCGAGCACTCATTTCAACTACACGTTCGTAAATTTTACAGTGAAATTGTAAAGAAACCACGAAAAACACGCAAAAATCGTCGCTTATGAAGAATCAATCGCTCTTTACTGTGCGCTTGCTGTCTCTAAACTAATGGAATTTTTCTTGATAATGCTCAAAAGGATCGAAAGGACACGTGGAACGTTAATACCGGCGGTTAGGAGCAATGGGGGGGGGGGGGGACCTATTGTGTCGTCCCTTTGTGTCGTCCCCGACACGCTTGGCGGCGACCTTCATTTCTTAAGGACAACAAATTTTTTTTCGCACAGGACCTTTTTTTTCTTATTCTAGAGGGTTTAAACTATTTTTTAAGCCAATAAAAAAAAATCGATTTTTCAAAAAATGTACAGTGGCCTTACCCCTTAATCTATTAATTTTTTTATCCCATTTTCATTTCTATTGATAATTCAAAATTCTTTGCCTTTAAATTCCTATTAATCTATTAAATTTTTTTACCCCATTTAAATTTCTATTGATTCAAAATTCTCAACCTTTAAATTCCTATTAATTTATTCATTTTTTTATCCCATTAAAACTTCTCTTGATAATTCAAAATTCTTAGCCTTTACATTCCTATTGATGTATTAAATTTTTTTACCTCGTGTAAATTTCTGTTGAGGGGCCATTCATAAAACACGTGACGCAAATTTTATCAATATTCGACCCTTCGACAATTTCGAATTAAATAAACGGTAAAATAATAAAAATATACATTCCTCCACAAAACTATGTCGCTGGCTATATTATCGCTTGATCCAGGCGCATCATCGTTCCGAAATATACGAACCGAGCCTTATAACTTATTCTGGAAATTATTATAATTAATTATATAGTAGAAGTGTATGTTTATTCCTATGGAGATGCTTAATGGACGTGCATATTAAAATCGGAAGCGTTTCGACACGAAAATATGAGTCTTATGAGAAAGGGGTAGCCCCACGTCCCCACTCCCAAAGGACCGCTCCTATAACTCAAAACGAATTGTTTGTGGACTTCTGGTAATCGGTATGGACGAATTTTTATTAGCGTTGTTCCTGGTCGTACGCTTATGCGGTGCTCCACTATAGTGGTGCACCCAAGCGACTCTTCCTCTAAATGGAAGACGTCAGCGTATGCGTCAGCGAATTCGCGTAAGATTTTTTCTTCTTCTGGGTTTAAGTTCGAATCTCCTTCGATTTCTTCCCATGTTTTTATTTTCTTTTTAATTTTTCTTCGATCGATACAGCACTTATTTCCTTTTCTTCGGTTGGCTTTTCTTCTTTAATTTCTTCAATTTGCACCGTTGGCCTTTCTATTTCGATTTCTTCATTGTTTGTGTTTCGCACTACTATGAAGCAGGAATGTCCTTCTGGGTGGACGTAACATCCGCCTATCTTTACTCCTGGTCGCACTTCTTTTGCTGCGACACATCCTATTTTTGCGGTCAATGTTTTTCCGTATAACATTTGCTCTGCCCTGGGAGGTAGTTTAATTTTATTCGCTCCGTCCAGCATGGGGATCAGATGTCCGTATATTTTAATATGTCTTCCGCGTAGCATGTCGACGTTGTGCTCTCTCATGAGGTCCAAACCCATTATTCCGTCTACTTCCAGTGGTACTGCGTCATCCATTACGTAGAATCCGTGTTGTACGTTTACTGCGGGTGTTTCGAGCACGAGCATAATTTTACACAGTGCGTAGAATTTTTTTCCTCCGATTCCTTTGAGTTCGATCGTTTCTTCTATTATTTCTGTGTCCTTTTTTAATACACTCTTTTTTATGAGACTAGATTGGGCTCCGGTGTCTCCTTTCAACGTGAGGATTTTGTCTTTGGCCTGGGGAGACGCGATGTCGAAGTCGCTAGCGGCTCCTCCAGAATTGATCGTCGTTATCCCGTACGATTTTATTTTTTTCCTTGCATTTTTTCTTTTGGACGGACCTGTATTCGATGCTTCGGTTATTTTTCCGACGTTGCATTTTTTGTTACCGATCGAAATCGCTTTTTCCTAGGTTCCTGTAGTTCTTGTTCGACTGTTTGATTCTCGGGACCAAGAAGACTAGAGGTAAGGAGTACGAACGCAGTGTTGAAGAAACAACCACGAAAATCCAGATGAGAAAGGTGGCGCTGCTCTCCTACCGAACCGAATTGAAGACATCAACAAACCAGTGCCAATTTTGAATCCAGACAAAACTTTTACAACTGATCACACATCATGATACGCTGTACAGATAAAGAATAGTAATGAAATACAGATATTAAGTCAATGTTTTTTATTGCAGAAGCAGTAACAAACAAAATTTATTTATAGACATAAGAAAATTCATAAGAATTTTGAATCTAGACAAAACTTCTACAAATTATCACTCATTATGATACACTGTACATATAAAGAATAATAACGAAATACACAAATTAAATCAATATGTTTTTTTTCGTTTAAACAAAACAAAACTTATTTCTTAACAAACAAAATTTATTTCTAGACACACGAAAATTCATGAGAATTTTGAATCCAGACAAAACTTTCACAAATGAACACACATCATATTCAGACATTATAATACGCTGTGCAGATAAAGAATAATAACGAAATACAGAAATTAAGTCAATATGTTTTTTTCGTTGCGGAAGCAGTAACAAACAAGATTTGATTCTACATACAAGAAAATTTATGAGAGATTTGAATCCAGACAAAAGTTTTACAAATTATCACCCATATTCACATATACGCTGCACAGATAAAGAATAATAACGAAATACAGAAATTAAGTCAATACGGTTTTTTTTTGTTGCGGAAGCAGTAACTAACATTTATAGACACAAGAAAATTGATAAGAATATTGAATCACGACAAAAGTTTGACAAATTATCACACATCATATTCACTCTGATGACACGCTGTACAGATAGAGAATAATAACAAAGTACAGAAATTAAGACAATTTTTTTTTCGTTGCGGAACCAGTAACTACCACAATGCATTTATATACACCAGAAAATTGATATGAATTTTGAGTCACGACAAAAGGTTCACAAATTATCACATCATATTCACACTGTACAGATAGAAAATAATAAAGAAATACAGAAATTTACACAATATTTTTTTTCCCGTTGCGGAAGCAGTAACAGAATTTATTTATAGACACAAGAAAATTCATAAGAATTTTTAATTCAGACAAAAGTTTTACCGCAACGAAAAAAAACATATTGACTTCATTTCTGTATTTTGTTATTATTCTTTGTCTGTCCAGCATATCATCACATGGGAATATGATGTGTGATAATTTGTAAAAGTTTTGTCTGGATTCAAAATTCTCATCAATTTTCGTGTATCTAAAAATGAATTTTGGTTGTTACTGCTTCCGCAACAAAAAAAACATATTGACTTAATTTGTGTATTTCGTTATTATTATTTATCTGTACAGCGTTTTGTCTGTATTCGAAATTATTATAAATTTTCTTCGGTCTATAAATAAGTTTTGTTTGTCACTGCTTCCGCAACGAAAAAAAAAAACATATTAACTGGATTTCCGCATTTCGGTATTATTCTCCAAAACAATCTATATTATTTATATAAGAATTCTATCTATCTAATATATAGAAATTTCCTTCACGAACTGGTTTCACGATTAATTTGATCAAATTACCCTGCCATTTGAAGAAGCAAAGGGTGCTTTTTGCATATCGTACGGCACTGGTTTTACAATTAATCTGATCAAATTATCGCTCCATATGAAGTGACAAAGGGTGTTTTCTGCACTGGTTTGTTGCTGGCTTCAATTCGGTTCGGTAGAAGAGCAGCGCCACCCTTCTCAGCTGGATTTCCATAGACGTTTTTGGATCGTGATCGCCATAGGCGCTTGTACTCCTTACCTCTAGTCTTCTTGCTCGGGACGATCTCTCGCAATGAGTTCTTCAAAAATTGATTTTAATGAACGCGATAACTTGTTGTTAGCCAGTAATCGGTATAATTTACGACGCTCGTCTTCGTTTGACATTAAAGTTCAATTGTTTGGCTTTGGAGGGTGTTTTTTGATAAATGTTCCGTCACTTACAGTATGATGATGCGCCTCATGTTGATCGATGCTTCGTAGTCGGTTGTTCACAAGATGTTGACCTCGTTCTCGTAGTTGTTTGGCAGGAAATTGCCAGTGTTGTTCCCTGTTGTGTTGCTTTGGTTTGCTGTTCTCGTGCGCTCTGTTGTTCCGTTGTGGAAGGTATTTGGTGAGTCTTCGTCTTTGGGTCGGTCTGGTATCGATGATCCTCGGGATCTGGTTGCTTTTGGACAGCTCTGTACGGTTGACTCGAGCGTTTGCTTACGCCGAACTTTTTCTTTTTATTTGTCCGATTCGACGGTCGTCGATCGGATCACTCGTTGACCTCCTTTTCAGCACTTGCTGCGTTCAGTTTATTTTGTACGTTGGATAGGATGTTTCCTTCTTTTTTTTTCAAGTTGTGTAATGCACAGTTGCGGTATCCGCAATTGCGGGAATCCCACCGCTGCCACCAATATTGTGCCGCGGCTTCTGACGATGCGCGGAGAGCACGGAATTTCGCTCTCGAGTAAGTTGACACCGTGGGTTGTCGGATGCTCGAGGGCGAGGGTATGTGAGGACTTTTCCCGTTCCAAGTAAATCTCCAACCCGGGATATTGCAACTTGAACAGCTTATATTTGATTAAAAATTAGGCAACAATATTACAATTCTTTTTTATACCTTGAGACCGACCCCATCGGCTTCTGGCCGAAGACTGCCTTTCGATTGAATCTTTCGGCTAATTGTTAACTCGGGTTTTCGCAACCAATCGTTCGAGAACGTTCGAATCGTTCGATTGCGATTAAGCGTTTTTCCGGCCGAGTCGAGCGAAATGTCGGGCTTGTGAAATATCGGGCTCGATATCGTCGCATGGGGTCTTTGAACTTCATGCGTTAGCAACATGAAAATTCCTGACTATTCAGGGCACAGCACCTACAACTAAAACCAAAACTAAATCTAATATCAGACAAAAATAAAAAATAAAATTCTCCACAGCTAAAAACAACACTAAACCTAATATCACAGACAAAATTAAGAAATACATTTTTTTCCCATAAGTAAAAACAAAACTAAACCTAATATCACAAACAAAATCAATGAATAAGATTTTTTTCCCTACAACTAAAACCAAAACTAAATCTAATATCAGACAAAATTAAAAAATTCATTTTTTCCCCATAACTAAAAACAAACTAAACCTAATATCACAAACAAAATAAAAAAATAAAATTTTTCTCCACAGCTAAAAACAACACTAAACCTAATATCACAGACAAAATTAAGAAATAAAATTTTTTCCCATAACTAAAAACAAAACTAAACCTAATATCACAAACAAAATCAATGACTAAATTTTTTTTCCCCACAACTAAAACCAAAACCAAACCTAATATCAAACAAAATTAAAAAATAAAAAATTTTCCCTGCAGTTAAAAACAAAACTAAACCTAAAATCATAGGCAAAATTAGAAATAAAATTTTTTCCATAACTAAAAACAAAACTAAACCTAATATCACGACAAAATTAAAAATAATAAAATTTCCCGTAACTAAAAACAACACTAAATCCAATATGACAAAAATAAAAATAATATTTTTTTTCCCTGCAACTAAAACCAAAACTGAATCTAATATCAGACAAATTAAAAAATAAAATTCTCGACGGCTAAAAACAACACTAAACCTAATATCAGACAAAATTGAGGAATACATTTTTTTCCCATAACTAAAAACAAAACTAAACCTAATATCACAAACAAAATTAAAAAATTAAATTTTTCTCCACAGCTGAAAACAACACTAAATCTAGTATCGAAGACAAAATAAATTAATTTAAAAAAATTCCCTACAACTAAAGCCAACACTAAACCTAATATCACAAACAAAATCAATGAATAACATTTTTTCCCTACAACTAAAACCAAAACTAAACCTATTAACAAACAAAATTAAAGAATCAAATTTTTTCCTTCAGTTCAAAACAACCCTAAACCTAAAATCATTGGCAAAATCAATTAATAAAATTTTTTCCCCTACAGCTAAAACCAAAACTAAACCTAATATCACAGACAAAATTAAGAAATAAATTTTTTCCCACAACTAAAAACAACACTAACCCTAAGAGCACAAATATAATCCGTGAATAAAAATTTTTCACAGCTAAAACCAAAACTAAACCTAAAATTAGACAAAATTGAGAAATACATTTTGTTCCCATAACTAAAAACAAAACTAAACCTAATATCACAACCAAAATTTAAAAATAAATTTTTTCTCCACAGCTAAAAACAACACTAAACCTAATATCACAGACAAAATCAATTAATACATTTTTTTCCCCAGAACTAAAACCAAAACTAACCCTAATATTACAAACAAAGTCAATGAATACATTTTTTTTCCCTACAACTAAAACCAAAACTAAACCTAATATCAAACAAAATTTAAAAAAAAACTTTTTTTCCTGCAGTTAAAAACAACCCTAAACCTAAAATCATAGGCAAAATCAATGAATAAATTTTTCCCCCATAACTAAAAACAACACTAAACCTAATATCACAAACAAAATCAATGAATACAATTTTTCCTCTACGGCTAAACCCAAAATTAAACCTAATATCGCATACGAAATTAAGAAATAACATTTTTTCCCGTAACTAAAAACAAAACTATACCTAATATCACAGACAAAATTAAGAAATAAAATTTTTTCCCACAGCTAAAAACAACACAAACCCTAAGATCACAAAGAAAATCAATGGATAACATTTTTCACACCTAAAAACAACACTAAACCTAAAATCACACAAAATTAGAAATAATATTTATTTATTTATCTTATTCCACATATCTTGCGATTGCTATGACATTCACCAGCGTAGTGTCCAGTACATTTTTTCTTTTTACATTTTTCACATTCCGCATAAAAGATAGGAAAGACTAAAACTACTAGCACAATATTACGTTAAGTTTTCTTAAAAAGAGCTCGTCCGTCCATTGCATGCCTACGACTACTAGTCTAGGTATATTTGATAAACTAATTCGCGTAGATTTCAGCCTGCTGCGTGGAGACCCCTGAATGCCACTGTGTATTCTCCCAATTCTTTGACTATTTTCCCCTTCAGCGTTTCTATCGACCAGACTTTTAGGCGATCTCCCACTCTATCCCCTCTCCAGTTGTCGACTCCCTCTACCCACTTATTATTAATTTTCCTCCTTGCTTCCCCACTCTGCCATATATGTTCCAACGTCTCCTCTTTTTTTCCGCATACTCTGCATGCCCACCCATGTAGGGTGATCGGTAGTGGCCAATGATTGGCCGATTCTCAACGCCGAGCTTGCCAACATTGGCACTCGAGCTTGGCCCGATCATCAACCGAGCCTCGGATGATAAGAGCGGCCCGATATTCGCAATCAATATTGGCCCTAGAATAGCTTATGAGAATCGGCCGAGCATTGCGTAGGAGTTCATTTGAAAATTGGCCAACAATAAGTCCCCGTTAAGATTGCCATCATTGGTACTCGAGCTTGGCTCGATTATCGACCGAGTATTGGCGGATAATTGTGACCCGATATAGATCACCAAAATTAGTCCTGCACTGCCAAAAAAAAAAATTAATTATTTTTGTATTGTAATTCGTCATTACCTGGTCTTTCGAAACGTCTAGATCGAAGAAAATATTTCACCTATACGGGAATCGAACCTTGAACCTACCTACTCATAGCCAAGCACGCTGCCCCCATGCTACCGAGTGCTTGTAACATTTGAATCGCAGATATGGCATAAGAGACCAAATGGATTCTCATCATTATTTGTATCACAAACTATATCAATTAGTTAATATCATTGTGATAATTAGAGAGTGTTATCGAATGACATGTTATAGAATTTACAAAACCTAACCTATATATATATATATATATATAATTCCTCTCTGCCCACCCTCTCTACCCCCACAACTCTTTAATATGTGTGTTGCAATAAAGACAGATCATTAGTTCATTACTTCAAGTTTAATTTGAATAATTCCAATAATGGAATGCAATAGGAAAAATTTTATTTCACGAAAAATCTAGTTAATTCAAATTAAAAATACATAAACAGACGCGATTAGTTAATATTAATAGAATTTTTCTGCCAGTGTAGGATGGTTGATCAAAATCGGCAGAGTATCGCGTATGAGCTCGTTCGAGAATCGGCCAACAATGAGTGCATTGATTTGGTAGTATATTTGTTAAGAATAATGTCCAATGGACTCGTAAAAAGTATTTATCTCGTCTCGCAATGACTTCGACGCGAAATAATGAATTGTCAATATTGGCCTCGTATCAGTAAACCAATGATTCGCGAGTCTATACTTGACCGAACATTGGCCTCGTATTGGCAAACCAATGATTCGCCAGTCTATACTTCGCCAAACATCGACCTCGTATCGACAAGCCAATGATTAGCGAGTCTATGTTTGGCCAAACATTGGCCGCGTATCGGCAAACCAATGATTGGCGAGTTTATACTTCGCCAAACATCGGCCTCGTATCGACAAGCCAATGATTAGCGAGTCTATATTTGGCCGAACATTGGCCTCGTTTTGGCAAACCAATGTTGGCTAGTCAATACTCAGCCGAGTATTGGCGTACAATTGGGTAATCGATCATCGCCCCGCCAACGTTGGTCCAAGTATTGACCGTTACGGTTCAATTGGCGAAACCTACATGGGCAATTGCTGTAGCCTTTGTTCCCTACCCTCTCTAAGTTACCGCATCTCAGTCTTTCCTACTCTTCTTTTATGGCATCCCTAATGTCGTTATCTTCCCAGAAAGCCTCCCTCCCCAATTTTTCTTTTATGTCCTTGAAATAATTACAGAATGAAGATTTGTCAATTCCTCCCCAATCCTTCTGTATGTCCTGATCTCTCTTTGTCTCTATTCCTTCCTTCAGAATGTCTCTGATCACCACTTTGACTCCAACATTCCTTATTAATTCCAGGAGCCTCCCGTCTCCTGCCTCCTCCGTCGCCGTCCTTAACTCCCTTCCCCATCTTGATTCGTTCCCATTTTTAATGTTCCTGAGTATCTCCTTTAGGCAGATTTTTGGCTATCTGTCCCCGTCCATTTCTACAATTCGTAACAAATAGTTGCTCGCTCTCCGCCTAGCTTCCACTTCAATGCTTCTCTTGTCAGTCTCCATCTTCCAGAGGTAGTCCGGTGTGTTTCTCGCTAAACCCAGTGCCATTTTTATAAATCTCCCTTGCATCTTTTCCATTTCCTCCATTCTCCTCCATCCCCACACTTCCACCCCATATAGCACCCCTGCTTTTACCATCGAGTCTATCAGCTGGAGTCTATATTTCAGGTTGTCCACCCTTGCTCTTTTCATCACGCCCCACACCGCATTCGCCGCCTTCCTTGCCTTTGCTGCCACAACTTGTAGGTGCCTTTTCATTGAGTTGTTTTCTGAGAACCAGAATCCTAGGTATTTAAGCTCTTTCACGACTTCCAGTGTTTCTCCTCTGAACTTCCATTCTTCTCCTTTCTCAGGCCTCCCCCCTTTTAAAAATGATTATCTTCGTTTTCTTAATGTTAACTTCCATCTTCATGTTTTCCTCATATTTTTCCAGACCCCTTAACATATCCCCGAGACCTTTTGCGTCGTCTGCTACCAGAGCAATGTCGTCTGCGTATTCGAGAGCGTAGATCTTTTTTCCTCCCATCACTGTTCCTCCGACGCCTTTTTGTCCCACTCCTAGTCGATGTCATCTAAGACCAACCCAAAAAGAGTCGGACCGAGAGGGCATTCCTGTCTCACTCCTTTTTTGTCTCGAAATTTCTCGTCCTTCCGTTTCTCGTGATGACTTCGTTTTTTGTCTCTTCCTTTTTGAGATATGCATGGTTTTTTGTCTCCCTGATAATAAACTCTAGACCATTATCTGTTCTGAGAGTTATGATTTTCTGCCAAGTTGAGTGTTAATGCTCTTCAATAATGTGTCGAAATGTGTTTTGAAGTCAGATTTTTGTTTTAAGAAAAACACGAATTTGTAGTGCGAGAAATAGTCTTTGATACAGAAGAAAATATTTTGCTTTACCAACGGACAGATTTTCCATGGGGCCACATTGATCGGCATGCACCAGTTCCCCCGGGGTCTTTGATTGAAATCTACTTGTCGGAAAAGGTTTCCTGCTCATTTTTCCTTAAGCACAGCCGTCGCAGCTCCAATCCTTCACAGATTTCGTCTTGATGTTCCACTCGCTGAGTAGGCGGCGGACGTAAGGAATATTCTGATGCGCGAGGCGTTCGTGCCAAATTCTCAATGAATTTTCCTCGACGACGTTGGCGCTTACTGGTTGTGAGCCTTCGTGGCTGGAGCTGTGTTTGCAGATTCTGAACCGCATCTTGTACAAGTCCTCGTACTGGTCTCCCACTGCGACAACGTTTCCTTCCTTTCTCAGTCGACATTGTCGATTGTCCGATTCAAGCTTTAGACCTTTATCAAGAGCTGAGGACATACACATGAGATTATATTGTAGCTTGGGCACGTATAGCATTGGAGTCAAATGATGATTCTTCCACTTGACCCCGTTGAGCGAGAGAATATCTATGTCTCCCGTTCCATAGGCAAATGTAATTTCACCGTTGCCCCCTCGAACTTGAATTGGCGTAGCTAGTGCTGTGTAGTTCACGAACCAGCTGCGTACCGGAGACATATGTTGGCTGGCTCCGGAATCCAAGAACCAATCCGTCGAGGACGCTACGGAGGTCAATGCGCGCGCTACGATTATTCCTCCGAAGAAAGCGCTGCCCCTTTTCTCGGATCCAGAATCAAATCCTCGAGCAATGAAAATTGCTAGAGATTCGTTCTATAGAAGAGCGGTAAAGTATGCGATTCAATTTTTTTTACACAAATCGGTTTGAGCAGCGTGTATATTTTCGATGTCATTAATCTTCAATAAATTCGATTTCGGCGGAATTCTCGAGCGAGCGGAATCGCTCGAGACTCACTCGCTGAAAGAGTGGTGAGACTTATTTTTTAAATAATCAACAGTTTAGTATTTCTTCTATCCGGCGACTTTTGTTTTTCGGGAGGTTCTACAAGGGTCGAATTTTCGTCGAGATTCGCTCTATACATGAGCGGTAAAATAATGCGATTTTAAATTGTTTAAACAAACAGGTTTGAGCAGTATGTTTATTTTCGATGCCGTTTGTCTTCGACGAATTCAATATCGGCCAAATTGTCGAGCGAACGAAATCGCTGGGGACTCACTCGCTAAAATGTATTGTACAATGTGAAATGTATTGTTAATTGTACAATTAATAATTCAGCATTTCTCTCTCCGTCGACTTTTGTCTTCGGGAGGTTCTGCGCGGATCCAATCCTCGGCAGGGTGTCAACTCTACACCGTGCAAGTCGCCACTGTGTCAACTCTCCACAGACCCAAGTGGACACCGTAGCAGCCCGCCATTTCCCCGACGCTCGCGTATCCCCACTCTTCAGATTCGGGCCGGGCATTTTTTGAACTCGCACGGTGTCTCAACTCGCCACGCGTAGTGTGCTCAACTTACATTTCCTAGCGGCTGTACTTTTTTTGAATCACCCATACCCGGGAACGAGAAATATACAAGCAAAATGTTTTCACATGTACCGACTACCCGCTCTGTTAGTTCTCTAGTTTATCGACTGATTTTGAATGGAAATTTCACGAGCGGCATTTGGTTATAGCTTTATGAGGATTAGCAGGGAGATGCACAACGCGGCCCTTTTCGGCGTGCCTCGTAAATGGCGCTATATCGCGGCGGCGAGTTCGGGAGTATGATTTCGTGATCACCGCCTCTGTCGAGGTTGCAGATTCCCTTGTTGCCGCGCGAGTCCGTGATCACCGCTCAAGTCGGTATCGCAGTCAGCAAGAACACGAATTGGTAGCTCGGTGGGGGAAAAGTCTCTGCCCCTCGCAAATCGCGCTCGCTCGACAGCCGAACGGAGCGAGGTTTTCCGTTCGATCGAGCTCGACATATATGTGTGGCCGTACTGCGGATTGGAATATGCATTAAATGAATTTCAATGTGAAAAACATGTATCGAGATCATTGTTTTCTCTCGGTTGCCCATTTATGCCGAAAATGCAGGTTAAAAAAATTAACGACGACCCGCGTTGAAAAATAAAACGCCGTAACGACCGTGGGAGGTTCACAAAGAAATCTTGAGCCTTTGCCGCGATCGTTTCGACATTTTTTTCAACAGTAAACATTATGGATAAGGGTGTATCATAAATGATTCTCTATCAGCAGTGAGTGTTGTGGCTGAATTGGCAGCGTGGCGGATTAACGATGCTTACGGTCCGGGTTCAATCCCCGGTGAATCAACATTTTTTTTCTTCATTTTATATTCAGAAAATGTCGAGCTCGCTCTCGCTTTAGCTATTCTCGCCTGTTCAGGCATTATTTATGATTTTTAATTCGTATATGCTTAATAAAAAAAACAAGATATTGCTACCGGGGATCAGTGCAGCCAGATCGCGCGTAAAAGTTACCCCCTCTCTAGTCTCTTACGCGCCCATCAGCTACCCATCACATGGTAGCGCGTGTCCGTGAGCGAGCGACGCTTGGACATCTTCGGAAAGAGTCGAGCACGGTCGAAGTATCCCGACCGCGCCTTCGGCAGCTGCACCAATCCATGGACGCTGAGCACGTTCATGTGCGGCCAAGCCGAAACGAAGGCTTCGAGGGAAAAAGCAATCTGAGCACGACTTGCGTGTGACGTCACCGGACGGCACGCGCGAGGCTTTTAGATTATTTCAATGCTTATTTAGCTCTTGATTTTTTGCGTTATTAATGTATACAAAAAATGTATCGCGCGCTCTGATTGGTTATTTTTTTTAGTTTATACGTTAATTTAAATATGATAATAAAATTACTCACACCCGTCCTTATGCCAAATAAAATGTAATTCATAAAAGTAAGCGGAAATATATTTATATTCGTATTATTATATTAATTCTCATACTTTCATCAAGCGATAAAGCATTATCCCCAAAAAGAAGCCAATCATCCATCCGGCCGCGAATCGTAAGTACCAGAAAGTGCACATATTCTACAAGCGATGAGATGGTCCCGTTGGTAGCGTTCCTGGCTTCGGCCCGCAGGGGCCCGTGGTGCAAATTTTTCTCCAAATTTTTCATAATTTTTCATATTTTAATCATATTTGAGATTTTCGGAGAAAAAATGATTTAAAACCGATTCAAGTTCTGGTCTATTTCCCAAAAACACATTTTTTTCACTGAAAATTCATGATTTCTCATTTTTTTTCCCGGAAATTTCTCTTTTTCCTATGACCTGAGTGAACGGCTGCGGAGATATTCGGAGTGAAGTTAAAGATGAAAAGAAATGAGATTTTTAAAGATAAATTTAAGAGAAAATTTGAAGATTAAAAAATGAGATTTTCGTAAAACAAACTTGTTCTTATTTTTTTTCGGAACTTTTTCTTCTTCCTATTGAGTGAAAGGCTGCGGAGATATTCGGAGAAAAGTTATAGATGAAAATAAATGAGATTTTCGTAGAAAAAACTTATTGCATTTTTTTATCCCTCATAATTCTGAGAAATAATGAATTTCCGAAACTTTTGCAAATATTGTTTTCCTTAAGGGGTAACACCACTGTAACGGCCTGCCACGAAGTGTTTTAGACAAATAATACTTGGGGTAATTATTAAGCATATATTGAAGTATATTGCAAAAAAATGGACGGGAAAATATTACAAAATGGCGACACTGCAGCCAATTCTTCCGAGGCATGTTGAACTTAAGGTGCTCTGCGGCACGTAGTATAACTTGTGTCAATTTTAATCTGGACAAAATATTTTTTTTTAAATTAAATCCAGATGAGTGTAGCTAGTGAACTACGTAGGGGATTTTAGAAATATTGATTTTTAAGTAATTGCCGAGTATTTGACTAAAAATGTTCATTTAGACTTAATAAAACAAAATTATTTTTTTTAGATTAAAATTGGCATAGTTATACTGCATGCCGTAAAGGTTCGACATTCTTCGGAAGAATTGCTGCAGTGTCGCCATTTTGTAATATTTTCGGATAAAAATTTCAAGCAATATACTTAAGTATCTGCTCAATAAATACCGCAAGTATTATTTGTTTATCACATTTTCTTCCGGAAAAAAAATATTAAAAAATACGCTTCCTGTAAGGCCGCTACAGTGGTGTTACCCCTTACAGTCTTCATATAATTTCCGAGATTTTCCCGTGATCGTAATTAAAGTGATGAAATATTCGGAGACATTCGGAGAAACTCGGATGTTTGCGTAAAAATAATTGTCCGCAAAACTCCGAATTCTTCATATTTGTTCCAATTCATAGAAAAATTCGGAAGAAATCGGAGTTTTTCGGAAAAAAAATTGCACTAGGGGCGCGGGATCCTATTATTCTATAATCCTATATTATTACTATTAATTCTTATTTGATTAGTAATTTTTATTAGTTATCATCATTTACTTTAAAATTTTTTTTTTAACTTCCACCTGTACACGGTTCTTCCCCCTTGATACATACCCCATATTCCAGTTTATATCCCCACCTTGCGGCCGCAGCCGACTTCCCCTTCTGTATTGCATTCGCCATGACATTTCTGCCATGGGTATAGGGAAACTGCGGAAAACCTATACCAATACAGCCGGTCCCGAGTTCGCTTCCCAGTCTCGGAGCTAGTCGCGTTTCGTCGAGAAATAACTCACAGACTACAGTCACACTCACATGACAAACACCAGTTATCATCATTATTTTAATTAGTTATCTTTTAGTGTCGAAAAATTTTTTGCGGACTCTGACCGCTTATTTTATTAGTTTGTACGTTAATTCAAATATAATAATAAATCTAAATTACAACTTATTTATCTTCTAAAAAATTGTTTGCGCTTTACTCACACCCGTCCCTATGCCAAATAAATTGTAATTCATAAAAGTAAGCGGAAATTTATTTAGCCATAAAGCATTATGATAATGCTTTATCGCTTGATGAAAGTCTATGAGCGGAAATATATTTATAAATATATTTCCGCTCATATACTTTTATCAAGCGATAAAGCATTATCATAATGCTTTATCGCTTGATAAAAGTATACGAGCGGAAATATATTTATATTCGTATTATTATATTCATTCAATAACTAATCAAATAAGAATTAATAGTAATAATAATTTTTAAAAAAGCACTCAGCGCGGGGACCGATCCCGCACCCCAGCGGACCGAAGCCAGGAACGCTACCAACGGGACCATGTCATCGCTTGTAAATATGTGCACTTTCTGGTACTTACAATTCGCGGCCGGATACACTATGATAATGCTTTATCGCTTGCTGAAAGTTTATGAGAATGAATATAATAATACGAATATATTTCCGCTTACTTTTATGAATTACAATTTATTTGGCATAGGGACGGGTGTGAGTAAAGCGCAAAAAAATTTCAGAAGTAAAATAAGTTGTAATTTAGATTTATTGTTATATTTAAATTAACATATAAACTAATAAAATAAGCGGTCAGAGTGCGCGATAAATTTTTCGACACTAAAAGATAACCAATTAAAATAATAATGATAACTAATAAAAATAACTAATCAAATAAGAATTAATAGTAATAATCATCTTAAAAGAAGCACTAAACGCGGGGAACGATCCCGCGCCCCTAGTGCCATTTTTTTCCATAAAACTCCGATTTTTTCCGGAAAATTTTTCCGATTTTTTCCCGAACTTTTCTATGAATTGGAACAAATATGAAGAATTCGGAGTTTTGCGGACAATTGTTTTTACGCAAACATCCGAGTTTCTCCGAATTTTTCCGAACATTGCATCATTTTTATTACAATCACGGAAAAATCTCGGAAATTATATGCATTCTTTAAGGGGTATCACCACTGAACGGCCTTACAGGAAGCGTATTTTTTGATATTTTTTTTGGCGGAAGAAAATGTGATAAACAATTAATACTTGCGGTATTTATTGAGCATATATTTAAGTATATTGCTATAAATTTTTCATCCGAAAATATTACAAAATGGCGACACTTTAGCAATTCTTCCGAACCATGTCGAAGCTCTGTGGCACGCAGTATAACTGTGCCATTTTTAATCTATAAGAAAGAGTTTTCTTTTTTATTAAGCCTACATGAGTGTAGCTACTGAAACACGTAGGGGATTTTCGATAAGTTAATTAACCCTTTGCACTCGAACGGCGCCGATACAGCGCCCGGCCGGGCGCTGTATCGGCGCCGCTCGAGTGCAACGGGTTAAAACAATATTTATTAAAAAATAACTGTCTTTAAAAAATTGAAAATTTTTAGTCAAATACTCGTCAATTACTCAAAAATCTATATTTCTAAAATCCCCTACGTGGTTTACTTGCAACACTCATCTAGATTGAATTAAAAAAAAATTATTTGGCCAGATTAAAATTGGCACAAGTTATACTGCGTGCCTCAGAGCACCTTAAGTTCAACATGCCTCGGAAAAATTTGCTAAAGTGTCGCCATTTTGTAATATTTTTCCATACATTTTTTTGCAATATACTTCAATATATGCTTAATAATTACCCCAAGTATTATTTGTCCAAAACCCTTTGTGGCAGGCCGTTACAGTGGTGTTACCCCTTAAGGAAAATAATGTTTGCAAAAATTTCGGAAATTAATTATTTCTCAGAATTATGAGGGATAAAAAAATGTAATAAGTTTTTTTTACGAAATTCTCTTTTTTTATCTATAACTTTTCTCCGAATATCTCCGCAGCCTTTCATTCAATAGGAAAAAGAACTAAACAAGCATTGAAATCATCTAAGAGCCTCGCGCGTGCCGTCGGATGACGGCACGCGCGAGTCGTGCTGAGATTGCTTTTTCCCGCGAAGCCTTCGTTTCGGCTTGGCCGCACATGAACGTGCTCGGCGCAGCGTTGCCAGTTTAGTACAATTGTACTAAATCTGGTACGTTTTTGGAGTATTGAGTACGTCAGTACGCCTTTCATGAATCTATTACGTTTTTCATAATTTTAGTACCCTAATAAGAAAAAAAAACTCAAACATTGATGAAAACCCTATTTCATCCTCAATGGAAAAAGTAAACTCCCGCGCCCTCTACATATTGTTGCAGACGTTAGATTTAAAGTGACCGCCAATGCCACCAATTAAGGAGAGGTACCTGAGTCTGCCGAGAAAAACAGGCAAACTTCGGGAATTTTTATCTCAAAAAGTAATGTTTCGATTGGATCCGGGTTTTTTTTAAATTGGATAATGTGTACATTGAGGTATGTTTAGGAATTTTTAAAAATCAATTCGTTGACTGGAAGCGATTCAAACGCGATTATCTCGAACCATAGTTTTCAAAGTCGGTGCCAGATATATCTTGAAAACGGCTTGTCCGATTTTGTCCAAATTTGGATACAATATTCTTCGAGAGCTTTTCTCGTTCGCCACGTAGGATTTTTTTGAAATTTTCATTTTTGACGGAATTGCGACCGTTTAAATTTAACATTCGTTTTTCGTTCGCAATTTCCGACGATTTTGGATTGCATAAACATTGCATAAAAAAGCAATGGTTCAATAAAATGAAAAACCCCTACGTGGCGAACGAGAAAAACTATCGAAGAATATTGTATCCAACCTTGGACAAAATCGGACAAGCCGTTTTCGAGATACATCTGGCATCGACTTTGAAAACTATGTTTCGGGATAATCGCGTTTGAATCGCTTCCAGACAACGAATTTATTTTTAAAAAATTCCTAAACATACCTCAATGTACATATTTTCCAATAAAAAAAACCCGGATCCAATCGAAACTTTAGTTTTTGAGATAAAAATTCGCGAAGTTTACCTGTTTTTCTCGCCGTTTACTCAGCTATCTCCCCCTAAGTACGAAAATTCAAAATTTGTTACGGTTTGGCGCTGCCGTCTAGTACCAAACGATAGCTCACCCTGGCAACACTGGCTCGGCGTCCATGGTTGGTGTAGCTGCCGAAGGCGCGGTCGGGAAACTTAAACCGTGCTCGGCTCTTTCCGAAGATATCCGAGCGTCGCTCGCTCACGGACACGCGCTACCATGATTGGGTGATGGGCGCGTAAGAGACTAAAGAGGGGGTAACTTTTACGTGCGATCCGGCTGCACTGGACGCGGTTTCGATCCCCGGTAGCAATGTCTTGTTTTTTTTTATTAAGCATATGCGAATTAAATACCATAAATAATGCCTGAACAGGCGAGAATAGCTAAAGTGAGAGTAAGTTCGAAATTTTCTGAATATAAAATGAAAAAAAAAAGTTGATTCACCGGGGATTGAACTCAGACTGTAAGCATCGTTAATCCGCTACGCGGCCAATTCAGCCACAACGCTCATTGCAGATAAAGAAACATTTATGATATACCCTCATCCATAATGTTTACTGTTGAAAAAAATGCCGAAACAATCGCGGCAAAGGCTCAAGATTTATTTTTGAACCTTCCACGGTCGTTTCGGCGTTTTATTTTTCAACGCGGTTCGTCGTTAATTTTTTTAACCCGCATTCTCGACATAAACGGCCAACCGAGAGAAAACAATTTTCTTGATACATGTTTTTCACTTTAAAATTCATTTAATGCATATTCCAATCCGCAGTACGGCCACACATATATGTCGAGCTCGATCAGACGGAAAACCTCGCTCCGTTCGCCCGTCGAGCGAGCGCGATTTGCGAGGGTCAGAGACTTTTCCCCATCCGAGCTGCCCATTCGTGTTCACGCTGACTGCGATACCGACTTGAACGGTAATCACGGACTCGCGCGGCTACAAGGGAATCTGCAACCTCGACAGAGGCGATGATCACGAAATCATACTCCCGAACTCGCCGCCGCGATTTAGCGCCATTTACGAGGCACGCCGAAAAGGGCCGCGTTGTACATCTCCCTACTAATCTCTGGCTTTTTTCTTTAATAATGCCACGAACATATATGTATTCTCCTAAAATTTTAATTCTTCCATAATTCGCGGAAAAAAGCGTCATTTTTGAGTACTTGAGAATAACGATAAGCAATACTAAAAGAACTGAAAACTCATATAATAATCGTGTGAAAGAAAAACTGGTGGCCTCGTACAGTTGGACAGATTTTCGTTGCCGTCAAGAGGAGGATTTTCGTTGCCGTTGAAGAGGATGTTTAATTTTGTTCTGAATTTAATTTCTTGTGGCTCTTGATTTATTCTTAAAAATCATTGTGCACAGTCTACATTTTATAATCAACTTTTTAATCATCAAAAATATCGATGAAAAAATGATATGCATTTACAAGAAATTAATATCATGAAAAGATTCCTTTCATTACAGATTGAAACGTCCACATTATTATTATCCATGTTGTTCAAATACTTAATGCCAAAGAACAGTGCATGTCGGATATATTTATTATTCATTAATGTGTAACATATCGTCTACCATGTATGAAAAAATTGAATCATCGTATAACATGAATACGCTGTGTTGAAAAGCGCAGAATCATTAGAGGGGGGGGGGGGGGTAAGGATAATTTGCTATAAAAAAGCATATTTTCGATATTTTTTGTTGACGACACTGTTTATATATATTTATTTATATAAATAGTATAAAATAAAAGGACATTTGAAGAATATTCTGTAAAATTGTCACTAACAATTATGCGGAAATGAACCATTGACAGCACATCTTTGCAGACACCTCCAAAAAATTGCAGTGAACTGCATAACTCATTATTGGATCATCCGAGAAAAAAAATCCAAGAAGATTGTATTAGTTAATAAGTTTCTTGAGGTAACGCTGTCGAGTTTTTGTTTTCATCATTTTAATTCGCTATTTTGTCTTCTAGGTGTGACTAAAAATTGAAAACAAAAAAAAATAAAAACACGACAGCGTTACCTCAAGAAACTTATGAACTAATACAATCTTCTTGGATTTTTTTTCGGATGATCCAGTGGTGAGTTATGCAGTTCACCGCAATGTAACTTTTTTTTGGTGGCGTCTGAGAAGATTTGCTGTCACTGGCTCATTTCTGCACAATTATTAACGAAAATTTCACAGAATACTCTTCAAATGTCCTTTTATTTTATACTAATTATATAAATAAATATATATAAACAGTGTCGTCAACAAAAAATATTGAAAATATGCTTTTTTATAGCAAATTATCCTTACCCCCCCCCCCCTAATGATTCTGCGCTTTTCAACACAGCGTATTCATGTTATACGATGATTCAATTTTTTCATACATGGTAGACGATATGTTACACATTAATGAATAATAAATATATCCGACATGCACTGTTCTTTGGCATTAAGTATATGAACAACATGGATAATAATAATGTGGACGTTTCAATCTGTAATGAAAGGAATCTTTTCATGATATTAATTTCTTGTAAGGGCATATGATTTTTTCATCGATATTTTTGATGATTAAAAAGTTGATTATAAAATGTAGACTGTGCACAATGATTTCTAAGAATAAATCAAGAGCCACAAGAAATTAAATTCAGAACAAAATTACACATCCTCTTCAACGGCAACGAAAATCCTCCTCTCGACGGCAACGAAAATCTGTCCAACTGTACGAGGCCACCAGTTTTTCTTTCACACGATTATTATATGAGTTTTCAGTTCTTTTAGTATTGCTTATCGTTATTCTCAAGTACTCAAAAATGACGCTTTTTTCCCGCGAATTATGGAAGAATTAAAATTTTAGGAGACTACATATATGTTCGTGGCATTATTAAAGAATAAAGCTATAACCAAATGCCGCTCGTGAAATTTTCATTCAAAATCAGTCGATAAACTAGAGAACTGACAGAGCGGGTAGTCGGTAGATGTGAAAACATTTTGCTTGTATATTTCTCGTTCCCGGGTATGGGTGATTCAAAAAAAGTACAGCCGCTAGGAAATGTAAGTTAAGCACACTACGCGTGGCGAGTTGAGACACCGTGCGAGTTCACACGGTAGCAAAAAATGCCCGGCCCGAATCTGAAGAGTGGGGATACGCGAGCGTCGGGGAAATGGCGGGCTGATACGGTGTCCACTTGGGTCTGTGGAGAGTTGACACAGTGGCGACTTGCACCGTGTAGAGTTGACACCCTGCCCAATCCTCTAGCAATGGAAATCGCTAGAGACTCGCTCTATAGAAGAGCGGTAAAGTATGCGATTCATTTTTTTTTAACAAATAGGTTTGAGCAGTGTGTATATTTTCGATGTTATTTATACTCAATAAATCTGATTTCGGCCAAATCCTCGAGCGAGCGGAATCGCTTAAGACTCACTCGCTAAAAGAGTGGTGAAACTTGTTGGTTAAATAACTAACAGTTTAGCATTTCTTTTCTCCGTCCATTTTTGTTTTCGGGAGGTTCTACAAAGGTCGAATTCTCTATTAATAAGGATCGCTAAGGACTCGCTCTACATATGAGCGGTGGAATTTTACGACTGTAAACTGTTTGAACAAATAAGTTTGACTCGAACTATTTTTTAGACGCCAGCTACCCAGCGCAGTTTTGCGGTTTTAAACTGTTTGGACAAATAGGCTCGAATACGTGAGAAAAGTATGTGGCTTCCGGATGGCGGCTGTGTTGAGGATCAGCGTTGTGCCGACGTTTCGCAAACGTTACAGTCTGCATCATCAGGGCTGAGAGCTCCGATACTGAAGCTCTCGTGTCTCAGGTATTCCTTATATAGTTGCAGTCATCGTTCCGGATCGCTGCACCAGCCAATCAGATGTTTTAATTGATCAGCTGGTCAATTAAAAAACCGGGAGGACGGTGTGCCAAATAGGATTGACGTGATATCCTCCATCTCTGTTTAGATTGTCCGGATGTTTTCGGATTTCCAAGCCTTCTCGGTGTTTCCTGGAAAAATAGCTGTTTGATGGGGCCAGACTTTGGGCTTTGTCGAACTGGATGGCATGACCAGTCTCCATCCAATGTTCGGCCAGCTCTGATTTTGTAATATGGCCATATTTGATACACCGTTGGTGTTCTTTGATCCGTGTACTGATCTTCCTCCCGGTTTCTCCTATGTACACTTTACCGCATGAACAGGGTATCTTGTATACTCCTGGTGCACTTAATGGTGGTCTTTGGTCTTTTGCACTCGGAATCACTTGTGCTAGTTTCACATTAAAGAGATTTTCCAATTTGGCAATTGACTGAAAATCAACATTTACTATGTATAAATACTTAGTAGACATAATATCATTGCAAATCTAAAACGCTGACTGGAGAATCTATAGATATCTCATGCAGTTGATGCGTTTACGTAATTGAATATAAGAAACGACGAAGATTTCTTCAATAAATATACACAAATCTTAATAATTCATAAGTCGGCCTTAGAAGCTGGAGCGATGGTCATGAAAAAAGATTGAAAAAATACTTCAATTTAGACGGAAAAAAACAAAGCAATTTCGAGGGATTTTTTAAACTAAGAAATAATTGTTCTAGATTTATCAAATTGTAGGTATGCTTCAATTGTATATTTAAGTATAGGTAACAAACGATCTTCTAAAATTCATTTATGATCAAAATGGCGGAGCTGTGGGCAGAGTGTTACAGCAAGGTTGCCGCGGGAGTTGCGATTCGGCGTGTAGTCTAGCTTTCCGTAGACATCGATTTGCAAAAAATTCAAACATTTTTTCAGTTATAACATGTACCGTTTTTTCAATAATCATGCACACCAATTTCGAATGTACAGTTTTGAGAAAAAAAAACGCTTGACGTTTACATCGAAAATGCGTTGAATTGCACTAAGTACTTATGGTAACTAATTACATAACTGTTAGAAAATAATTAAGTTATTAATTACCGTTGTAATTGTAATTGTGATTTGTTAATTTAATTACTTTTTGCCCATATCTGCCTGTCCGTCTGCGTTCTCCTGCGGTGCGCGCTTCAAATCCGTGCGGTGAGGCACAGCGTTGACGAGATGCAACGTTCGAATTTTTTCTACTTTCGCTTTGAAACTTTGGAAAAATATTCTACATATACAGTTCCATCATTTTAAGAAAACAAAAAGAAATCGATTTATTAGCGTTGTAAATGTATCAAAAAGAAGTATCACCCTAACTTACATAAATTTTCCCAACCACCAACAGTACTCTCAGTGAACTCCGCCGGCTATTAGAGAAGTTTTTACGCCATGGGGCTGGTAAAAATGTGGCTTACAATTAGAAGCGCAATGCTTCAGGAATGATTCTCTCCTATGTCACTGCTGAACATAGACATGACATTGTTAAACAAAATTTCAGCTGAGAAAGTGTTGGGCCTGTTCGCAGAAAAAATAAGATTTATTTAATTGAGTATCTACTGAAAATAATGATTAACGACTGGTAACATGAATGGTGAAAAATTAGTTGATTATTCTTTAAGGTATTGCAAGAGTTTGATATCAATTTTAACAGCAACTCTAACAGTAGTTAGATTGACTTTGTCTCTCTATATAAAACTAGTTCATGGAATATAAGTGAGTTATTATTTACCCTACTTGACTGATCTGTGTATAAATTGCTCCTTGCGAAGGCTCTGGCTACACAAACGCCCAGTGTAACCAGTTATTGTAAAGAAAAACAAGTATGAGGATTCTGAATCGTATGAAAACATTTTTTGTTTTTTTTTTCCTGTATAAGAAGTCTTTGGAAGAACCAATACTTCCGAAGACTCGCGGGAAACTTGTTTTCCTTAACAATCATTGGCTACGCAGAGCATTTCTCTAGCCAGTCTTCACAAGGGAAAATTTATGCAAAGATCAGATCCGCAAGGTAAGAAGTAGCTCACTAATGTTCAAAGTTACTAGTTTACCGCAAAGGTTTAAAGTCAATCTTATTGCTGTTTAGTCCACCACAACCACTCTTCACAACACTTGTTCCTTGCAAAGAATAAGTGCATCGGGTCGAACAACAAATAAGTCAAATTTTTTACTTTTGCATAAATCCTATAACTTTAAATATCAGTGACCTACTTTACACTCTGCGACATTGATTTATGCATAGATTGTTCCTTGCAAATTCCCTGTGGAACCAACTATTTAGAAGAAAAACAAGTTTCTGGTGTGTCTCCGGAACTACTATTTCTTCTAAAGATTCCTTGCAAAGAAAAATAGGAAAATAAGGTTTTCGTTCAATCACAAAGACTTGAACTTGTTTTTTGTAATGAACACTGGTTGAGCCAGGCCATTATGAAAATAGCCTTTTCAAAGGACAATTTATGTAAAGCGAACCTAACTTACTGTTCGGTCCAGTGTAAACCTTCTCTGGAACAATAGTTTTTATAAAGAGTATAGTGGTGAGACTGAACAGTAATAAGATTGGAAATGAAAGTGAAAACTATTAATATCGTATTTGAAAGGATAAAAATATATTTAAATAAAGATACCTAACCTTAAGAAACGTCAGCGAATATGTGGACCTGGCCGATAAAAACACCTAACCCTTCGCACGACCCCGAACTTTTTGCACCGTCCGGCACTAAATTGTTTAAACTAAAAACTTCAAACATATTATTCCGACAGCATAATATCGGCTGTCAGAATCCAGCACGGAGCCGAGATCACACGTCAATCGCCGAATACATTTCAGAAGGTGTGTGCGAACCCTGCTTTATCGAGCTTGAGCAACAGACGTCGATATTTGATCGACGCGACAGAATGATTTCTCTGCGCCAACGCTGGAATTCGCCAGAACTAAAATCGATGGTTGACACGTGAATTTTTTGGAAAATTCTTGACGGATACCTGCAAAGTAGAGTCGCTGACAGATCTCCGTAATTACTCGTTCGAACAAAACGGTTGAGGTCTCAAAATGTTCGTTTTGAGTCAGGGAATAACCGCCTCTCCTTCGTTAGACGATTACGTGTACCAATTATTATTTTTCTCTCACTTTCGTTTGGGGTCACGCGTGGTAACAGAAACTGTTTTTTTTTTCTTTAAAATCGGAAAAATCGCGAAGAAAGACGTTATTCCTCTATTTATTTGACATCGACTGTACAAATTTCATGATATTCTGCAGAGCCGTTTTCGAGAACTCTTGGCACGCGTAATTGTGTTCTGTTTTACCGGCCGAATGGTGTGAGACATGGCCTTAAATCTATTGGTCACCAATGATATGGATCTTATGAATACTCAGATTTCAATTAAATTTAATTTAATTCATTCATAATTAAAAACATTGATATAAAATTAAATAATTTTCATTTATTAGTTGTAGATAATAATATAATTATCCCATTCTTAAATCAAATTCGCATATTAATTCATTCTTCAGATGTAATTCACTCACAAACTGCCCCATCATTGGGAGTAAAAATTGACTCTATTCCAGGACAAATTAATCAAACCTTAATTAATTTAAATCGCCCAGGATTATTTTACGGGCGATGCTCTGAAATTTGTGGAATAAATCATAGATTTATACCTTTATACCTGTTATTAAAAGAACTAATCATAAAAACTTTATACGATGAATTACCTCTTATCCATTTTCATTAGATGACTGAATTAAAGTTTTGTTCTCTTAAATTAATATATAGAAATTCAAATTAGTTCTAATGAAAAAAATTAGTTAAAATATAATATTAAAATCCACTTTAATATCAAATTTAAATTTAATACCCTATGTAAATTTAAATTTATTGTAATTCATCTCTTTCTTTAATAAAACTACATTTTGATCTGAAATTTTATATTCAAACTTAATAATAATAATAATAATAATATTTTCTGAAAATTTTTATATAACGAAAATACATACATTTTTAATTAAAGTTATTCCTATTGTGTATTATCATTTATAGGACAAATTCCTCGGAATATAATAAAATACCGTCATATTTTTAAAATTTATTGATTTAACCATTAATGTCCAATTTATTATCTATATATATATATATATATATATATATATGTGTGTGTATTCCTCAGAGGTACGGGGTCCTTCCCCTTTTACCATCGCCTCCTTTATTCCTTCCGTTCCTTCCGACATTCACAATCGTTCCAGAGTTCCCTACATTCCTTTCAGCGCCCCACCCCCCTGCAGAATGTTGACCGCAGCCGCTCTTTCCTAATGCACTACTGTATCGCATTTGCACGAGGGCCCAGAGAAACTCCGGAAAACCTGGGCCGATACAGGTGGCTATATTTGGCTGAGTTTCAGTTGTATTACCATCAGAAACTCAGACAAACGGCCTCCCACTCAGAGGTTGACGCGCAAACCAGTGCACGGGCAAGCGGTCACCGCCCCAAGTATTGGCAGCCTCCAATGCTGCTTAACTTCAGTGACGCCCGAGCCCGCACACCGACCGCGCGCCCATCTCTGTCGGTATTTATTATCAATATAATTAATTACTGTTAGAGGTGATGTGGACGAACCAGAATAACTGCCGGGTTTTCGTGCTAGATAATTAATGTGATTTATTAGGATAAATACAGAAGGCACACAAAAATGGTACGCGACAGAAAAGGAGTTCTCGCGATGTCGGAGGATAGAACGCGCCTGACTCGATAACAAAAGGTCCAGCGAGAGGGAGCTAGTCTCCACACGATTTCCGGAGATAGCCCAATCGAGGTCCAACTGCGCGAGCATCCGCTGTAATGTTCGCTGGCGCTCAGATCGCTTGCTCGCAGAAGCTATACAAGCTAACACTCCCCGTCAAGCTTCTGAGCATGATACTAAATTATTTATTTTCCACGGCGAGTTTTGTTACGCCCAATTTTCTAATGCATTCGCGGTGCGACAGCGTTGGCGATCCCTTTGTTAGCACTTCGGCGGGCATCTCCTTCGAAGACATGTACGCCAAAATGATCCTCGCATTTTCGATTGCGTCCCTCACGAAGTGGTGTCGCACATCTATGTGCTTCGTCATTGAGTGTGTAATAGACCGGCTCGTTCGACCGTCCAGGTTCCTGGTGCGCATATTTAAAACACGCGGCCTCTTCCCCCGTCGTGTCGAGTTGATCGAAGGAAGTAGGAGGTGCGACGGTTCCTTCGAGACCGGCCTAATCATCCCCACTCTTTAGGCTTCGGAAGGCTATTGACAGCCTGAGGAGATCACTTGTACAAGGACCCGATACAGGGACACACGAGTCAGGCGGAGGACAAATCTCTCGCCATATTCTCTCGCACATATATAACGTACTTGGTCAATCGTTCAGGGGACTCGCATCCCCGATGACCGTCCGTGAGTTGCTGCACGAAAACACAGCAAGCATCATCACCATTTGACCGACCCGAAAAAGGCCGGTTCATCAATAAGCCAACGGACGGAAGCATTCCGACGTGGCTCGCGGTCGCGACGTCTCCCTGCCTGTCGAGGTCCTCGGAGCTACCACAGTTATAACACTGAGTCCTCCCAGGGAAAGAGATCATCGCCGGTCCTGCAGTTCCGGGTCTTCACCCTTTGACTGGGACCTTGCTCGGTGCTCCAAACGTCGCTCACCCCGGAGAATCAAGAAACTGTGAGTTCGGTCCATTCTAAATAATTCTATCGAGTGCAAGGGCACGGGCCAGAATCCGTTTGACAACCTGGTCCAGTCCCGGTAAAAGGATACAGGACAGTATAAAAGATCGCGGACGTGCGCCCGTCCAGGAGTAAAAGGGGCGAGCGTCATAACGGGAGTGGGAGATTCAGGCGTTCGGAATTGGATCATTCCAATTATTGTCAGTGGTTATTATTTTGTAAATCTTTGTAAACGAATCAGCCCTATCATTGTCGTTGGTTGTTGTTTTGTAATTCTATGTAACGGAATCATTATAAACGTGAATGGGTCAGAGAGTAGCGTGATTGATCGAATTATAAATAAGAGTTGAGCGGTACGGGAGTCGTGTGTCCTCGAAATTGTTATTATGTATTCTAACCGAGGAATTTTGTGCAAGCGAAGTCATTCGAAAAATGTGGATGAATAAAAATTTGAATAATTGAAAACAATTATTACAAGTGGAAGACAGGATTCTTCGCCAATTGATAGGACCCTTGATTGTCATTGAAAACGGTGATCGTCTTCGCCGGCGTCCATGTTGCCTCGCTGATGAAGCGTTGAACATGAATGGCCTCTTTTGTGCTATCGGCAATGGCCATGTACGCGGCCTCGGTTGACGACAGAGCTACCGTTTGCTGTTTCCTCGATTCCCAGCTCGTCGCTGCGTTGGCCATCTTAAACGCGTAGTCGGTGTAGGATTTTCTATCCTTGACACAACCGGCCCAATCAGCGTCAACGCAACCGCAAACGGAGTTTCCGCTTGGCGTGTACTTTAGGCCATAATCCAACGTACCCTTTAGGTACCGTAGAATACTCTTTGCAGCCGTCCAATGTTCCTTTCTAAATTTGCTGCAAAATTGGCTTAAGGAATTTACTGCGAACGATATGTCTGGCCTCGTGCAAACTGCCAGGTACATGAGGCACCCAATCAATTCTCGAAACGGAAATTCCGTTTCGTTTAGAGGCTCACTTGGCTCGTTTAATTTTTGAGCCACGTCGACTGGGGTCGTGACCGGATTGCAGTCCTCTATGCCAAAGCGCCGCAACAAATCCTTTGCGTAGCCGTCTTGGCAGATAGATACCTCGCCCTTCCGTTGGACGAATTCCAATCCGAGACAATGACTGATTTGACTCAAGTCTCGCAAATCGAAAGTCCGCTTCAGATTTGCTTTGATTTCAGATATCCACGCCGTGTCGTTTGAAGCAATTATCAAATCGTCGACGTATGTCGCGACTATCGACAATTTCTCGCCGCGTTTCGCGGTGTAGACGCTGACGTCTCCGCTCAACGGCTTCAACCCAAGCTCACGTAGAACTCCGTCGAGTTTTGTGTACCATTGACGCCCGGCCTGCTTCAACCCGTATAGCGCTTTGCTTAGAGTGCATACCTTGTTAGGGGAGCAAAGCTCCTTCAATGTTTTGATAGCGATGTCCCGTTGCGTCGAATCTTTTGACTCACGAATCAGTTCCGGAAGCAGCTCTTGAAAGAGCTCTGGGATCTCCATGTAAATCTCTTCGTTGATTGTCCCGTTCAGATACGCCGGAGTTATGTCCAACTGATGGATTTCTGAAAGTCTCGCGAAAATCCAGTCCCGGCCTTTGACTAAATCCTCTCGCCACCAGGCGAGCTTTTCGTCTACCGATGCTTCCGTCAGGCTTATACTTGTTTCGTAAAATCATTCTGCAACCGATGACGTTCTTCGTTTCAGGCCGCTTCACGACTTTCCAGACACCGTTCTTTAAATGACTTCGAAACTCGTCTTTGATGGCGTTTCGCCATTCCGCTGAATCGGGACCCTGTGTTGCCTCGATTGTCGATATTTCGGCAATGCACCCGAGTTCCAGCGGGTCGCACTCCTAGGCGACATTTCCGTTTGCCCCTTCGTCGTCTTGTCGCCTCGTTTGGGCAGGAACCTTCCTGGGTCTTCCCGGAAGTCCGGTGCGCAGGATTCGAGGACGTCCCGGTCCCTTGCGCTCTGGTACAGCGAGGTCAACGGGCTGATCGCATTCGTCCACTAAGACTTCATTCTCATCGTCGAGCCCATTTTCGACTACCGCGTTTTCTGGAGAAGTGGAGTGGGTACCTAGTTACGCCCATGTATGGTCGCCCGCAGAATCGTTTCCGTCCTGGTGATAAAGAATTTCGTCATCGATAAAATGTTCCTATTTCATGTTCGCGGGGCTATCCTCGAGGAAAATAATATCTCTAGTCGCTTCGACTTTTCGTTCATCCGGATACCATACGCGGTACGCCTTCGCCGTATCGGAATATCCTATAAGAATGAAATCGCGACCGCGCGCATCGAATTTTCCTTTCGTTGACTTTTTATTTAGCGCGATTGCCTTGCACCCGAATTTTCGCAAATGATTCAACCTTGGAATACTCCCGACCTAAAGCTCAAATGGGGTCTTTCCCTTGATCGAACTAGACGGACATCTATTTCTCAGGTAATTCGCCGTCGAGATGGCTTCGGCCCAAAAACCCTGAGATACCCCCGATTCTATCATTAAACATCTCGCTGTTTCACACAGAGTACGGTTTTTGCGTTCGGCTACACCATTCTGCTCCGGTGTATGAGGTACAGTCAATCGTCGTTTGATTCCTTGCTCTGTTAGGAATGAATCAAGTTCGCGATTACAATATTTTTTCCCGTTATCGGACTGAATGACCTTTATTTTCTCGCCCGTTTATTTTTCGACCATCGCTTTGTATTCTCGGAAAACTTGAGCAATTTCGCTTTTCAATTTAAAAAATCTGACCTCACACCACCGGCTGTGATCGTCGATAAACGTCACAAAATATCGCGCGCCCCCGATTGAATTTACCCTCATCGGCCCGCATACATCGGTGTGGATTATTTCCAAAAGTTTGGTCGATCGTCCCGAAGTGTCCGAAAACGGTAATTTCGTAATTTTTCCCTTCAAACAAGTTTCGCACGGATTAACGCTTTCGCCGCACTTTGCTATCAATTTTAACATACCGCGCGACGCCATGGATTTCAGATAATTTTCGTTCAAATGTCCAAGACGAACGTGCCATAATTTTAGCGCTCCGTCGTTTCGTCTCGCATCGGCGTTCGCGGCCGTCTCTGCGTTTTCAGTTACAAAATACAATCCGTCCTTTCTCTCGGCGGTCAGGACAATTTTGTTCTCGCCGTCTCGTACCACGGCTCCTTCGCGATCGAAGGTTACATTGTATCCGTTATCGGCAGTTTTACTTACAGAAAGTAGATCCGTTCGCAATTCTGGAAAGTATAAAGTGTTCTTTAATTTTACACCTTTACTGTCGTCGTCGTTTTGGATAATCAATCCGACGAGTCCGGTGCCCTCGATGGATGTACTGGCGTTACTCGCCAAGTTTAGACGTCGCTGCTGTGGCTCTTCCATCCGCTCGAACTTCTCAGGATCGCCGCACATGTGAGATGTGGATCCACTATCGAGACACCATCGGTGTCCGTCTGGCGCTGTCGGTCTAGCTTCCTTACCGGCTGCCGCTGCGAAGGAAACTTCCCGCGCCTTTGCTGCCTGCTGTTCCGTCGGTAAAACTTTTATGCGGCACTCAGCCGCTTTGTGTCCTGGCTTTCGACACTTGTAGCAAAGAAATGTCGGTCGACGTTCCGATTTCTTCGTCTCCCCTTGATTGACGACATCCTTGGTTGGTCGACGTGGTCTTTGAACGATCAGAGCGTTCTGGCAATTTTCTTTGTGTGTCGCTCGCCGCGCGTCGTTTTCTTCCATGATTTTTATCTTCAACGCTTCCGGCTCAGGCAATTCGTCGCGCATCTAAAGTTTTCATAGCTGGATGGTAAGCTGTAGAGCAGCATTATTGCTAGTAGATCCTTGTTTACGTCTACTTCCATCTCTTGCAGTTTACTGACGGTTTCGAAAAAGGTTCGGACGTGTTCACGCATCTCACCGTCATCCGCCATCTTGTGTAGCGTGAGTCGTTTTAACAGCGTGGCTTTTCTCGCTGGACCTTGAGATTGGTAAATCTCGTGCAGTCTCATCCAAGTGTTGTTAGACGTCACACAGTTTTTAACTTGAATTAATTCTCGTGGACTAATCGCCAAAATCAATTCCGAGTGAGCCTTGCTGTCCGCGGCGTCCCATGCCGCCGCCGCCTTCGCCGAAGCCGCGTCGCCCTCGTTGACGCTCGGCCTTGTTTTCGTGCCGTTCACATATTCCTACACATCGTTTTTCACAAGCACTGCGCGCACTTGCAGCTTCCATGTATCGAAGTTGTCTTTTGTTAGCAACTCGATTCTTGCGTACCCGTGTTGGCTGTTCATTTTTGGCCCTTCGTGTGTCCCGCCCGCGATACGTAATTTACGCGCATTTAACACTATGTACTGGGCCCATAACCTGTTAGAGGTCATGTGGACGGACCAGAATAACGGCCGGATTTTCGTGCTAGATAATTAATGTGATTTATTAGGATTAATACAGAAGGCACACAAAAACGGTTCGCGACAGAAAAGGAGTTCTCGCGATGTCGGAGGAGAGAACGCGTCTGACTCGATAACAAAAGGTCCAGCGAGAGGGAGCTAGTCTCCACGCGATTTCCGGAGATAGCCCAATCGAGGTCCAACTGCGCGCGCATCCGCTGGAATGTTCGTTGGCGCTCAGATTGCTTGCTCGCAGAAGCTATACAAGCTAATAATTATAATAGGTTATCTAATCCTAGTTGAGTTTATTAATAATTTTCATTTTATAAAAAATAAAAAATGAGAATATTTATATTTCACCATAAAATATTATTTTTTATTTCATAAAATTCTTAATATTTAAATATTTAAAAACAAAGTTATCAAAATGTAATTTAATTTATAAATATTTGTTTAACTGCAATTGCTGGCAAAAAATTAATTTTTATTAAATCTTATTCTATTTATAAAATTACTTAAATAATTATTAATAAAATTTTAATTATTCATTATTTAAAAGAAATTATTAATATATTAACTAAAATTAAATTAATTAAAAAATTATGTATCTATAAAACATTCAATTTTATTAATTTTTTTGATTAATTTAAAAATTTCAATCTGGTAAGATAATTTCTATATTTTATTAATAATTAATATTCAATTAATTAAATTAATTAATTTAATAAAATTTTGAACTATTAAAAACTTAATTTATAAAAGTTAATAATATAATTAAAATTTTATTTGATTTCATATTAAACAATTTTATTTAATTAATTTTTTAACGAAAAACAATTTAATAAAATAATTAAAACCATCAATAAAATTAATTTTTACAGCTAAAAACATTACTAAACCTAATATCACAGTCAAAAGTCAATGGATAAAATTAACTTTTTTTCAGCTAAAAACCACACAAACTAATATCACAGTCAAAAGTCAACGGATAAAATTAAATTTTCACAACTAACAACAACATTAAACCTAATATCACAGTCGAAGTCAATAGGTAAAATTAATTTTTCACAGCCAAAAACAGCACTAAACCTAAAATCACAATCAAAGTCAATGGGCAAAATTAATTTTTCACAACCAAAAACAAAACTAAAATTAAAATCACAGTCAAAGGCAATGGATAAAATTAATTTTTCACAGCTAAAAACAACACTAAACCTAATATCACAGTCAAAAGTCAATGTATGAAATTAATTTTTACAGCTAAAAAGAACACTAAACCTAATATCACAGTCAAAGGTCAATAAACAAAATTAATTTTTTACAGCTGAAACAACACTAACCCTAATATGACAGTTAAAAGTCAATGAATAAAATTAATTTTTCACAACCAAAAACAACACTAAATCGAATATCACAGTTAAAAGTCAATGGATACAATTAATTTTTATAGCTAAAAACGACATTAAACCTAAAATCACAGTCAAAGTCAATGAATAAAATTAATTTTGCACAGCTAAAAACAACACTAAACCTAACATCACAATCACAGTCAATGGATAAAAGTAATTTTTCACAGCTAAAAACAACACTAAACCTAATATCACAGTCAAAAGTCAATCGATAAAATTAATTTTTTCAGCTAAAAACAACACTAAACCTAATATTTTGTCAAAGTCAATGGATAAAATGTATTGTTCACAGCTAAAAACAACACTCAACCCAATATCACAGTCAAAAGTCAATGGATAAAATTAATTTTTGTCCATAGCTAAAAACGGCACTAAACCTAATATCACAGTCAAAAGTCAATGAATAAAATTGATTATTTACAGCTAAAAAGAACACTAAACCTAATATCACAGTCAAAGGTCAATGAATACAATTAATTTTTCACAGCCAAAAACAACACTAAACCTAAAATCATAGTCAAAGTCAATGGGTAAAATTAATTTTTCACAGCTAAAAACAACACTGAACTTAATATCACAGTCAAAAGTAAATGGATAAAATTATTTTTTTACGGCGAAAACAACACTAAACCTAATATCACAATCAAAGTCAATGGATAAATCTAATTTTTCACAGCTTAAAACAACACTAAACCTAATATCACAGTCAAAAGTCTATCGATAAAATTATTTTTTTACAGCTAAAAACAACACTAAACCTAATATCACAGTCAAAGTCAATGGATACAATTAATTTTTCACAGCTAAAAACAACACTAAACCTAATATCACAGTCGAAAGTCAATGGAAAAAATGATTTTTTTTTACAGCTAAAAACAACACTAAACCTAATATCACAGTCAAAGTCAATGGATGCAATTAAAGTTTGACAGCTAAAAACAACAATAAACCTAATATCACAGTCAAAGTCAATAAGTAAAATTAATTTTTCACAACCAAAAACAGCACTAAACCTAAAATCACAATCAAAGACAATGGGCAAAATTAATGTTTCACAACCAAAAACAACACTAAATCTAATATCACAGTTAGAAGTCAATTGATAAAATTATTGTTTACAGCTAGAAACAACACTAACCCTAAAATCACAGTCAAAGTCAACGGATAAAATTAATTTTTCGCAGCTAAAGACAACACTAAACCTAACATCACAATCACAGTCAATGGATAAAAGTAATTTTTCACAGCTAAAAACAACACTCAACCTAATATCACAGTCAAGGTCAATGGATAAAATTAATTGTGCACAGCTAAAAACAACACTAAACGTAAAATCATAGTTAAAAGCCAATAGGTAAAATTAATTTTTCACAACTAAAAACAACGCTAAACCTAAAATCACAGTCATTCTCAATGGATATAGTTAATTTTTTACAGCCAAAAACAACACTTAACCTAAAATCACAGTCAAAATCTAATTTTTCACAGCTTAAAACAACACTAAACCTAATATCACAGTCAAAAGTCAATCGATAAAATTATGTTTTTAAGGCTAAAAACAACACTAAACCTAATATCACAGTCAAAAGTCAATGGAAGAAATTAATTTTTTTTACAGCTAAAAACAATACTAAACCTAATATCACAGTCAAAAGTCAATGAATCAAATTAATTTTTAACTCCTAAAAACAACACTAGACCTAATATCACAGTCAAAAGTCAATGAATGAAATTATTTTTTTACAGTTAAAAACAACACTAAACCTAATATCACAGTCAAAGTCAATGGATAAAATTAATTGTTTACAGCTAAAAACAACACTAAATCTAATATCACAGTCAAAACTACATTAATAAAATTAATTATTTACAGATAGAAACAACACTAAACCTAATATTGTAATATTAGGTTCAGTGTTGTTTTTAGCTGTAAATAATTAATTTTATTAATGTACTTTTGACTGTGATATTAGATTTAGTGTTGTTTTTGAAATTTAATTTTATTCATTGACTTTTGACTGTAGTCAAAAGTCAATGAATAAAATTAAATTTTCATAGCCAAAAACAACACTAAACGTAAAATCACAGTCAAAAGCCAATAAGTAAAATTAATTTTTCACAACTAAACACAACGCTAAACCTAAAATCACAGTCAAAAGTCAATGGATATAGTTAATTTGTTACAGCCAAAAACAACACGTAACCTAAAATCACAGTCAAAGTCAATGGGTAAAATTAATTTTTCACAGCTAAAAACAACACTAAACCTAATATCACAATCAAAGTCAATGGATAAATCTAATTTTTCACAGCTTAAAACAACACTAAACCTAATATCACAGTCAAAAGTCAATCGATAAAATTATTTTTTTACAGCTAAAAACAACACTAAACCTAATATCACAGTCAAAGTCAATGGATAGAATTAATTTTTCACAGCTAAAAACAACACTAAACCTAATATCACAGTCAAAAGTCAATGGAAGAAATTAATTTTTTTTTACAGCTAAAAACAATACTAAACCTAATATCACAGTCAAAAGTCAATGAATAAAAATAATTTTTTACTGCTACAAACAACACTAAACCTAATATCACAGTCAAAAGTCAATTAATGAAATAAATTTTTTACAGCTAAAAACAACACTAAACCTAATATCACAGTCAAAAGTCAATGAATAAAATTATTTTTCTTTACAGATGAAAAGAACACTCAACCTAAAATCACAATCAAAAGTCAATGGGTAAAATTAATTTTTCACAGCCAGAAACAACAATAAACCTAATATCATGTTAGAGGTGATGTGGACGGACCAGAATAATGATCGGGTTTTATCGTTAGATAATGAATGTTACAGCGAAAAACAACACTAACCCTAATATCACAGTTAAAATTCAATGAATAAAATTAATTTTTTACAACCAAAAACAACACTAAATCTAATATCACAATTAAAAGTCAATGGATAAAATTATTTTTTTACAGCTAAAAACAACACTAAACCTAAAATCACAGTCAAAGTCAATGGATAAAATTAGTTTTTCACAGCTAAAAACAACCCTAAACCTAACATCACAATCACAGTCAATGGATAAAAGTAATTTTTCACAGCTAAAAATACCACTGAACCTAATATCACAGTCAAAAGTCAATCGATAAAATTAATTTTTTACCGCTAAAAACAACACTAAACCTAATATCACAGTCAAAATCAATGGATAAAATTAATTGTTCACAGCTAGAAACAACACTGAACCCAATATCACAGTCAAAAGTCAATGGATAAAATTAATTTTTGTTTACATACTGTAAAAAAAGTCATTAAATTCACTATACTTTTATAATTGAAAATTTCTAAACTCGGAATATGAAACGCAAATTCGCACTTCAGTAATGGAAACTTCAGTAATGTAAATGATTTTTCATAGATTCGTTTACATTTTAATATATTGGACATTGAATATTAGTATGATTTTGCTATGATTTTGACTGATGATGATGACTGCCTATGATTTTTTCAACGCGCATCATAATAATACAAATATTTGTTTGATTGATGCATCAAACATACATGATTTTATTTAGGGATGGGCGATGTTCGAAATATAATCGATTATTAAGAAATCGATATTTTTTCGAAGTATCGTTACGGAAAATCGATTTTTCCCTCTAAACAATCGACGATTCGATTAATCGAGTATAAACAAATATTGGTGAACCATGAACGGGGTTCTTATATTGTTGAATCTCTTCGTCGTACAAACCCGATTCTTTTAATCATTTACTAGTCAGTTCTATCCATGCCTGGAAATGTGCGCAGTTGTATCCACAGATGCCATATTTGGAAAAAGATTGCCATTATTAAAACATAAATTTCATAAATACAATCGGATAAACTTCCGAAAAGCGGAAATTTAATTTCGATCTGAAATTCGGCATACACCTTTTTTCAATATTTTATGAGATCCATGGGTCGTTCGCATCCTCGGCATTTCATCAATGGGGTATCCCGTGAAGGTGTGTTTACCCGTGGCGTTCATATTCTTATGTAAAAAAAGTTTGGGGTAGCGTTATTTCACTGCCCCGGGTCCGCCAGAATCGGTTAATTCAGCTCCAACTGGCAAGCCGTAAAAATCTGTCGAGGAGGCAAACGACCCATGTGTTTTGGAAACGTATGTAAAATCCGACTTCGCGAAAACATTTTTTCTCTCTATAATTCTGTTCTTTGACTCAAAATATAAATGTTCATGAAGGTGTTGATTAAATGAAAGCGAAAATGGACGTGAGAACCAGCGATCAGGTTAGGGCGTTACTTCGTTCTCGCAATTCGAATCCTGATCCCGATATTTCCGCAAAATGTAGATCGGAGTTTCGGCACTTATTACGGTTCACGCGTTTTTGAGCTCTCTATTCTTTCCCAGTGGTGAATATGTTACGCGGGTGACGATTGACGCTGTCACTGTATTGACAATAAGCGATATCCAATGAAAGTTCCGCTTCAGGATAGAATTTTTGGATTTCTCATTGGATCTCGCGCATTACTCATCCGGTATCGCGTACAGTGTGCCAAGTCCAACAATCAGAATTCACTTTAGGTTTGTGTTGAAAAAGATGCGAGGACACGATGATTTATGATTGGCTGTTATATACCAATCCAGGCGTCACGTCCTGCGAGAAGGCATTACATATATGTATTGCGATGTTACTTTATCAAAATCGAGAATCGATTAATCGATCGCCAAAAAAATCGACAAAATATAATCGATTATTTCACCGAAAACATCGACACTTTCAATTAATCGAAAAACATCGCCCATCCCTAATTCCATTATTTACACAAAAAGTATTAAAATCGCAATATGACTATTATTTTTAACTTTATTCTGTTGAAAAGTAAAATACCGTGTACATTGAATATTACAAAACGCTGTTTGAAGAAATATGAAATTTAAAATACTTCTACAATACCATGGCAAATGAAATTTGAAAACTTAGTATATAAATGAATATTTAAGCTTCAGTGTTGTAAAATTCAATACCGGACCTACATTTCATATGGTTTTACATTTCGTAATACGTACGAATTGAATATTAATACACTATCTACAATTTTCCAAGGCGTCTACGAGAAAAATAAATATTCTTAGTTGAAACATACAACAAACGTTTTGAATATATAAAATGAAGACAAAGTAAGAAAATGACATACTGACTCTTAATTTTTACCATACTTGGTTCAGGAGTATACAATTTTTTGTGCACTGAATATTATGATAGACTGGAGAAAATTAAGAAATGAATAGGACATTTACAATACGAAGGCATGTACATTTTCTGATTTAGCATATGTTTATTTTGAGTCTGATTTAATATATAATTCAGTGCAGAAAACTTGAAATTCGTGCTTTAGTCAGCATATTAAATCAAATCATAAAAAACGTATAGACTAACACGAAATCTAAAATAAGTGGTGAACACTCGGTGCGATGGTCTAGTGGTTAGCGTGCTCGCCACTAAACCAGCGAACCAGGAGGTCCCGGGTACTAATCCCAGTCGCGTACATTTCGGCGTGAAATGTTTTTCTTCGGCATTTCGCGGCGAAATAAGACTAGTTTATAATAAAACTTAGGTCATGATGAATACAATACAGAAGAGGAAGTCGGTTGCGGCCGCAAGAAGGGGGAACAGGGAGAAAATGGAAACAGTAGAGGGAAGAAACGGTCACAATGAGGGGAAGAATAGGTAACAAACGCGAAAAGCGTGTATACCTAAGAAAAAAACAAATGAGTAAGTGGTGAATTAACCGAACAAGCAGCCAAGTCTAATTAAACCCAAACAAACAAAAATCTATGCGCATTAATTTTGATATATCCACAACTGATACTTTTGAATAGGTATATTATTTTTCCAGGACTTTGGTATTACACCATTACTACACATTACTTAGACATTCAAAGCGTAGTGTATTAATTTTTAAATAACGATTATTAGTTTTCACAGACTGAATCAGTAAAAAGAATTCCGGAATTTGTATATTAAAATTCATACAGAGTTTATTAAAGACGCAGAAAGTAAATAATAACAATTACACTAACCTAACACCGTAAAATTAATATACTTTTCTATGCCAAATTTACTTTTTTTATTTAAAAATACAATCTGTGCATATTAATTTTAATACGCTTATAATAGATACCTTGCTATACGTATATGATTTTTCCAGTACTGAAGTGTTGCGATATTACTGAACGATCATTAGACATTCGAAAAGCAGTGCATTGATTTTCAAACGACAATATTAAAATTCATAAACGGTATCTGCAAAAAGACTTCCTGCAGTTTTATATTAATTTTAATACAGATTTTTTTACAGTGCAGCTAAAAACAACACTAAACCTAATATCACAGTCAATGAATAAAATTAATTTTTCACAGCCAAAAACAACACTAAGCCTAAAATCACAGCAAAAGCCAATAGGTAAAATTAATTTTTCACAACTAAAAACAACGCTAAACCTAAAATCACAGTCAAAAGTCAATGGATAAATCTAATTTTTCACAGCTTAAAACAACACTAAACCTAATATCACAGTCAGAGTCAATGGATACAATTAATTTTTCACAGCTAAAAACAATATTAAACCTAATATCACAGTCAAAAGTCAATGGAAAAAATTAAATTTTTTTACAGCTGAAAACAACACTAAACCTAATATCACAGTCAAAAGTCAATGAATAAAATTAATTTTTCCCTGTATATATATATATATATATATATATATATATATATATATATATATATATATATATATATATATTGCAAGCAGGGAGTAGTTCGAGTCGTACCGTTCGAGAAAGCGGTGGCGTTGCTGTGCCTGTTGCGCTAGAGTGTTAATCAATTCACATAACGGCGTATGTACTATGTGTACGACATGAGCCAACGACTTTATTTCATTCAATGAACGACAATGAACGAGTGTGGAAGAATTTTTGGGGTAAAAAGTGACTCGAAAATTCGGCCGTAAATTGTGAGTTCTCGAAATTGAGTGGACGAATCGAAAAATAGCCCGAACAAAATCCATAAGAAAAAATCACATTACATTGGTAAACTGTCATTCGATTTTCGATTTGTTGCCGCGTTTTCACGTAATGTCGAGATAACGTTAAAAGTCGTCTGCTAAAAAGCCATCTTACTGTATAAAGAGTCGTGGCATGTCGTCAGTTCGTCAGTGGCGTCGAGATTGATGACATCGATCAGTGGCGTCGAAAGTCTTTTTTTTAAATTACTTGGCGTCAAGACACTGTCGCGTCTCTTGATGTTGAGACAACGTTAAAAGTCGTCTGCTAAAAGGCCATCTTACTGTATAAAGAGTCGCGGCGTGTCGTCAGTTCGTCAGTGGCATCGAGATTGGTGGCATCGATCAGTGACGTCGAATTTTTTTTTTTTAATTACTTGGCGCCAAGACGCTGCCGCGTCTCTTGGTTATCTCCCGGTTACCTCTCGTAATTATTATATCTTCCGGTTACCTCTCGTAATTATCTTTATCCTCCGGTCACATTTCGTGATTACCATTATTTTCCGGTTACCTTTCGTGCTTATTATTATTTTCCGATTACCTTTCATAATTGGTATTAGTTTTCGGTTACCATTCGTAATTATTATTATTTTCCGGATACCTTTCGTCATTATTATTACTTTCCGGCTGCGTTACAGAATTATCATTATTTTTCGGCTACCCTTCGTAATTATCATTACTTTCCGGCTATCTTTCATCCTTATAGTTATTTTTCGGTTAACTTTCGTGATTGGCATTATTTATCGTTTACCGACCGTAACCTTTATTCCCCGGTTATCTTTCGTAGTCTTTAAAGTCAGAGAATTTTTCGTTCCGACCGCGCGCGAAAATAAATTCTGCGTCGATATATATACATATATATATATTATGACGGGTATCGCGTGTTAACGTAGGCGGAGGAGGGGGAAGGGAAAATTAATAATTGTTCAACAAATGATCAAATTCAAATATAATTTAATTTACAAACAGAACAGATTAGGCTCGATAAAAAAAATTAATCGATTAATTACAAAAAAAAGTTAAGTTGACGCAAGGCTGTAAATAATAAATTGACTAAATAATACTCCTATAATTTTGACTCGAATTAACGGGTTACTGGACACGCGAAGTCCCTACTCGATTTCTCGACCCGTTTGAATATTTTACATATTACAAACTCACTCTCAATTTGGGCGCCAGCCGTTCTCGGGCAACGCGGCCAACCGCGTACGCAAGGTATCAACAACCAAAAAAAACGAAAACAAATGCTAGCTCGCATGAGACTCGATCTAAACGTTACGGGACATCTCGGGGTATCGGGGACAGACGGGGTTCTACAAACGCAATGGCCTCTTATCTTCCGGACCACGACTATTTTAATCTTTATTTTACATTACATGAATTATTACCGCGTACAAAAAAAAGAGGTAGGACAATACTAATTGCTCGATCTAACCCTTCGCGATGTCTTCTCACGAAAGGTGTCATTCGACTCGGCCGATGGCCGTAGCCACGCCAAGCCTGGCCGCGGCTGCGTGCATACGAGGGAGAATATTTCGCCGGACAACGGGGATCCACTACACCTTTTTACATTTTATTCGCGATAATTTTCAGCCATGATACTCGGGCAACTACTCGGATTTAGTCGCACTGATTGGACTCGAATTATTCTAAATGACAATTTTATTTCGTGGCGACGCGCACGGAAGAGGGACGTCGATTTGGGGATTCACACGCGGAGGGGTGAAAGGGAACGATTCCAAAGTCGCCCGTGCGACACATTTTTCCGTACAAATTTCACGCGGCTCTCGCTGGCCGCTCACGCAAAATAAGACAAGAGAAGATACTTACATCGTGGAGGGGATCCTTCGATCGACTCGACAGAGATCCTTTCTCTCGTTTCCCGATTACTTTTCCTACGCCAGAGCTCGCGATCCATTGCGCATTTTCCCTCGGAAATCTCGTTCTTCGCTGACCACGCTCGGAGACTTAGGCTGGGAATAGACGTCCGATTTTTTCTTCCCGACAGTCGGATCCGACTATCGAAAGGCACTCGTGCCATACATTTGTTTGAGCATGCAATAAACATCCAATCCGACGATCGGAACTCGGATCCGACTATCGGATGCCCTCGATCGATTTTCTCTCTCCCGAGTCGTTGAGCGCCCCAGCCGGTACGGCGCTCGCCCGCCCTGCCGCGCGAGAGCTGCAGTCTCTCCTGACGCGCGGTGGGCCGGAGACTCGCGAGATGGCAGCAGACTGCCCTCGGACGGCGAGCCCGATATTCCTCGTCGTCGTGTGACAGCCGGGCCGACGTGGCCCCAGTCGGTAGTCCGCGTGGTCCTTTTGCGGTCGTCATGAGAGGGGTACGGGAAGGAACGGTGGGTTGGTGTCGCGGATTCTATATAATAAAACTCTTAAAGCTAGCTTAAAATTAACAAATAAATTTCAGCTAAAGGTGCGTGGCGGAGATCAAGCCCGAGCGTGGTCACGCGGGCTTTTTCTCGAAACTCCTTGTGTCGCAACGTCACAATATATATATATATATACAGTTATGGTGTATATTCAATGGTTGGCTCGAGTACTGTTAAGCCATTTTTTAAGCGAATATAACGTAGCTTCGTACCTGCTGATTGATCTGCGTACCGATAAAGCTCCATATCGAAGTTACTCTGTCTGAATCACACTAGCGCGGGCGGCAGTAGATCATAATTGCTAATAGCCCTGGTAGTTAAGGCAGGATTCTACTTTGAAACCATGAAAAAAACGCTATTTTCGTGAATTTTTTCTGAGAATACTATTAAAGATATCGATATGGGGTTTAAACTGTTCAATAAATACACTCTTTAAGTACATAAAAAAAAATTTTTAAATGTATTTTATTCATTTTTTGTACACGTAAAATATGTTTAAAGCCAACGCCTCGAAAAGCAGGTACCGTTGCCGTGGTCGTGAAATCTTCCCGACGGATGGTCTGAAACAAAAAAAATCAAATAGTTTCATGTTCAGTATGTCTTCAGGAACCGACCTAACTAGAATATTTTATATACGTGCAAAATTAACAAAATGGCGGCTAAAATACGAAACAAAAAATGCGTTTTTTGGGGTCTTTTTTTGCAATAAAAAAATAGTTCTAATCAAAATTTTAAGTTGATTGTAGTTAGGTCGGTTGGTACACACATATCGAATATGTGTTCCAAATTTCATAAGGATCGGTTCAGTACTTTTTGAGTTATCACGACCACGGTACTTGAAAATGTCGTTTCGAGAAAAACGCGTTTAAAGTTTTAGTGAGTGATAAATCGTAGAAAAAATTATCTTACCCTCAATCAGCGATGCCTGGGCCATATAATATGCCTTCGACGTGTTCCAGGTGGGTGTTTTCATCCAATTTAGCCTTTTCAAAGTTTCAAAGTAGAATCCTGCCTTAATGGAATGTAATTTGAAATGTTGCCAATACCCCTGGTAGTCGATGTCATGTTATGATGCAAAATTATATTATGTGTATATATATATATACATACGATATATATATATATATATAAAATTTTACACCATAACATGGCGTCGCTACCAGAGGTATTAAACATTTCAAATTACGTTCCATTCACTACCAGGGCCATTAGCAATTATGTTCTACTGCCGCTCGCGCTAGTGTGATTCGGACAGAATAACTTTGATATGGAGCTTTATCTGTACGCAGATCAATCAGCAGGTACGAAGCTACATTATATTCGCTTAAAAAAATGGCTTGACAGTACTCGAGCCAACCATTGAATATACACCATAAGTGGCAAGAGTAATACAAAAATATTTCCTTTCTCTTACTCTTTATATAACCTTTAAGCTTGCCGATGCTGTGGTTAGAGATGCATACTTCAACGATTCCATCAAAGCCTATACGACCCAATATATTTCATGTGATGTGCGGTAATTATGTTATAGACATAAAAGATAAATGCTTTTATATCATTATTTTGTATTATGCAAATAAAATAACATTTCAAATGCCGTGTGGTCGAAGGATACATCACTTATTTGATCCTTTCTCCATATGGATCTGGTTTTCACTTACATAACAAATCGTGACGATTTATGTTCTGTTAACCCGAAAATTGAGATTTTGAGATGAAGAAATCCTTCGCCGAGCTTTTTTCTTAACCATGCACGCCAAGTCGTTGCACAGCATTTCCAGTGTACTTGGGTGGTACCTACTTTGTACTTTTATTTAATGGTGATATAATTTTTATGCTATAATGGTATCATGACTTTTTCAAACTAAAAATGTTCAAATATATTATTCCTAAGCTTTAATAATGTTGTGTACAACATGTCTAGTAAACTTGCTTGGCTATTTCATAAAAGTGATTTTACTTTTTTTGTACATTTGAATTAAAGAAATATAATGAAAACATTGTTTGAATAAAAGTTAAAAGTCTAGTTTGAGATATTTGAGATAAATAAAATTTCGTATATAGTAAAACAAGCGATAATGATTTCGAGGGGTTTTTTATTACTTGGTGTTTTTTTTACCTTTTTAATGTTTTTAAAGGGGATTTCATATCTTTTTGAAGGGGAACTTCAATATATCTGATGAAACTAGACGTCTGCGATTTCATATTCATATTGAACAGGAAAATGCATTCCAAGATGTTTGAATCAGTCGGATCCTAAGAAATGGCATCCACAGCATAATTTTCATTCTAAATCTTTTCATCTTTTTAATTTAATCTCCATACGTTGGATGGTGGCTCTCGCTGGCCCTGCTGGTGATCTTTGAAACATATATTGTTTTTAAATTTCTACTTTGCAGTACGCATACGAACTGTATATTCTTTGTCGAACTTATTAAAGAGAAAACAACATTTTTAACGGTATTGAAGTTTGCATCGTTCGAATGCAACGATTTTTTTCGCAGTGCCCAATCACATATAGGCGAAAAATACGAGTGAAATATTGTTGAAGATCCTTATTAAGGTTCCATAACCCAAAACTGCAAAAGAAGAGTTTGGATAGTAATAAAAGTAAAGAAATGAAAAAATAGAGATAGATTTTCATTGCGTTCCAACGATGCAAATTTCAACACCATCATTTTTAACCTTTTGACCTTTCAAAAGCAACGTGCACATTTTTTGTGCACGTTTAGGGATAATTGGTTGATTTTCAAATTTGTACAGTAAATTCTTTATCATATACTGAATGCACCCTACAAATTTGAAAACAATCGTCTACACCGTCTAAAAAAAATTAATTGGAAAAACACTTTTTAACATAGGGCATTTAACATTATGACCCTAATGACGAAATTGTCATAATATACTGAGTGATTTGGCAATTTTTCATAACATTTAAACATTTTTTTGCACTATTTCGTGCGTAAAACTGCCATTCCGCGATGAGCGTAGGCATCTTCCTACGTTGAAAATTGTTTTTTTTTTCAATTGTCAGTTTGATAGAAACGGTGTAGACGAACGATTTAAAATTTGAAGGGTGCATTCAGTATGTGACGATTTATTTACTGTATAAATTTGAATCAATCGGTAACACGTCACCATTTGTCCCCAAACTCCTTTAGTTATTCCTGTTTTTCGAGCCCCTAGACGGGCGTTACTCCTTAAACGAATATCAGGAAACAGTACCCATTTACATTTTTCGTGTGACGCATCAAGAGAAAATTTATATATTTGTTCTTCGATACCTGAAACTCAAAGAATCTCATCACCGGAGTCAACAAAACTTTCTGCAGAGATACCACGAAACATCGGTCACACTCTGAACCAGACATCCATGGTGCTGGACCGACGAATTTTCTATCGTGTTTCCGGGTGCCGTATCGTCGAAAGTTACCAACGACCCCAAATGTAATATTTAGCAGGCATTTATTGTCTGCTTTACTTGCGAGGCTATATGAATTCTTTTGCCTCTTTCCGACGCCTGAAATCATTTTTCATTCGTGGCGGATAGCCCTGCGATATCCAGATTTTTGGAATCCTGTTCTGTTTAGCGTAAGGTAATTTTCATTGCCTATGGTTCATGTCAAATTCATCTTTGCGGCCTCTCGATACCTGAAATATTCTTTATTTCTTGCAATTTATCAATTTATCAAAAGCTAAAAATATGAATTGTGATATACCACAATTCATATTTTTGGCTTTTTGCTCAATTTAGTGTAAAGTATTTATTTTCAATATTATGAATGTGAATCAACTGCGGCTAACCCGAGGAGTGGCTCATAGCTACTTTACAATATCAGAGAAGCATTACCGAGAGTCGCGTTGGGCTTCATTGTCGTGGGGGTTCTCATTGTACCGCTGTAATTTCTGAGACTGGGATAGAGGTTCTTCGCTCTGCTGACGGACTGGCAGGCCGCTATCGACAGTTCGGTCCAGCGTGTTGAGCTTTGCCATGTGCTCGGTGACGTCGTTTGGACTTTACCGGGCATCGCTGTTTATCACGTCATGTGGCTTTTTGAAGTTCGTATTTCTCACAAGTTCGTCAAACATCACTTGACCCTAAACGTGCTTCGCTTTGTTCTTTGAGGTCGCAAATGCCTCCACCTCGAGCTTGCCAGTGCTGTAGGTCACTGTGAACTGCGGCACGTGGGGCGGCTCGATGCTTGGAAATTCTTGATACTTTCGACTGTTAAGCTTATGCGTACCACAGTACTCCTCTAATGGTCGGGAATAATTCTTCAATTAATGAGAATTCGAGGATCTTTGTATCGGACAAGGAAGGGAACTGATCTTTATTCTTCATCTTCACTATCCAGTATCCGATGTTTTCTTACCTGTATCCGATGCTGGGAGATTTCATGTCGTTGGTCTTTATTTTCTCCGTTATTACGTAAATCGTTTATTGCTGTGTCCATAATGTCAGAGAATTTTCTGAGGTCCGAATCTGCGATGTAAAGTACCTTCGTCAAATTCATTTTGGCTCCGAAAAAGATCCGTTTGTTTTTTCTTTGAGGTCACAACTGTTACCGATCACTCCGCTCGCGCGTTCGGTAACGTCGCCACGGGGCTATTTCTCGCACGCGTCGTCCCCAAAATGGCGACCTCACTCGTTCTCCTTTTCGCTTGGCGGTTGTACGCCGGAGCACGAATTTAAAAAACGGGGATATGGCGGGGCACGCGTGGCGTAGGTTGTGCCGCGGCCCTCCACCACAAATAAATTGCTCGCCACTCGCCGCGCGTTGCACATTAATTAGGTTTATTAAATTATCACACTTTGAATACTGGAGTAAATATATTTCATAATAACCTGTACACCCGGAACTGGCGGGTTCAGCGGGGTACCACGAGTATAACTGTCAAGGCTTTTTTGTCTCCGTCAAATAGTTTTTGAATGGGAGCGATTCCAATTTTGGCGCTCGAAGGATTGTTGTAGGGCTGCAGTCTGCCCTTGACGACGACGCCACTCGAGGGCGCGGTCTGAGCGCCAGAAACGTAGCAGGTGACGGCAAGCTAGATAGGCATCTGTCTTGCTTGCCCGGCCAATTTGACGTTTCGCGTATGGTCTGCTATTATTTTCTGTCATCTTGGGCACGCAAGTTCAGAGCGTGAGCCGAACCGCGCGACTGAGCGTGACTTGTTTTTTCGGATGTCCTCGATCCCTATTTGTCGCACTTTCGTTCTTTTTTATTTAATGAGCGTCTCCTATCGCCTATCGCTCATTAATAAATATCTATCTTCTCTCTCATCCTCTTGCATCTTTGCGCATACTTTTGTTTTTCCGTTCATTCCCTCTCGTTGATTCTAACAAGGAACGCCACTTTGGTGCCCGCCTTCGATTTTAATGAACCTCATGTCCATCGAAGAGCACTGAAAACGGTCATACGCTTACGGCATAACTGGAAATACAGTTGCACATATTGAAACCCTTTTCAAATAGAAATAGCTTTCAAATGTGGCATTTTTTTTCATCTCGGAAAAAAAAATCTTTTGTTCTCGAGATTTGTTAACCCTTCATTGACACACTGGGTAATGTTGACCCGGACAAATTTGCAATAAAATGCTCACTTTTCTATAAACGAAAGTTTTCCATAATTTTTTTACAGCAATTCAGTTTTATATTTTCCGAATTTTAATTATGCAGACGTATTAAGAAATGTTTAAAGTGTATCCCGAATTTGTTTCAATAAGAACTGACCGATCAGTTGTTAATGGCAGGTGGATGAAGACTACCCGGGTCAAAATGACCCAGTGTGTCAAAGTCGTGGTCAAAGGTAAGTGTGTCAAGGAAGGGTTACGTACTAGATGCAAAGTTGTAAGGAAAAAGGCAAAAAAATTCCCCTTTGAAATTTTTTTCATTTGAAAACCTCCACGTGGTACGCTTTTGGTACTGATAATACTGAAGATAGAAAATTTGTACATTTTTGAAATTTTGAATAAAGAATTTTTGTTCGGGGTTTTTTTTCTCAAAATTTGATGAGTATTAAATGCCAAATTGTAAGAACATAATGTTTTTTTCATCTTAATAATCATTAAATTAAGTTTATGGAACAATAAACGTGCTCTTAAAAATTGTTTAAAAACTGATCGATCCGGAAAGAAACGCATGACCGGATCGATTTGGAATTTTACAGGGCTCTTAGGGATACAATTGAATGAAAAAAAGCCGCAAACATTAGTACTTATAACAAGATTTGCGAAGTAGCGAAGGGTATTCTAAAAATCAAGAAAAGGTAATTTTTTGTACTTTTTCAAATAAATGGCGAGCATGGGAAAAAATACTGCAAACAAACCCAAACCCAAACCCAAACAAACCCAAACAAAACAATAGTCAGGCCTCAAAGGGAATTTATTCAAGTGTCAGAAACTGCCGGTCGATTTGCTGTACAACGATTAATTCTCATACTTCATGGGACATCCATGACCAAAGACAAGAGGGTGACTTTCCATTCAGCGGCTGATATTACAGCAACTAAGTGTCATACCGAGCCAAAAAAAACTCAACTGCACCTAAATGATAAGTTTCAATGACCCTGATATGGATTTAGTCGAAAAAAAATATTCTGAGCCCAGGGACAACTTGAGAGAAAAAACAATGGGAATATTTTTATCTCCTGATATTTCTTTTACTTGGGCAATAAATGTTACCAAAAAAAAAATTCATCCAAAGATTTCAACACTAGAATCTGCGAGCTTCAAAATCCTTATTGTCACTAAAAAAAAGACTATTTTTTTTTTAATTTTCTGCTCCTTAACTACATTAAGCGTAAAAATTAAAGGATCACTTTTTCTTCGTCGAAAAATTGTCCTTTTTCGGAAGGCCGTATCGCGGTTGTAAATAATCGAAAAAAAAGGATTTTGCAGCGTTAATTGTCAATTTCAGAACGCTTATGTTCATCAATTTTTATGAACTTTATTCGACCAAAAAAATGGTTGGTAAGCAAGAAAAACGGGAATTCAAAAAATTTGACCAACTTTGCGGGTTACACGGGGAACAGAAATTTTTGTAAAGAAAAACCGTTTCAACCATTTGAAAGCGTATATCTTTTTCTCTTATTTTATTTTTTTGAACCTCTGTGCGATTTGTATTCACCTAGTTATCACTGGCCAAATGAAAAACATGCATTTGTTTATTTTGGACGGTTATAACTCTGGTCAAAATCATCGCACAACATTCATAATGACATCGTTTGAAAGCTTGGATTTTTTCTATAAAACATAGAGATTGAAATAATTTACGTATTATTTTTAAATACCGTGAAATCGATTTTTAAACATGCGTAAAATGCCGATATTTACACTTTCTGGCTATTACATAATACCGTTGCAACCAACGCATACAGCGGTAAGTTTTCTACGTTTTCTTAAAGCTAAGGGTACATAGGAACATTCCACCAAAAACCAGGCCCCTGCATATAGGCCTTCATGCTGACCTGAGGCTTTGAAGTTCGTGAAAATTGAGATCCGGCAATTTTAACGCGGAGTCTAATTTCTCGATTTTCGACAAACGATCAGGAAAATTCTCCAATTACCTCTATAATATTCCCGTTCAAGGGGAAGTGAGCGGACATGGCAGCGATCGGGATTTTTATTTTTTCAGTTTTGATAAATTATAGAATGTTAATTGCAAGAAATTAATGATCAGCAAAAATTAATGTTTGGCAATTACGCTGGACGAACAAAAAAAAACTAGACTTTGGGACACCGCATTTAAGGGGTCAAATTAAGAGAAATACGGCATTCGCCTTTTTCCTAGGCACGGGTTTAACGAGTTCGTGGAAATATGAGATATAAACCATCTACTCTTTCCAGGTGCAAAAGAGCGACTTAAGTTTGCCTCGACTCCGGAACCTCATTTAAGGTGTCATAATGAGGAGGGTTATGTGTGCTAAATTTGTCGTATTTCATTCAAATTGAATGCAGTGCATCCATCGGCTCTCGATGCGGGGTGCACTCTGCACAGATTTTGACCTAGCAAAACATGACATAAGGGGTTCAATCCGATGGCAGATAAATGATAATCTTATATAAAATCTCCTTGAGGAATTTAACAAAATGGACTCAATCTTCTAATGCTACAAATGAATTCGGCCGTACCGCGCCGATCTAAAGCCACATTTCAAGGGGTGATTTGAAACGTAGGCCCGGCATTGTATTCGAGTTTAATAGAGGCATTTCGTAAAAATCGAGAAAGCCAACCTTGTGTGCGAGAAAGCGATTTCGCTGTGATGAGATAGTCAAATACTTCATTTGAGGGGTCATACTCGATTTCATCTTATTTCCGGTCAGAGCGAATGGATCACTTGATCGGTGCTCGAAGATATAAGTTCAATCATAGAATCATTTTTCACGCGACAAAGACGAAATCGACGTCTGGCTTGATTTTTCGACATGAGCTGTAACTCTCTTCGAACATACTCATCATTGAATTGATCGATTTCGCTTTATTTTGAAGTAATAAGCCCCGAGACGTGTGAGGTATGTTACTGAAAAGGAGCCTGAGTTATTATCCGCTAACATGAAGCGAATAAAGATCAAATCGATGCTCCGAAAGGTTTTCGCATATTCTGTCAGATATTGCTGAGATAATTCGCCCAAATTCGTTTTCGATTTCATCTTATTTCCGCTCAGAGCTAATGTATCATTTGACCGCTGCTCGAAGATACAAGTTTAATAATAGAATCATTCTTATCGCGACAAAGACGAAATCGATGTCTGGCTTGATTTTCGGTATGAGTTGTAACTCTCTTCGAACATACTGATCATTGAATGTATCCACCTTGCTTTATTTTGAGGTAATAAGCCCCGAGACGTGTGAGGTATGTTACTGAAAAGGAGCCTGAGTCATTATCCGCTAACATGAAGCGAATAAAGATCAAATCGATGCTCCGAAAGGTTTTCGCATATTCTGTCAGATATTGCTGAGATCATTCGCCCAAATTCGTTTTCGATTTCATCTTATTTTCGGTCAGAGCTGCTAATGGATCATTTGATCGTTGCTCGAAGATACAAGTTTAATAATAGAATCATTCTTTTCGCGACAAAGACGACATCGATGTCTGGCTTGATTTTTCGGCATGAGTTGTAACTCTCTTGGAACCAACTCATAATTGGATTTATCGATTTTGCTTTATTTTGAGATAATAAGCCCCGAGACGTGTGAGGTACGTTACTGAAAACGAGCCTGAGTTATTGTCCGCTAACACCAAGACAATAAAGATGAAATCGATGCTCCGAACGGCTTTCGCATATTCTGTCAGATATTGCCAAGATCATTCGGCCAAATTCTTTTTCGATTTCATTTTATTTCTGGTCAGAGCGAATGGATGATTTGACCGGCGCTCAAAGATACAAGTTTAATCATAGGATCATTATTTACGCGACAAAGACGAAATCGACGTCCGGCTTGATTTTTCGGCATGAGTCGTAACTCTCTTTGAACATACTCATCATTGAAGTTATCGATTTCGCTTTAGTTTGAGATAATAATCCCCGAGACGTGTGAGGAGCGTTAATGAAGCGGAGTCTGAGTCATTATCCGCTGACACCAAGATAATACAAATGAAATCGATGCTCCGAATGGTATTCGCATATTCTGTCAGATAGTGCCAAGAGCATTCGGCCAAATTCGTTTTCGATTTCATCTTATTTCCGGTCAGAGCGAATGGATCATTTGATCGGTGCTCAAGATACAAGTTTAATCATAGAATCATTCTTTACGCGACAAAGACGAAATCGACGTCCGGAAATCGAAGTTCGAAGAGAGTTGTAACCCTCTTCGAAGATATTCATCATTGAATTGATCGATTTCGCTTTATTTTGAAGTAATAAGCCCCGAGACGTGTGAGCTATGTTACTGAAAAGGAGCCTAAGTCATTATCCGCTAACATCAAGCGAATAAAGATGAAATCGATCCTCCGAACGATTTTTGCATATGCTATCAGCTTTTGCTATGATCATTCGCCCAAATTCTTTTTCGATTTCATCTTATTTCCGGTCAGAGCGAATGGATCACTTGATCGGTGCTCGATGTAGAAAAAAAATAAAATCGAAAAATTCAATGATGAGTATGTTCGAAGAGGCAACAACTCATGCCGAAGAATCAAGCCGGATGTCCATTTCGTCTTTGTCACGTAAAAAATTTTCCTATTATTAAACTTGTATCTTCGAGCGCCGGTCAAATCATCCATTAGCTCTAACCGGAAGTAAGATGAAATCGAAAACGAATTTAGGCGAATGATCTGAGCAATGGCTGACAGAATATGCGAAAACTGTTCGGAGCATCGATTTCATCTTTATTCGCTGGAAGTAAGCAGATAATGACTGAGGCCCGTTTTCAGTAACTCTGATCGGAAATAAAATGAAATCAAAAAAGAATTTGGGCGACCTATCTTAGCAATATCTGACAGAATATGCGAAAACCGTTCGGAGCATCGATTTCGTCTTCAGTCGCTTGATGTTAGCGGATAATGACTCAGGCTCCTTTTCCGTAACGTGCCTCACACGTCTCGGGGCTTATTATCTCAAAATAAAGCAAAATCGATAAATCCAATTATGAGTTGGTTCCAAGAGAGTTACAACTCATGCCGAAAAATCAAGCCAGACATCGATGTCGTCTTTGTCGCGAAAAGAATGATTCTATTATTAAACTTGTATCTTCGAGCACCGATCAAATGATCCATTCGCTCTGACGGGAAATAAGATGAAATCAAAAACGAATTTGGCCGAATGATCTTGGCAATATCTGTCAGAATATGCGAAAACTATTCAGAGCATCGTTTTCGTCTTTATTCGATTGATGTTAGCGGATAACGACTCAGGCTCCTTTTCAGTAACGTATCTCACACGTCTCGGGGCTCATCATCGGAAAATTAAGCGAAATCGATAAAATCAATTATCAGCATGTTCGATGAGCGTTACAGCTCATGCCGAAAAATCAAGCCAGACGTCGATTTCGTCTTTGTCGCGTAAAGAATGATACTATGATTAAACTTGTATCTTCGCACAGAAGAGGAAAATTTCGCACACAAAGGAAAATCTACAAATGGGAATTGTTTTGTCATTTTCCTTACAACTTCACATCGAATACTTAACTTCTTAACTTACCCTTCCTTGACACACTTACACACTGGGTCATTTTGACCCGAATAGTACTTCATCCACCTGCCCTCAACAACCCATCGGTCGGTTCTTATTGAAACAAATTCGGAATACACTTTAATCATTTTTTAATACGTCTGCATAATTAAAATTCGGAAAATGTAAAATTGAATTGCTGTAAAAAATTATGGAAAACTTTCGTTTATGGAAAAGTGAGCATTTTATTTCAAATCTGTCCTCGTCAACATTGTCCAGTGTCTCAAGGAAGTTTTAACAAATCTCGAGAAAAAAAGGTTGCTTTTCCGAGACGAAAAAAAATGTCGCATTTGAAAGCTATTTCAATTTGAAAAGTGTTTCAACATGTGCAACTGTTTTTCCAGTTATACCGTAAGAGTATGACCGTTTACAGTGCTCTTCCATGGACATGAGTTTCATTCAAATCGAAGGCGGGCACCAAAGCGACGCTCCCGGTTAGAATTGACGAGAGGGAATGACCGGAAAAACAAAAATATGCGCAAAGATGAAAGAGGACGAGAGAGAAGATAGATATTTATTAATGAGCGATAGGCGATTGGAGACGCTCATTAAATAAAAAAGAACGAAAGTGCGACAAATAGGGATCGACGACATCCAAAAAAATAAGTCACGCTCAGTCGCGCGGCTCGCCTCACGCTCTGAACTTGCGAACCCAAGATGACAGAAAATAATAGCAGACAATACGCGAAACGTCAAATTGGCCGGGCAAGCAAGACAGATGCCTATCTAGATTGCCATCACCTGCTACGTTTCTGGCGCTCAGACTGCGCCCTCGAGTGGCGTCGTCGTCAAGGGCAGATTGCAGCCCTACAACAATCCTTCGAGCGCTAAAATTGGAATCGCTCCCATTTAAAAACTATTTGACGGAGACAAAAAAGCCTTGACAGTTATACTCGTGGTACCCCGCTGAACCCGCCAGTTCCGGGTGTACAGGTGATCATGAATCACCCTATATATAAATATAAATATGTACGAGGGATAGTAGGGAAGCTAATAGAAATATTGTAATTCTAGCAAAATACAATAAATAACCTGACAATCAATCGACGGCTTTCGACGCCGTGACGCACTCGCGCGCTCGAGTCCCGCTCCGACCGCGTGGTGGGCACTCGCACTCTCTTTCGCTCTTACTTGACTCAACGCTCTCTTCGCCCGCACGATTCTTGACGACCTCTCTCAATCATCGATACGTGACGACTGCTGTTCTCTCTCGACAACCCGGCGTCGATCTCGCTGCCGCGCATGCGCCCTGAGTCTGGTCCACGGGCGGAAGCCCGGTGGCGCCCTTCTTTTCCCCTAGCTTGTTGCCAGAGTGGCTAGACCCCACGGGTTCCTTTTCAGCGGGTCGTTACACAACCGTCGTCAAATTAATATGGCCCTAAAAAGTGCCATGTCTTTTTTTGAACTTTGCACTTCTAACTTTTCTTAATTTTGCACAGCCTAACTCTATTTAGGGGTTAAGTTGTCAGATCACGGTACACATTGAAACGAACAAGTTAGTACCAGGCGATGCTACTCGGAGGCGCTGCGTTCGCCCGGATGTGGCGCTCTCGCGGCTGCGCAGAGCGTCTCAAACCCATGTACGTATTGCAAACTGGCTTAGTATTGGCACTGTACTGGTGCCAGAGCTGCCAATACTGGCAGGCATCTGGTACTTGGACGAGGGCCAAGCCTTGCCCAAATCGGAATGAGTATTGAGACAACGTTGGTTTGTTAACACCGGTCCAAGTTATGGCGGCGTGAATCGGCCCGACACTGTTTACGGGTATTGGCTCAGAATAAGTGCCCAGTTTTGGGCCAGATATTGTAGCCCGTCTTGAGACAAACCGTAAATCAGTACTTTGCCGGTACATGCCCATGTATAGACGGGAAACTTGGCTCAGTACTGATGCCAGTACTAGCTGGATACTGAATGCCAATATTGGGTCAGATCGTGTAAACAATACTGGCCCAATTCCGAAATGATAACACCGGTCCTACGCTTGGCAAGCGTTAGCACAGTATTGGTGACTAGTACCGGCTGCCAATATTGGGCCAGAGTTGCGGCGTGTTCCCGTCACCAGCATCAGATAAACATCGGCTGGTTGTCGAAAATGTTTCCGCCGCAGTGGTTTTTCTCCCGATCGTATCTAAAAAAATATCTGAAATCAAAATACTTTATTTCATTGCACCCAGTTCTAAAAATTATATTAGTAAAAATTTGAAAAATATTTACCATTCATGCGTTTGTACGTTATTGTCGCACTGAAGGATTTTTTGACTATACCCTTCGCGCCTGGTTTCCCCGTGGCTGAGTATTTTTCCTGCACCGCCTTCGATATTAGGCCAGCGATCACATTGCTGATAACACCTTTTCCGTCGGTCGGTGAACCCACCAAGGATCTCATCACTTCCATCTAAAAAGAATTGAAAATTATAGCCACTTCCAAAGTATTAAGTATGAATTAAGATCCTCTTCTGTAATTTTACTTCAGCATACATAATTTCGGTCAAAGTAAATAACATTGTATTTACCAAAGCGTTTTCTTTCCCCTTGTTCTCCGAGACTCCCTGATCAAATTGAACAAATTCTTCAAAACAAATTATAGAATAAGTAAAGAAAGTAAAGAAAATATAAGAGAGAGAGAGACAGCGCAGTCCTACAGCAAGTAACGAACGGAGAGAGAATAAATGAATTATTTATTATGCCTTAGCATGCAGGAGACAAAAAATATAAAATAAAATGAAAAAATAAGTATGAAAAAAAATTCTTTGTATATCTTACCTAGTTCACCTTATAAAACGTTCGAATTTGTATAGCACACTTAGAGCACTCGAATTCGTTTTAGGACGAGAAAAGTTAATTTAAATAAAAACGAATGGGAATATATGAAAAACACTTGGGGATTGAAACAAGTTCACACGTAGACGGCACGAGAAAGACTGATGCTCAACGCTGCCAAAGAAATCCTAATTCTTTGTTGACGCTGAGCGTGAATCAGCGTGTGGGTATATAGGTGCATATACCCACACGAAGTGTATACTTGCCGCGGAGGGACAGCATGCGGGAAGAAAACAATCTTCAACCGTGTGCGCCCGACGTAGCGAATGACCACTGACACACACGCATTGCGTCGAGGCATAACAATGTCTGCCGCGACGCAAAAAGGCGCGAGAGCCCGTCGCGGCGTACGTTCAGAACGAACACGCGAAATAGTGAAATAAAATGACATCGTCTACTTAGCCAATTCATGGATATCCGTAAGGATACGGAAGAGTCCAGGGGAGTCTATAATGGTTCGGGATTCTCTCCAAATGTTATAGCAACTTTACTTTTACAATACTTTGTGTAAAAAGAAAAATCACCTCAGTATCTTGATATATGCAAAAATTAGAGCGGTTTAACATATTTCGAAAGTGTCCAAAATTCATAAAATTTAGACCATTCGACCGATCATTCCTAAATTCAAAACCAGCCGTCCTTTCATGATACTCTATTTGTTAAAAAAAATTCTTTTACAATTCTTTTTAAAAAATCTTTTAAAAATTCTTTTTTTTAAAGATTCTTTTACAAAATTCTGATTTTTTTTGCAAATTAACGTGGTCACACACATTTTTTTTTAATTAAAAAAGGCCGTTAAATTTGTAATTTTTTAGTTCTCTCGACAAAATTTGCAGGGAATGAAGAGATTGTATAGATTAACATCTGAGCGAAACAGGACTGATTAACATCTGACCTTCAACCTACACCGTTCTCGAGTTACAGACGTTTTAATTTTACAGTGCCAGAGCATACACGCGCGCGCATACGCACACACACGCAGATGCATGCAGACATTGTTTCTGAATATGATTTTTCGAGGTTTTGGAACATTTTGAGGACGTTGACATTGAAAACTGAAAAAAAATGTTTTCATCGTCACAAAGTTTCTCTATGAGGAAGCAAAACTTACATTTTTCATTCAATCCATATTTTTTGGACTGGCACCGTACTGATAAAATTGTCTGCCAATACCGAGGCAGTATTAAACCGAAGACTCGTTAACCAAGACTGGAATGGTAATGTTGCCACTGCTGGGGCAGTACTTCCAGCCAAGACCCACCCAATCTTGGTTACCATGACTGGTACTGTACTAATAAAATTGTTTACTAATACTGGGGCAGTACTTAACCGAAGACTCGGTAATTAAGGCTGGCATGGTACTGTTGCCAATGCCGGGGGACTACTTCCAGCCGAGACTCAACCAACCTTGCTTACTAAGACTGGCACTGTACTAATAAAATTGTTTATCAATACTGGGACAGTACTTAACCCAAGACTCGGTGACCAACACTGGCATGGTACTGTTGTCAATGTTGGGGCAGTATTTCCAGCCGAGACTGAACCAACCTTGGTTACTAAGACTGGCACTGAACTAATAAAATTATTTACCAATACCGGGGCGGTACTTAACCCAAGACTCGGTAACCAAGACTGGCATAGTATTGTTGCCAATGCTAGCGCAGTACCTCCAGCCAAGGCTGAACCAACCTTGGTTGCCAAGACTGGCACTGACCTAATAAAATTGTTCACCAATACTGGGGAAGTACTTAACCCAAGACTCGGTAACCAAGACTGGCATGGTACTGTTGCCAATGCTAGTGCAGTACCTCCAGCCGAGAGTGAACCAACCTTGGTTATCAAGACTGGCATGGTACTGTTGTCAATGCTAGCGCAGTACCTCCAGCCGAGACTGAACCAAACTTGGTTACCAAGACTGGCACCGAACTAATACAATTGGTTACCAATACTGGGACAGTGCTTAACCCAAGACTCGGTAACCAAGACTGGCATAGTATTGTTGCCAATGCTAGCGCAGTACCTCCAGCCAAGGCTGAACCAACCTTGGTTGCCAAGACTGGCACTGACCTAATAAAATTGTTCACCAATACTGGGGAAGTACTTAACCCAAGACTCGGTAACCAAGACTGGCATGGTACTGTTGCCAATGCTAGTGCAGTACCTCCAGCCGAGAGTGAACCAACCTTGGTTATCAAGACTGGCATGGTACTGTTGTCAATGCTAGCGCAGTACCTCCAGCCGAGACTGAACCAAACTTGGTTACCAAGACTGGCACCGAACTAATACAATTGGTTACCAATACTGGGACAGTGCTTAACCCAAGACTCGGTAACCAAGACTGGCATAGTATTGTTGCCAATGCTAGTGCAGTACCCCCAGCCAAGACTGAACCAACCTCGGTTACCAAGACTGGCACCGTACGAATAACATTGTTTACCAATACTAGGACAGTACTTAACCCTAGAATCGGTAATCGAGACCGGCACGGTACTGAAACTTTTAGTTGCCAGTGCTAGGGCAGTACATCCAACCAGCTTTAGTTACCAGGACTGGCGCCGCACTGATAAAATTGTTTACCAATACTGGGGCACTACTTCACCCAAGACTGGGTAGATAAGACGGGCACGGCACTGATACGTTCAGTTGCCAGCACTGGCGTAGTACCTCCAGCCGAGACTCAACCATACGTGGTAACCAGGACTGGCACCGTACTGATAAAATAGCTTACCATTACTGAGCCAGTACTTCACCCAAGACTCAGTAACCCCGACTGGGACGGTACTGATACGTTCGGTTTCCAATACTGAGGCAGTATCGCCAACTGAGAGTCGGTCGCCAGGACTTGCACAACTCTGGGCCGTATTGGCAACTCTGGCGGAATACCGACATTCGCACATGGGAATGCGTCTACTGCAGATGTTGACAGATAGATGTTAATCAACCCTAATAAGGGCGTATGTTCAATGTTTATGACATGGCTGAAAGACTTTATTCGATTCGGAAAACCCCCCGAGCCCATGTGCGAATGTCGGTATTCCGCCAGAGTTGACAATACGGCCCAGAGTTGTGCAAGTCCTGGCGACCGACTCTCAGTTGGCGGTACTGCCCCAGTATTGGAAACCGAACGTATCAGTACCGTCCCAGTCTGGGTTACTGAGTCTTGGATGAAGTACTGGCTCAGTAATGGTAAGCTATTTTATCAGTACGGTGCCAGTCCTGGTTACCGCGTATGGTTGAGTCTCGGCTGGAGGTACTACGCCAGTGCTGGCAACTGAACGTATCAGTGCCGTGCCCATCTTATCTACCCAGTCTTGGGTGAAGTACTTGGGTGAAGTATTGGTAAACAATTTTATCAGTGCGGCGCCAGTCCTGGTAACTAGAGCTGGTTGGATGTACTGCCCTAGCACTGGCAACTAAAAGTTTCAGTACCGTGCCGGTCTCGATTACCGATTCTTGGGTTAAGTATTGTCCTAGTATTGGTAAACAATGTTATTAGTACAGTGCCAGTCTTGGTAACCGAGGTTGGTTCAGTCTTGGCTGGAGGTACTGCACTAGCATTAGCAACAATACTATGCCAGTCTTGGTTACCGAGTCTTGGGTTAAGCACTGTCCCAGTATTGGTAACCAATTGTATTAGTTCGGTGCCAGTCTTGGTAACCAAGGTTGGTTCAGTCTCGGCTGGAGGTACTGCGCTAGTATTGGTAACAGTACCATGCCAGTCTTGGTTACCGAGTCTTGGGTTAAGTACTTCCCCAGTATTGGTAAACAATTTTATTAGTTCAGTGCCAGTCTTGGTAACCAAGGTTGGTTCAGCCTTGGCTGGATGTACTGCGCTAGCATTGGCAACAATACTATGCCAGTCTTGGTTACCGAGTCTTGGGTTAAGTACCGCCCCGGTATTGGTAAATAATTTTATTAGTTCAGTGCCAGTCTTAGTAACCAAGGTTGGTTCAGTCTCGGCTGAAAATACTGCCCCAACATTGGCAACAGTACCATGCCAGTGTTGGTCACCGAGTCTTGGGTTAAGTACTGTCCCAGTATTGATAAACAATTTTATTAGTACAGTGCCAGTCTTAGTAAGCAAGGTTAGTTGAGTCTCGGCTGGAATTAGTCCCCCGGCATTGGCAACAGTACCGTGCCAGCCGTAATTACCGAGTCTTCGGTTAAGTACTGCCCCAGTATTAGTAAACAATTTTATTAGTACAGTACGTCATGGTAACCAAGATTGGGTGGGTCTTGGCTGGAAGTACTGTCCCAGCAGTGGCAACATTACCATTCCAGTCTTGGTTAACGAGTCTTCGGTTTAATACTGCCTCGGTATTGGCAGACAATTTTATCAGTACGCTGCCAGTCCAAAAAATATGGATTGAATGAAAAATGTAAGTTTTGCTTTCTCATAGAGAAACTTTGTGACGATGAAAACATTTTTTTTCAGTTTTCAATGTCAACGTCCTCAAAATGTTCCAAAACCTCGAGAAATCATATTCAGAAACAATGTCTGCATGCATCTGCGTGTGTGTGCGTATGCGCGCGCATGTATGTTCTGGCACTGTAAAATTAAAACGTCTGTAACTCGAGAACGGTGTAGGTTGAAGGGCTCCTGCTTCGCTCAGATGTTAATCTATACAATCTCTTCATTCCCTGCAAATTTTGTCGAGAGAACTAAAAAATTACAAATTTAACGGCCTTTTTAATTTAAAAAAATGTCTGTGACCACGTTAATTTGCAAAAAAAATCAGAATTTTGTAAAAGAATCTTTAAAAGAAAGAATTTTTAAAAGATTTTTTAAAAAGAATTGTAAAAGAATTTTTTTTAACAAATAGAGTATCATGAAAGGACGGCTGGTTTTGAATTTAGGAATGATCGGTCGAATGGTCTAAATTTTATGAATTTTGGACACTCTCGAAATATGTTAAACCGCTCTAATTTTTGCATATATCAAGATACTGTGGTGATTTTTTTTACACAAAGTATTGTAAAAGTAAAGTTGCTATAACATTTGGAGAGAATCCCGAACCATTACAGACTCCCCTGGACTCTTCCGTATCCTTACGGATATCCATAAATTGGCTAAGTAGACGATGTCATTTTACTTCACTATTTCGCGTGTTCGTTCTGAACGTACGCCGCGACGGGCTCTCGCGCCTTTTTGCCTCGCGGCAGACATTGTTATGCCTCGACGCAATGCGTGTGTGTCAGTGGTCATTCGCTACGTCGGGCGCACACGGTTGAAGATTGTTTTCTTTCCGCATGCTGTCCCTCCGCGGCAAGTATACACTTCGTGTGGGTATATGCACCTATATACCCACACGCTGATCCACGCTCAGCGTCAACAAAGAATTAGGATTTCTTTGGCAGCGTTGAGCATCAGTCTTTCTCGTGCCGTCTACGTGTGAACTTGTTTCAATCCCCAAGTGCTTTTCATATATTCCCATTCGTTTTTATTTAAATTAACTTTTCTCGTCCTAAAACGAATTCGAGTGCTCTAAGTGTGCTATAAAAATTCGAACGTTTTATAAGGTGAACTAGGTAAGATATACAAAGAATTTTTTTTCATATTTATTTTTTCATTTTATTTTATATTTTTTGTCTCCTGCATGCTAAGGCATAATAAATAAATCATTTATTCTCTCTCCGTTCGTTACTTGCTGTAGGACTGCGCTATCTCTCTCTCTCTCTCTCTCTCTCTCTCTCTCTCTCTCTCTCTCTCTCTCTCTTATATTTTCTTTACTTTCTTTACTTATTCTATAATTTGTTTTGAAGAATTTGTTCAATTTGATCAGGGAGTCTCGGAGAACAAGGGGAAAGAAAACGCTTTGGTAAATACAATGTTATTTACTTTGACCGAAATTATGTATGCTGAAGTAAAATTACAGAAGAGGATCTTAATTCATACTTAATACTCTGGAAGTAGCTATATTTTTCAGTTCTTTTTAGATGGAAGTGATGAGATCCTCGGTGGGTTCACCGACCGACGGAAAAGGTGTTATCAGCAATGTGATCGCTGGCCTGATATCGAAGGCGGTGCAGGAAAAATACTCAGCCACGAGGAAACCAGGCGTGAAGGGTATAGCCAAAAAATCCTTCAGTGCGACAATAACGTACAAACGCATGAATGGTAAATATTTTTCAAATTTTTACTAATATAATTTTTAGAACTGGGTGCAATGAAATAAAGTATTTTGATTTCAGATATTTTTTTAGATACGATCGGGAGAAAACCACTGCGGCGGAAACATTTTCGACAACCAGCCGATGTTTATCTGATGCCGGTGACGGGAACACGCCGCAACTCTGGCCCAATATTGGCAGCCGGTACTGGTCACCAATACTGTGCCAACGCTTGCCAAGCGTAGGACCGGTGTTATCATTTCGGAATTAGGCCAGTATTGTTTACACGATCTGACGCAATATTGGCATTCAGTATCCAGCTAGTACTGGCATCAGTACTGAGCCAAGTTTCCAGTCTATACATGGGCATGTACCGGCAAAGTACTGATTTACGGTTTGTCTCAAGACGGGCTACAATATCTGGCCCAAAACTGGGCACTTATTCTGAGCCAATACCCGTAAACAGTGTCGGGCCAATTCACGCCGCCATAACTTGGACCGGTGTTAACAAACCAACGTTGTCTCAATACTCATTCCGACTTGGGCAAGGCTTGGCCCTCGTCCAAGTACCAGATGCCTGCTAGTATTGGCAGCTCTGGCACCAGTACAGTGCCAATACTAAGCCAAGTCCCCAGTCTATACACGGGCATGTACCGGCAAAGTACTGATTTAGGGTTTGTCTCAAGACTGGCAATGATATCTGGCCCGAAACTGGGCACTTATTCTGAGCCAATACCCGTAAACAGTGTCGGGCCGATTCACGCCGCCATAACTTGGACCGGTGTTAACAAACCAACGTTGTCTCAATACTCATTCCGACTTGGGCAAGGCTTGGCCCTCGTCCAAGTACCAGATGCCTGCCAGTATTGGCAGCTCTGGCACCAGTACAGTGCCAATACTAAGCCAGTTTGCAATACGTACATGGGAGGGTGGAAAAATGTCTTGTCGTGAATTCGCTCGGAAATTCGGTGAATATTATAAGATCAAGGGGATTGAGTACACGGATCGAAAAATTACCCAAACAAAATCGATAGGAAAAAAATCACATTACATTGGTAGAATGTCATTAAATTTTCTATTTGTCGCCGCGTGTTCGCGTAATGTCGATTGAAAGTTAAATGTCGTCTGCTAAAAGCCCATCTTACTGTATAAAGAGTCGCGGCGTGTTCGTCAGTCGGTCAGTGGCGCCGAATTTTTTTATTTTATTACTCGGCGTGAAGACGCTGCCGCGTCTCTTGATTATTGCGTTCCCTCGTGCAGGGCATGCATATCTTCCCCTCTTTTTGAATGTGTGCTTCTTCAACCCACGATCTTTTTGAGTTCCTCCGAGTTCCCTTAATAATGTTCTCCGGATAATATTGCGATTTTTCCTAAACGGCATCCCTCGCCCGCGCCCCTTGTCGACGAGTGAATCCTTACAAGGTCGGCTACTTGTCATCGCCGATTTCGTCCGAATTCACAGTATACAGGACGTCTCAGAACTGTTGGTAGTCCCTGAAATGGCGGGTTGGCGATGCAATTCTGAGTCGGTTGATATAAGCGTGTATGGATCTCAGGTCAACCCACGAATAATTATACATTTTTAATGACTGGCCAATCAGGCGTGTCCGACGAGCCGGCGTATGTCGGTGAGCGATACTTGCGTGTAGTGGTGCCTGGCCGTGCGATGCTCCCGGACGCGTACCCTCGCGCTCGCAGGGTTGCGAAATTTGTAATGAAAAAGTAGTGCATTATTCATTGCTTTTTTAATGGGTAATGAAAAAATATTTCATTAACCATTACATTACATTCAGGAATGTAAAAAAATCCATTTCTCATTACATTATATTTTGTGATGTAAACAATTTCCGTTACTCATTACATTGGATTTTGTAATGTAAAAAAATGTCCATTACTCATTACATTATATTTTGTATTGTAAAAAAATTCCATTACTCATTACATTATATATTGTAACGGGCAATGAACATATTTTACATTACAAAATCCAATGTAATGGGTAATGGAATTGTTTACACTACAAAATTTAATGTAATGAGTAATGAAATTTTTTCACATTACAAAATATAAGGTAGTGAGTAATGGAATTTTGTTCACATTACATTAGTAATGTGAACAAATTCCATCACTCATTACAAGGTAATATGGGTTCTTATTCGTTTCCCATCGGGCAGATCGACCCAGTGCAAAAACCGCTGCCCCTAATGGGAAACGAATAATAATCTTCATTACATTGTAAGGAGTAATGAAGATTTTTTACATTGCATTGTTTTAGTAATGTGAGAAAATTCCATTACTCATTACCTCATATTTTAATGTAAAAAATGCCATTGCTCATTACATCACATTTTCAAATGTAAAAAATCCATTACTCATTACATTATATTTTGTAATGTAAAATATTTCCATTACTTATTACATTGGACTTTGTAATGTAAAAAAATTCCATTACTCATGTAATGGAAAAAAAATCCATTACTCATGTAATGTAAAAAAATTTCATTACATTACATCGGACTTTGTAATGTAAAAAATTTCACATTACAAAATGTAATGAGGAATGGAATTTTTTTACATTCCATCTCAAGGTTACCGCACGGCTGCCTTGGACCACTACGCCAACGCGCGATTGGTAAATCTTAATTAGAAAGACATGCAAAAAGTTACAGTAATTAAAAAGCAGTTTCGTTAAAATTGTTCTTTTTGTTTTTTCCCTGTGAAATAAATTTGTTTTCGATCATAGTTTTCATTCTCATTAACTAGTCTATTTTTATGCACTAACTTTGACAAAAAAAATTATCCGAAAATTTCAAATCTTTTACATTATCCCGTGTGTTTGGGTGCGATTGTCAATTTTTTTTTTTTTTCATTTTAATTTTGTTTGAATAAGGCTCCCCAAAAGGTAGTGGAGCATAAAAAACAAATCGGATGTACCACATAAAAAATACATAAAGAACGCACCGCATTTCTAAGTTACCTGTAAAAACAATGGCACGATTGTTGCGTCTTACAAAATTTGCTATTTTATTAAAATACTTTCTAATTCATTCGTTCCTTTAACTAATAATTGTTATTTTCAGCGATAACGTTATTAGGTGTATCGCTAACCGTGCATTTCTGATTGTCATGAAAAATGGCGAGCCTGACTATTACAAGCAGCCACGTCGATGGATTATGAAAACATTGTGATTTGTTATTATTTTTTGTTACAAAAATTGGTGGCCCTGATAAAGCATTTTCAAAACTCTTGTTTGCGGGAACGTGGAAGAAATACGACTGATTTATATCTAGAGTTAGATAAAAATGTATTACTTTGTAATAACATTCTGCATACAAATTTTGTCCCGTACGAATTGACAAATTTTCCCTACGAATTTGACATATGTTCTTGCTTGTATGTAGGGGTTATTCTTATTGAAAATCATTACTTCTTCGACGAATTAAAAAAATCCCGATATTCGTCCGAGTTTGCATTTATTCATCAAGCAAAATTAAAAGAATTTTTCTGCGCGAATGAAAAATAAGTTAAAAAAGGTAATGATACGTGCTTGTTCCTATTAGCTTATTTGAAAAAGTAAGAAATTATTTCCTTCCCCGTAGATAACACAGGCGCAGGTAGCATTAAGAGTGTGCGAAAACATTCGGTTGCGGGTAACTTCTTTGCTCCTATAAAAGTACACAATGCACAACGGCCCTCATCAGGACCACCAATTTTCATTAGGTAGAGAATGGCAGTTCGCCAAAATCGGTAAAAAAATGATGATAAATATCAACATTTTCATAATTCATCAACGTGGCTCAGAAATCAGAAATGCACTTGCAGCGATACACCTAATAAAGTTATCGCTGGAAATAATAATTATTAGTTAAAGAAAAAGATTAATTAGTAAGTAATCTTATAAAACGGCGAATATTGTAAGATGCAAGAGTCGTGGCATTACTTTTACAGGTAACTTTGGAATGCACACACACGGGATAATGTAAGAAATTCGTAATTTTCAGATGATGTTTCCTTATCAAAGTCAGTGCATAGAAATGAACTAATTAATGAGAATGAAAACGGTGGGTGAAACCGAATTTATTTCACCGGAAAAAAAAACTAAAAGAACAATTTCATTGAAAATACTTTTTCGTCGTGTAACTTTTTTTACATGTTTTCTAATTAAGATTCGCCAATTGCGCGTTGGTGCAGTTGTCCAAGGCAGCCGTGCGGCAACCTCGAGATCGCGGTTTCGATGCCGACGCGTCTACTTTTTATTAAAATAAAAAAAAAAGTTTCTAATAAACGGTTTCCTTAATTAATCCACTTGGAAAATCGATACGAACCTTTTTTATCCAACAGACCTTATGTCAACTATTCCTGTTCCATATGAAATAAACTCCGTGTTTTTTTAAAGTACATATTAATTTTTGTTTATACTCCACTATTTTGTTGGAAGCCCTATAAAAAAAAAATACAGTAAAAAACGGGGTTAATATTCGAGTTATTTTTTTTTTCATTATCAATTTTGATTGACTATTTTGCAAGTAATTTTTCCGAGAAAATGTTTTATTTGTTTTTTTTTATTCCTGATCAGACAGAGAAAATTCCGAAGAAGTTCTTGCGAATAAATAAAAATGAAAAATGATCCCATTTTATTCAAATTTTAATTCGAATTTATAAAAATTACAAAATGCTCTCAAAACGTATTGGGCTAATTGATACTTCCGTTTCCGGTGTGAAAGCGAATGGTTAAGTGAGTGACGGTGCGATAAGAAAAGTGGAGAAAAGGAGGATAGAGGAGGAAAAGGAAAGAGAAAGTGAGACAAAAGGCTGAGGCGAAGCAGGGCGGCAAGGGGGAAAGAACAAAAAGGGTGTGAGGGGGCGAAATAAAAAAACCGTGTCGACACTGATTTGGGTGTCGACACCAAAAAAAAACGGTATTGACACTGATCTAGACCGAGGCTGTTTTCGGTGTTGACACCTAAATAATTTAGTGTTGACACCATATTCGTGCACGTGCATGAAGTCCGTGTCGTTATAGCTTTTTTGAGTGTCAACACCGAAATTCTGAAAAATACAGTGCACACTCCTTCCTATATACGATGAATACAAGCATATGTATGCTCAACTTATTTTTCAGTTCATTCTAGGATATTGGGATGAATTAATGAAAACAGGGAGCTTTTGGAAGGTTTAACGATTATAAGAGCGATAACATTTGAAATTATTCTTGAAACGTTTAGAAGAGCGGTACAATTTACTGATCTTTTTTATTTTACTCTCTTAATAACTCAAAATTAATCACAGAAAAATTGACAAAATAAAAAGGAACTTTTTAATTAAAATTTCAATAAACATATCACTTGGCTCACACATTTCGCAAATATTTCGTATAAAAAACCACACTTTGTGACTAACATTTGTGCCCCACTCGAACGTCAACACCGTTTTTTTTGGGTGTCGACACCGTTTTTTAGGGTGTCGACACCTAAATCACCCTCGTTTAGATGGGTGTCGACACCAATTTTTTTCGGCGTTAAAATTGTAATTTGACACCCTATATGTGACACTCAACACCGAAAAATTACGGTGTCACGATCTGTCAGGGTTGGTGCTAGGACCATTGCCATATCTTTAAGAAAGTCTGCGGGGTAGTTAATTTTTCCCAAGAAGGAGCGCAGAGCCGTAAACGAATCGGGTGATGGTGCTTTCAAAATGGATTTGACTCTATTCTCGAGCATGTGCACCCCCTCCGTATCGATTCTAAACCCGAAAACTACTATTTCTTTTTGGAACCGTTTACATTTGTAAATATTTAGTTTTAATCCTTCCTCTTCAAAACTCTTCAGTATAGCATCCAGAATGGCTAGCATCTCTGTCTCATTTTCTGTCGCAATTACAATATTATCTATGAAGATAATTATTTTCTGAGCATCCGATGACGGAAGCTGAGCAAGCTTCTGATGCATTCTCGGTTGAAAAGCACCTGGCCCTGTGTTCACACTGTACGGGAGATAATTGTACGCAAACAGACCGCGTTTCGTCGAAATGGTCGTTGAGAGTTTTGATTTTTCGTCAAGAGGTGCTTGGTGATATGCTTCCCGTAAATCGAGCTCCACGAAGATTTTACCTTGTTTACATACTGCTAAGACTTCTGGCCAGGGCGACAAGGGATAATGGTCTATTTCTAAACATTGATTTACGGGGCTATACCAGTGTGACACTTTAAAAACATCGATTTTTTTGCCTTTTTCGACAGTTTATACTTTCAAGAATATGAAATGAGATTTTTCAAATTTGCTGACATTGTAACTCAAAGAGCAATTCTCCGATTGACTTGAAATGTGAACTGAGAACTCTTGAATATAGTTACTCTACAATGACGTAGGATATATTATATTTTGTAAGCACTTCCAACTGTTGCACTTTCTTGAGACCGTATAACCAATTTTTCTGATTACGCTCGATAGCTTTCTCGATCGCACCCCAATCCATTAGCGTTTCATTTCTGAACCGGGTCTCTCGTTATATCGAATGTTCTACTGACGCCATCCTCGTCCCCAGTTGTAGGATATGTCGGGGAGAGATATAAACACGAAAGACTATAGACGACTTTATTCACTGGACGGCGTACATCGACTCACTCCCGAGCATCTCTGTCCGAGGCAGCTCGTCACTTTTGGGGCCGCCACATTTTGGGTCAGGGCTCTCACAATAAGGTATATTCACTAATGTTTGAGGCATGTGCTCACAAACATCTCAAATATACAGAATGTGGATGATGTTATCTATTACACATACATTGTTTGAAAAATAGATGCAGGTATCAAACAAGTATTACAAAAAAAAGTTACAACAAATAATTTTGAGGTGCAATCCTATTTATTTATTTTAATTCTTTTGGGAAGTAAGCGCTAGTCAGAACTCAAACTTGAACAAGTTGGAAAACGTCCTCAGTTTTGAGGGCTTGAATCCGAATGTGTGTCGACGACTCGCTTCCTCTTATGATTCGAACGGAGCAGAGCCAATTTGTTGTTGAAAGCGCTGCCAAGGCCAGCCTTGCAGAACGTTCTTTTTCAATATTCTCGAACAGTGTTTAAATACATATACGATAATTAGGTACATTCATGACTCACACTCCAATGGAAATAACACTACAGAAAATAATTCAAAGAATTAATTAGGCTTCCTATAACTAACGTGTCAGAACATGACTCTGTACACAAGTTGTATCTAAAACTGACTCCCTGTTGCTAAGTTACTACATAAGTTTGCTTACAGTATAATACGTCAAGAATCTTTGAAACTTAGAGTGGCCTCCGCCCAAATTGCTCTTCAGGAGCACTTCCATGGGGCAGAGCGATAACAGCAGGGATTTTCTCATTGCCGTGTATGATTTTGTGGTTTTTGCTGTCCTCCACTGCTCATTGGTGATGAAAATATTATTACTGCGTTTTCGACCAATTTCTTGCTGTTTAAGAGTAAAAAAACACCCGTAAAATAGATTTCAAGTATTATTCTCCGTAAATTCCCAACCACAAATAAGTTCCGGTAAAAGTATTGCGTTACGATAATTGATTTGGAATCACAATAATTCCAAAAAGTTTTCTGAAAAGATTTGAATCCAAACAAGGCAGCGAATTACCGTTGGGGTCGTTTTACTGGATATCGGCTACAAAATTCTAACGACGATCATTGTATATTGTTAATTGCAAAATTTAAGTGGCTTATCGCTAAGAATGGATCGAGGAATTGCTTATTCAACATTCTATTAAACACTACTGCAAAAAATTAAACGAATATAACATTTCTTCAACTTTTTAACTGTTTTTTAAAGCATTGTTCTTTTGTGATAGTGGTCATATCAAGATGGAAAAAAGCATTTTGAAGCTTCAAGTTTGTAGTTTCGAGATTTTTTGGCAAGAACTTTTGTGAGCTATAGTTATCGTGCAATCATAAGAAATAGAACGAGAAAAAACCAAGTTTTTTGTTTTTTTTTAAGGGTCCACGGTCGCGGGAAATTTGTTTCCAGTTGAATCCTTGCATAGGTCAGTTAGCTTGTTTATCAAGCTTGAATTTGGTTTTTATTTGTCTTTCTTCGTCAATTTTTTGATGAGGTATCCAACTTTAAATGAAAAAGTATCCTTTTGTCTTTGATCATCGATACCTCAACTTTAAATGAAAAAGTAAGGAATTAAAGGGCACCTTTAAAAACTTGAATAAATTTCCTACAAGACTCTTTCGTTGATTTTTGAGAATTTTTTTCACCCTTATCATCAATTTGAAAGAGTACAAAAAAGTGACTTTTTATGGTTTTTCCAGTAAATCCACCACTACTTTACAAATATTGATGGAAAGACTACTGTTGTCAGTTTTTTAGCTTCATGTACCTCCAATAACTGTAAATTTTCAAATCGATGCATCGTTTTTTCCGAACCGATTGATCAATGTTTTACGAAACAATGAAACCAACAAGTGTATTATTCCTAAACATCGTGTAATGATCGTCAAAATGACAAGACCAATTTTTTCGACTTCTCGCAATATTGCACTAGTTGCTTTGTTACGTCCCAGCCTTCACTTTTTTCTCTCTTTTTTGAAACTACGATGGGAAATACGCACGTTAGCAGCACTCTCACTCATCGACCAAAAACCTATATTTCTTTAACGCTAACCGAACGATAGCCCAAAGGTACCACAAGACCAAAAGCGAAACCGTCGCGAGTAGGTCCCCACGCATAAGCATAGCCAACGACAGAAGAATTTACGAGAGGAGCGTACTCGCAGCCTCGGAAGAGAAACTTTACGCCTAGAGAACTCGAACAAATACAGGTACCGAACTATGCCACAATCCTACCTTGTCCTAAAACCCAAACAATCCGACAAGGAAAACTCTTACGCGTCAGAACACGGTCACATCACAAGACTCACGAAACCGCGGTCGCTGAATGCGATTCTCGGACATAGAACAATGGCCGCATTTACCATAGCGGTGACCTAATAAGTAGACGAACAAAACTATTCCCACGCATGACGCCGACCTGTTACGTAAGTCAGCGTACATTCTCACGATTGATTAACCAATCACTATGAAGCTCCAATCCGAAAATGCATTCCCCCAAAAAAGCTCCTTCCCCTACAACCAGACTTTCTTAATTTTTATATAACGAAGGAGCACACACTCTGTACTCGAACTCGGAACTGAACAGTTGACTTACAAGGCTAAACCCTTTCGCTCTGCGTTTCCGTGTAATAATTGTACGCGTAACTATCTTTTTGTATCGAGATTATAAGTTTGTAAGAGTTAAACGTAATAAACGTGAACTACGCGAATTAAGACAAAATCTACGCATCTGAACATTTATTTGATCAACGATCGATCCATCGGGCGGATCCAACTCTTTTACCAGAATCACGCACCTCAAATTCGTCTAAATCCAAATTATTATTAAACTGTATTCGGAACTCACGCAGAAGCCAAACAAAGACTCACTGCGCAATCTAAATCAATTCAAACTTTCGCGCTCTAAATCGGCAACCTCGCGAGTCCCACCTAAATCTCCCTCCGGGACGTAACAACTTGTGAAAGGTTACAAATTTTCTTTTTTACGTGGATTTTTTTCTATTTTAGAACCTAAACATTTCACGAAACAATACTGACTCATTTTTTACACGATTTGGCCCCTGCGAATCATAGTTCCACCCTAATAACCCTCGCAGAAAATACCAAAAATTAATCGCATAATTGTTCTAAGATGGAAAACAATTATACAATAGCCTGGGATGAAGATGAAGATTGAAGATGAGTGAAATTATGGTTCGCAAAGGCCGAATCGTGTCAAAAATGAGTCGGTATTATTTACTGAAATGTTTTACAAATTATCAAAGGAATATTAAATTCTTTTTTGAAATTTTTCGAACTTTTGTTTATCTTAAATTTAATATGCAGCCAGTTTAAAGTTGTGAAAAAAGTCGAACAATATTAGCCTTTACGTTTTAATGTTGGTTGCATGATGTATAGGAGCAATACACTTCGTCCTTTAATTGTTTTGTAAAACTTTGATAAATAGCTCCGGAAAAACGGTTCGATGGATCAATTTGAAAATTGACACGGCTATTGGGGGAAATCACAGTAAAATTTTCAATTTTTCGAAAAAAAAATTTTCGCTTAAAAGGTGCTTTAGGGTCTTAAAAATAATATACCAAATGATGGAATACGGCAAAAGTGTCCGAGTGCCCAAATTTTCCATTCTGCGGTAACGCCTCTCAGGTATGCTCCGAGCGCCATTTGTGATCCCGGCGCGCGCTGTAATTTATGATTATGGGTGCAGGTATAACGGCAGTCCATAGAGAACAAAGTGCCCTCCGAATAGGCTAGAATTTTAAGAATGCCTATAGGGATCACTATATGTAATAGATATACGAACAAAACACGTGTAGCGTCAGTGATGAGAAATTTCTTGTGTTGAATACAACGCTTTTTCACGACGTTTCACTTTCGTGCATACATATATAATATAAATAGTGATAAAAAACAGTAATATTTTTAAATCATTGTCATTATGAGTGACACATCGTCGAGTCGTGTTAGAAAAGGGACGAAAAAGGATACTGCGTACGAAAATCGACCGAAACGTAAGCGACCGTTAAATCGCCACGAAATCGAAAAGCCAGAAGATTTAAATGTCAGCGCATCGGCAAGGAAGTTGAAAGAGAAAGATAGTAATGACATTGAAGTGGATCCTACGTTTGGATATCATCTCGTGAACTTCGTTACAGTTTTTGCCGCCATTTCTAACGTCGTGGTGTGCAAAGAATGCCACTCTAATGTGCGTTTTACGGAAAGCAGTAAACGAGACTTAGGTTTTAAAATCGTTATATCCTGCGATAACTGTGATAAAAAAGAAATACCGAACAGCCCATTTATTAAGAATGCTTACGAAATTAATCGCAGAATTATTCTCGCCATGAGATTGCTGGGGATTAGACTGCAAGGCATCAGAAAATTTTGTGCGTTCATGGAATTGCCTCGCCCGGTCTTCTAATCGGTTTACGACACCATCATTGAAAATATTTTGGCTGCATCAGATGTTGTTTCCAAAAATAGCATGTCCAATGCAGCGAATGAAGAAAAAAGAATCAGTAACGAGAAAGGAGAAAAAAACGGTATCATGGTATCGAGTAACGGATCGTGGCGAAAAAGGGCCTTCTCATCTCTATACGGTTTAGTTTCCCTGATTGGCTGGTACACTGGTAAACTTGTCGATGTTTTAGTTAAATCTAAATATTGCAAAGCGTGCGAGTATTGGCAGAAGAAATATGACACCGACGAATACAAAGAGTGGGCAGAAAATCACGCCACCGAATGCCAAGCAAACCATGACGGATCAGCGGGAAAAATGGAGGTCGATGCTGCAATTGAAATGTTTCAGCGCTCTGAAGATCTCCATGATGTCAAGTATGTGAGTTACATTGGCGATGGCGACTCCAAAGGTATCACGGATGCTCAACCGTATGAAAACATCACGATAACAAAGAAAGAATGCATCGATCATGTTCAGAAACGCATAGGCACCCATCTTCGCAATTTGAAGAAAAACACCAAAGGGTTAGGAGGTAAAGGCAAATTGACAGGTAAGCTGATCGACGAACTGTCAATTTACTTTGGATTAGCCATTCGTCGAAATTGTTATTCGATTGAAAAAATGAAGAACGCGATATGGGGCACACTGTTCCATAAAATGTCAACAGACGAAAATCCGCAGCCCGACTGGAGAAAATTCATGGTGCTCGTGGCAAAGGGCAAAATGCGAAAACGCTCTGGCTGGCTATACGCATAAACCACCAATGCATGAAGAAGTTTTCGAAGCGATAAAACCTGTCTACGAAAAACTGGTCACGGATGATCTTCTTACTCGCTGCATCGGGGGATATACGCAAAACAACAATGAAAGTTTCAACGCTACTGTTTGGGCTATGGTATCGAAAGGCTTGAATTCTGGAAAAAAAATAATTGACATCGGTACGAACATCACAACATCCGTTTTCAATGACGGATTGATGTCAGTTTTACACGTCATCGAAGTCATGGGGATGAAAATCGGCCCGAACAGCTACAACCTATGCGTGGAGGTCGACGAAAAGCGTATCAAGAAGGCGGAAAAATCTATTAGTGATGGCGCAAAACAGGCCCGACTCGACTTGAAAAGTATGCGGAAAGAAAAAGAAGAGTTGGAGGTGGATTTAGAAGGTCAACTGTACGGTGCAGGCATTGCAGATTAGAGGTATATGAAATTTTCATATGGTTTCTCAGTACTTAAAACTTTAAACGCGTTTTTCTCGAAACCACTTTTTTTGAGCTCGCCGAAGACATAACTCGAGCAAATCTTTACCGATCGACTTGAAATTTTGACAGTCGCTTCAAAACATCTTTCTCCACGGAGCTACGTAGGATTTTTTATTTTATATGGCTTAGTTTTTTTTTATCGACGATTTTATGGCGTTTTTTTTTGTTAAAAATTTAACTTTATTTTCACACATGCACCATTTTGCGAAAAATCAATATATCGAAAAAAATCCTACGTAGCTCGCTAGCTGTTGTTAAATGGAAACTAAAAAATTTTGGTTTTTTCTTCCAGGTCAAAAATTAAGGAGTCTACGTCTTCGGCCATCGACACGCTTTCAAAAATAGGCGCCTTGGAGCATATGCTGCGCAACCGCCATTTTTAAATATTTTTTATTGAAAAAATTACATTTTGTACTTTTTTAGTATTGCTATAAAACCTACTTTACAGATTTTCGATTGATACTTTTATTCAGCCAAAATTAATTCCCGAAAATATGCCTATTTTTTGTGTGCTACTGTGATTTCCCCCCTTAAGCCGAAGAAACCTGGCAACATTAGTCTTTCCATCAATATTTGTGAAGTAGTGGTAGATTTACTGAAAAACCATAAAGTAATTTTTTTGTACTTTGTTCAAATTAATGTTACGGATGAAAGAAAAAAATTCTCAATAATCAACGAAAAAGTTTTGTAGGAAATGTATTTAAGGTTTCAAAGCTGCCCTAATGCCCTTTGCGGTCATTGGTTGTTGAGATATCGGTGATCAAAGACAAAAGGATCCTCCCTCACTCAAAGTCGGATATCTCAGCAAGAAATTAATGTAGAAAGACCAAAAACCGAATTGAAGCTCAATAAACAAGCTAACTGACCTATGCATTGACTTAACGGGAAAATATTTCCCGAGTCCATGGACCCGTGAGGAAAAACAATAAAATTTGGATAAATAATTTCGTGCTATTTCATATCATTGCGCGATAACCGTAGCTCACAAAAACTTTTTGCCAAAAGATCTCGAAAATAGAAACTTGAAGCTTCAAAATGCTTCTTTTTCATCTCGATACGACCATTTTTTACACAGTTACAGCGTTTTAAAAAACATTTTCAAAAATTGGAGAAGTTTTCTGATCCTTTAATTTTTGGAGCAATGTACCCCTTCGTCATCTCTTGATTCGCTGCTGTCCGTTAATCAGAACGTTTCTTCCTCAATCGTTCCAATTCATGATGGATAGCGGTCAACGCACCAGCAACATTCCTTCCTTGTAAGTTGGATCCTATAGTAGTTTTTACCTAGAATTATAATTCATAAAATTTTTTATTAAATTAGTCAATTACCGGAACGTATGGATGCCGCTTTGTAGAGTTGCGCCTTTGATTTTTTTTAAGAGTGGAGTACATCCCGGAATTGTTGTGGGCACTAATTCATCATTCGCCAAATTATTATCTACGGTTTCTTTGGGATTGATGTTCGCTTTTTGAGCAGAACGTTTCTTATTCGAGAAAATTGCAGGTATCTGTTTCGATGATATTCGATTTTTCCTCATGCTTGGCCCGACATCTTCATCTCCATTTATATTTTCCCTCGACTGGTCGGTGATACTGCTACCCAAAGACTCCAAAGGTTTCTGTGGAAAATAATAATGCCATAAACAACTTTTTCAAGCATTTCGTCCTGTGTAAGGATACTGTATATTTATAATTACAACCAACACCTATATTTTGTAACGTTGCCTTACAAATATGGTGACTATCCTATATTTTGTAACGTTGCCTTACAAAAGGTGTGGTAAGCGGGCTGGCGTAGCTCAGGGGTCAGAGCATTCGACCGGCAATCGAGAGGTCTCAGGTTCCAATCCCGGTCAAGAAAGGCACCACATTTTTTCGGATAGTCTCTTGAGTTTTTTTCGGGGGATTACAATTTGGAATGTAAAACGATTGTCAAATGTTCAACAATTTTTTAGTACCTGAACTCATGGAATCGGACATTCTGGATCATTGAAACTTCATTAATTATCACATCGATTTTCATTTCGGCAACATATCCAATCCACAACTTTCTATCAATTTCTATATAACTCAACTCTTGTATCGGACTGTATACACTTAAGGCTGGTCTGGTCTAGAAATGTATACACTTAAGGCTAGTCTGGTACACACTTAAATGTATACACTTAAGGCTAGTCTGTATACACTTAAGGCTAGTCTGGTCTAGAAATTTGACAAAATCATTTTTTTTTCTTTTTTTTATTATTACTTAGATCTTTCTTAATACGCTCGTGAAAACCGTTTATTGATATTTCAAAAATTAGCAGAGTAATAGAAATTATAAGCAAGCCGCGCGCAAACCTCATTTAACGGTATCAAAACTTTGAACGCGTTTATCTCAGAACTATGTTTTTCAAATCGGCGCCCACGATATCTCGATAACTAATTGACCGATCGAGCTCAAATTTTGCACATACCTTCGGTAGCCGCTTTCTGAGGCCTGATAGCAGAATTGAGTCCAGCAATAATTTTGCCCACATTTTGTAACTCGTCGAATACCCGAAAATGCATGAAATATCGTTAATCAAAGTTTAATAAGCCACCAATTTGTAACAAAAATTTTTTAAGTACTAATTCTGCTACCAGTGCTCAGAATACTCATACAGATTGAGAATATATGTATATTTTTTCAGATGCATACAACATCACCCAGAGAAGGCGCCGATTGAGGCAGTTTTCGGCGGACCATGTTGTAAAAAAATAAAAAATTACATGAAAATATTTAAAATAATTTTTTTTAAATGTCGATACATTCTCCAAGGAACAATAAATACATATGTAAAATTTCATCAAGACAACTCCAGTAAATATACAAGGCGGGTTCTGGACCAGTTTGACCTCATTTGACCCCGAGAACGGGCGGGAAATTCAAAAAGTTCTGAGTCATCGCAAAGGTTCTCGCGATCAGTGGCGAGGGTGGCGGAGGTGGTGGGGTGCGGATGAGCGTCGGCAGGGGGGAGGGGGGTACGTTGCAGCGGGGGAGCCGCCGGGAGGGTGAGGGGGCGGCAGGGGTGTGGGGGGTCGCGGTGTAGCGGCTGGGCGTTGGGATGAGGGAGGTGTCGGGTAACAGGAGATAATGCGGATGACGTCATTCTACGAACTATGCAGTTGACACACACACACACACACACACACACACACATATGCCCCTTCCCTCTCATGGAATGTAAGGGGAGGGGGGGCATTTTCAAGGACAGATTTCCGGGGCATATTTATGCTGTTGAATATCTAATAATATAAATAATAATAAACTACGCAGTTGACTTAATAATAATTGTGTATCCCGTTGTGAGGAGTTACACGATGTTCTAGAACATTCCATGGCGACTTTGAAGTGTGGGGGGTTAGGCATATATATATATATGTTGCCCCTCCCACTCATGGAATGTAGGTGGAGGGGGCCATTTTCAAGGACAGATTTCCGGGCATTTGTTTTATCCCGTTGAATATAATAATAATAATAATAATAATAAACTATGCAGTTGACTTAATAATAATTGTGTGTACCCCGTTTGATGTCATCCTGCGAACTACGCAGTTGACTCAGTGGTTATGGAATGTAGGGGGAGGGGGGCATTTTCAAGGACAGATTTCCGGGGCTTGTTTATCCCGTTGAATATATAATAAACTACGCAGTTGACTTAATAATAATTGTGTGTATCCCATTGTGAGGAGTTACGTTACACGAAGTTCTAGAATATTCCATGGCGACTTTGAATATTCTAGAGAGTGGGGGCGCATATTAAGGGCGGACTTCTGCGATACTCCATCAGTTGTCTTGAGATAATAGCTGAATGCACGATCTCAATTACAAACGGAAAATATTGAAGGCGAGAGTTGAATTATTTCTGGAAGACATTAACGGAATAAAGAAACTCATTCAATCGAAAAGTGACATCGATATTCTGTTCAGAAGGCTCTCTCAACTGAACATCTGACAACAGTAGCAGTAGCAGCAGCAACAGCAATAAGAACATCAATTCGTCAGAGATTACAAACGGAAAATATTGAAAGCGTGAGTTGAATTATTTCTGAAAGACATTAATGAAATGAAAAAACTCATTTAATCGGAAAGTGACATCGATAGTCTATTCAAAAGGTTCTCTCAGCTGAACATCCGACAACAGCAGCAGCAGCAGTAACAACATCATGGATTTGACGAAAATCAACAAAATTAGTCGTATGGACAATTTCCTACCGACAAAGAAGTTCATCGAGCTGAAGCCTGGAAACATTTTGGAGGTCACCAACGTGAAGATGGTTACCACCAGTTTCGGGGAACAGGTTATCATAGACCTGAATAACGAGTACCCCGTATATTTGCCAACAAGGATCACCAAGTTCTGGCGAGAATGTGCAGAACATCTTCAACTGTGGGTCCGCGCGGTTAAAGGAAAGCGTCTGTGTCTCCGTCCTCTCGGTGGCAAATATAATCAATGTGCATTTATTTACGAGTGAAAAAAAATTTCAATACTGTAAACGTATACATTTTTTTACTTGAAATAAATTCATCTGAGGAAGAAAAATCTTGTGTCTCATAAAATATATCCCTCTAGCGTTGCGTGTGTGTCTATGAAGCATCGATGTCACTCTATCGCAACCAATGAATCCTTAACGACAATCAATAGTAAAGCTCTTCATAGAATCTTATTAGCTTCGCGCTACATTTATGTGTAACAGAGAGAGGGAGAGAGAGAGAGAGATATGTTAATAGTCCGGAAGTATTGCGATGTCCTTCTATAGAGTTGCGCGAAAGAGCGACGACGTTCGAGTTATTGGGGAGTGTAACGAAAAAATACGTCGCGGCAATGATGCGAAAAATATGGGACCTATATTTTTTCTCTCATCGCCGTATTCGGTTACTTCCGATAAGACGTTCACGGTGAACCTCGGCGAGATGAAGCACCGATCACCGTCTCAAGCAACCGATCTGTGAAGAATTTTTTTTTTCTCTTTTCACCGGTTTACTTGCAGCATTGGGATACAACTGTTTTCTACTAATAATAACTATACTTTACCCTCCAATCGCTGGATAGAACGAAATCTCTGGAGATTGCCCTTGCTCGAACGACTAATGTTCCGCCGAGAATTTAGGAAAAATAAAAAGATCGTTTTCTCAACAAAAAAAAAGTTTCTTCTATAGACATTTATTTTCCAAAAAAAATGACATTTTACAGTGCGAACACTTGTTAACATATCTTGCGTATCAAACGCAATTTTTCAAATACCATTTTCTGAAACGTTGTACGTTCTCAAAGGCGCATTTATAACGTGATACTGTGTAATGCAATCTGAGATGCCAACACTTCACTACGTCCGATTCGCCTGATACGGGACATCCCAGGTCCTCCAAATTAACAATTGATATAGAGTTTCCGATGATAGCCTCGATCCATTTCTTTTTTTCCAATCCTTTCACATAAACAAGTCTCACATCCTTCAAGATAAAGTCCAATATTTCTTGGAGCTCATCGTAGGGTATATCACCAGCACTCCAAGGAATACCGTGATGGTTGCGTTGACACTACAAGTTTCGGCTCTTAAATTCTGCAGGCAAACTAGCCCATTCGCAAGGTGGTTTGAATGTAACGAAGACAACCTCTGGATGATCATCACATTTAATGGCTGCCAGCTCTTTGATGATAAACTCATTGATGGGCTTCTTGAAGCCTTGCACATCCAGAATTATTTCCATAGATGGAATGTATTTTTTTTAAATATCTGCCACGATGCTCGAAGATCGAATGACGGAAAGGCGATGGAAAAAGTTCCTTTTATACAATTGACCACCCCCACCTTCTGACGAATGTTCTAGAGGTACTCACACTCGTTTTCTACAGACGACTTGCTGACCGATTTACCTCTAATATCTTTTCGTGTCTCCTCTGGGGTCCTCTTGGTGGCAAATATAATCAATGTGAATTTATTTACGAGTGAGAAGAAAAATGTAAACTTATTATTATTATTCCTTGAAACAAAACCTTCGTGAGTGAAAATCATCTTTGCATTCGCCTACTTGGTAGAAAATATATACAATGTGAATTTATTTGTGAGTGAAAAAATATCAATACTGTAAACATGTTTTTTTTACTCGAAATAAATTCGTTTGAGGAAGAAAAATCTTGTGTTTCATGAAATATATCCCTCTAGCGTTGTGTGTCTATGAAGCATCGATGTTGGTCTATCGCAGCCAATGAATTCTTAACGACAATCAATAATAAAGCTCTTCATAGGATCTCATTAGCTTCGAGCTACATCTATGTGTGACAGAGAGATACGTTAATAGTCCGGAAGTGTTGCGATGTTCTTCTACAGAGTTCCGAGAAAGAGCGACGACGTTCGAGGTATTGGGGAGTGCAACGAAAGCATACGTGGCAGCAATGCCGCGACAAATGCGCGACCTATATTTTTTCTCTCGTGTCCGTATTCGGTTACTTCCGATAAGAGATTCATAGCGAACCTCGGCGTAATAAGCTGTTCATCGCCCACAAGCCGCTGGACACAGATGAAGAAGTCCTTGTGATTCTGGGGGATATTCGACAAGTCGAACATCGAATAAGCTCGCGGTCGCAGATTTGTTGGTCAACGATCAATCTAAGAGAAATCGAGTTAGAGCGATCATCATCATCATCATCATCATCATCATCATACCCTAATAATTTATTATACTTAATTAAATTCTACTTTCGACTCGACAAAAATGATTTATGTGCCTCGAGTATCGGATTTTTCAGCAATTGAACATTTTGAGTGACGCAATTGAAATTAGATGGATGTTTGGGGTAGAAACATCCTGTACGCGTATGACAAGTATGTGATTTTTTGTAATGTTCCCTACCAAGGACAATCAAGCGTATCGAGATTGATAATGTGCTCAGATCAAATGCCTTTATGTACATTTTATTATAATTAAAAAAAAAATATATATATATATATATATATATATACGATGCTATCGTTCTTTTGCGAAAATCTATAGATGAACATCACAAGTCGTTCAATACTTCCGGTCATGCCGAAGAGAGAAGAAAAGTGTATGCATAGAGATCAAAGATCGCCGCAGCTTTACTCGCTGGACGACTTATCATCTACTTACAACTCAATCTTTGTTACAAGACACACCTCGATCCTGCGTTCAATACTTAGAAGTGAACGATGCATTTTAATTCTGCTATCACATCGCTCTTTCTTTCTCTGATCTCAAAGACATAATTGTAAAGAGTTATATAAAGTGCACTTTGGTGGACCGGAGTGTTACCTCTCCAACGTCATAATAAGAATTATTTTGTCAGTGACCAGTGAGTAAGGCTGCTGCGATCTTTGCTCTGTATGCATACGCTTTTTTTCTTTCTTCGTTATCGTCGGCAGTATTGGGTGGCTTGCGATATTCATCTATAGATTTCCGCAAAAGAACGATAGCTTCATATTTTTTTTTAATTATAATAAAATAAAAAAGTATTTTCGATATGATAAATTATAAAAATTTAAGAAATTTATTCATATTATTTAAATAATTCATTCAAAACCTACGACAATTTTCAAAAATTTTGCAATAATAAGTCTTGTCAAAGTATTTGTGACATGTAAAAAGTATTTGTGATATGAAAAAAAAACAAAAAAATTACAAAAATGTATGAAATTTATTCGTTTCATTCATACAATTCTTTAAAAACTTACGATGATTTAAAAAAATCTTGGATGATATGTATCCATACGCTTTTTTCTTTCTTCATTATGGTCGGCAGTATTGGGTGAATTGCGATGTTCATCAATAGATTTCCGCATAAGAACGATAGCTTCATATTTTCCTTTATTTATTTTTAATCGAAATAAAATAAAAAAGTATTTTCTTCATATGAAAAATTACAAAAATTTAAGAAATTTATTGATTTTATTTAAGTAATTCTATCAAAACTTACGACCATTTTAAAATATCTTGCAATAATAAGTCTTGTCAAAGTATTTATGATATGTGAAAAGTATTATTGATATGAAAAATTACAAAAATTTAATAAATTTATTCATTTCATTTAAATAATTCTTTCAAAACATACGATGATTTTTTATTTATTTTTTTCTAATCCCAATAAAAGAAAAATATTTTTCATATGAAAAATTACAAATATGTATGAAATTTATTCATTTTATTTATACAATTCTTTAAAAACTTACATCGATTTTCAAAAATCTCGGAATAATACGTTGGAGCAAGACTTGGACCAAGTCTTGCTCCAACGTATTATTCCAAGATTTTTGAAAATCGATGTAAGTTTTTAAAGAATTGTATAAATAAAATGAATAAATTTCATACATTTTTGTTAATTTCCTTGGTAATGTCCTTGGTAGGGAACATTACAAAAAACCACATGCTTGTCATACGCGTACAGAATGTTTCTACCCTAAACATCCATCTAATTTCAATTGCGTCACTCAAAATGTTCAATTGCTGAAAAAACCGATACTCGAGGCACATAATTAATTTTTGTCGAGTCGAAAGTAGAATTTAATTAAGTATAATAAATTATTAGGGTATGATGATGATGATGATGATGATGATGATGATGATGATGATGATGATGATCGCTCTAACTCGATTTCTCTTAGATTTATCGATGACCAACAAAGCTGCGACCGCGAGCTTATTCGATGTTCGACTTGTCGAATATCACCCAGAATTGCAAGGACTTCTTTATCTGTGTCTAGCGGCTTGTCGGCGATGAACAGCTTATTATGCCGAGGTTCGCTATGAATCTCTTATCGGAAGTAACCGAATACGGACACGACAGAAAAAATATAGGTCGCGCATTTGTCGCGGTATTGCTGCCACGTATGCTTTCGTTGCACTCCCCAATACCTCGAACGTCGTCGCTCTTTCTCGGAACTCTGTAGAAGAACATCGCAACACTTCCGGACTATTAACGTATCTCTCTGTCATACGTAGATGTAGCTCGAAGCTAATGAGATCCTATGAAGAGCTTTATTATTGATTGTCGTTAAGAATTCATTGGCTGCGATAGACCGACATCGATGCTTCATAGACACACAACGCTAGAGGGATATATTTCATGAGACACAAGATTTTTCTTCCTCCAACGAATTTATTTCGAGTAAAAAAACATATGTTTACAGTACTGATATTTTTTCACTCATAAATAAATCCACATTGTATATATATTCTACCAAGTAGGCGAATGCAAAGATGATTTTCACTCACGAAGGATTTGTTTAAAGGAATAATAATAATAAGTTTACATTTTTCTTCTCACTCGTAAATAAATTCACATTGATTATATTTGCCACCAAGAGGACCCCAGAGGAGACACGAAAAGATATTAGAGGTAAATCGATCAGCGAGTCGTCTGTAGAAAACGAGTGTGAGTACCTCTAGAACATTCGTCAGAAGGTGGGGGTGGTCAATTGTATAAAAGGAACTTTTTCCATCGCCTTTCCGTCATTCGATCTTCGAGCATCGTGGCAGATATTTAAAAAAAATACATTCCATCTATGGAAATAATTCTGGATGTGCAAGGCTGCAAGAAGCCCATCAATGAGTTTGTCATCAAAGAGCTGGCAGCCATTTGTTACGTCCTGAGGGGACGTGGGCATATGTTTTATCGCGGTTCCCTCTTTTCAGCCTACGCCTAGCGCAATAGCTCGGGATGAGGGTGAAAAAGCGAAAGGTGCATGCAAAGATGTGAGTGACGCAGTGACTCGATTAAGAAATGAATTGATCTATACAAATAATTAACAATTTGGGATTTATTGAAATTAACCAATTTAGTTAATTCCGTCAACATGAAAATACATAGAGGTTCGCTTACATTTATGATGCGCCGTGGATACGATAATAGGTTTACAGCGGTTGGGTTCGGGCCTCCGCAGACAGGTCGGACCCCTCGGTTGCGCACGCTCCGTGACAATGTTGAAATTACACGTTGATACAAATTTTCACACACGCGAGTTTCACACATACACATTCAACGTAGACAGTTAAATGATTTCTTACAGTTCGCGTTTTTATGAGGAACAATTTCAAAGTTCAAGTTTCGCGTTTTTATGAGGAACAATTTCGAAGTTCAAGTTTCGCGTTTGCTGTCAGGAGACAGATGTTCTACTTATTCCGAAGAAAATTGTTGGGAGACTGCCTTCATAATTTCGTTCTTCCAGGATGTAGGAAAATTGGGATGCTGAGGTAGTGGGAGAATGGCCCCCTGGGAGAGTGCACATTTGGGGGTGCATTCTTTTGGATTGGTGGAAAATATGTATAAGTTGAAATGAGAGTGGGAGCGAGGAGTAGGTTGCGATAGCCACAACCGTCGCTCTATTTCCGGGAATTGGAGCTGCGCTTCTTTATCTGGAGCGCGGAAAAATACAGAGGAAAAAGGGGCCTTGTCGGCGCTAAGAACGCACGCTCGAGATAGGGCTTGTTGACCGAGGCCCGCGAGTCCGCATGGAATATATCAGCGCCGTTTTATGACCGGGTCAACTTCCTGGGTCGGAGGATTTTCTCCTAGCGAGTGTATATTTGAAGGATTTGGACATTTTTCCGCTCTTGGATGGTCGTTGGCATTCGGCATCGTTGCGTCGTTATATATTTACGTCTTTACGAATATCATTACGAATTTCTTGCGTGTCGCTTCACGTGTTCGTCATCCTCGTAATCCGAAGGTTTCCTTTGTGTATTTTTGGTCTTAAGGACACTACAATGTACTCGGACTCTGTTCGGATTACAACGAGACTGTTCGAAATTTTCCCGCTTGTATATTTGTTCTCGATATCGTTAAGACCGCTACGCTTTCGCGTGGGAAGGTACGAGAAACGCTTAGTTATATTATTATGGATAGGCTACATTTCCGCCGTGGTAGGCCTAACTCTAAAGAAAAATATTTAAATCCGTCGAAAAATGAGAAAGCCGCTATCGTGCTATTAAGCTTAAAAATACATTGTACGCATTTGGTCACGACGTGACACATTAAATGTGATGATCATCCAGAGGTTGTCTGTGTTACATTTAAACCACCTTGCGAATGGGCTAGTTTGCCTGCAGAATTTAAGAGCCGAAACTTGTGGTATCAACGCAACCATCACGGTATTCCATGGAGTGCTGGTGATATACCCTACGATGAGCTCCAAGAAATATTGGACTTTATCTTGAAGGATGTAAGACTTGTTTATGTGAAAGGATTGGAAAAAAAGAAATGGATCGAGGCTATCATCGGAAACTCTATATCAATTGTTAATTTGGAGGACTTGGGATGTCCAGTATTAGGCGAATCGGACGTAGTAAAGTGTTGGCATCTCAGATTGCATTACACAGTATCACGTTATAAATGCGCCTTTGAGAACGTACAACGTTTCAGAAATTGGTATTTGAAAAATTGCGTTTGATACGCAAGATATGTTAACAAGTGTTCGCACTGTAAAATGTCATTTTTTTAAAAATAAATGTCTATAGAAGAAACTTTTTTTTTTTTTTTGAAAAAACGATCTTTTTTTTTTCCTAAATTCTCGGCGGAACATTAGTCGTTCGAGCAAGGGCAATCTCCAGAGATTTCGTTCTATCCAGCGATTGGAGGGTAAAGTATAGTTATTATTAGTAGACAACAGTTGTATCCCAATGCTGCAAGTAAACCGGTGAAAAGAGAAAAAAAAATAATTCTTCACAGATCGGTTGCTTGAGATGGTGATCGGTGCTTCATCTCGCCGAGGTTCACCGTGAACGTCTTATCGGAAGTAACCGAATACGGCGATGAGCGAAAATATATAGGTCGCATATTTGTCGCGTCATTGTCGCCACGCATTCTTTCGTTGCACTCCCCAATCATTCGAACGTCATCGCTCTTTCTCGTAACTCTATAGAAGAACATGAAGAGAGAGAGAGAGCAAAAAATATAGGTCCCTTATTTTTCGCATCATTGCCGCCACGTATTTTTTCGTTGCACTCCCCAATAACTCGAACGTCGTCGCTCTTTCGCGCAACTCTGTAGAAGGACATCGCAATACTTCCGGACTATTAATATCTCTCTCTCTCTCTCTCTCTCTCTCTCTCTCTCTCTCTCTCTCTCTCTCTCTCTCTCTCTCTCTCTCTCTCTCTCTCTCTCTCTCCTTGTCCTCATAGACATAACGGCAGAAATGAATGGCGTGCTAGAACGACTCGTAAATACTTATATAGGAACAACTTTTCTCGTATCTCCTTGAAGTAGATGTGCAACAAAATGCATTATGCGAAATATGAGATGTCGTTTACCTTAGTTTAGGGTAGCGCAGTTTAAAATGGCTAGTCTAGCACAAAATGTATAGAAAACTAAAACTGTCCTTCGAATCATTCACGATTAGCCAGAAATGGAAATTTAGTTGTAGAAATGTAGTTGTAGTTAAATTAGTATTAGTTGTAAGAACATATTGTAATAAACATAATGAATCTAGTAGTCATCTGTTCTCTTCAGCTGATGTAAGGAGAGAGCAGGAAAGAAATGCTAAAATTGTTACTTTGCCCCATAGTTGGTAACTAGGGCATAATAAAATCAAATCAATCAATCAATCTCTCTCTCTCTCTCTCTCTCTCTCTCTGTGTTACATATAAATGTAGCGCTAAGCTAATAAGATTCTATGAAGAGCTTTACTATTGATTGTCGTTAAGAATGCATTGGTTGCGATAGAGTGACATCGATGCTTCATAGACACACACGCAACGCTAGAGGGATATATTTTATGAGACACAAGATTTTTCTTCCTCAGATGAATTTATTTCAAGTAAAAAAATATATACGTTTACAGTATTGACATTTTTTTCTCTCGTAAATAAATGCACATTGATTATATTTGCCACCTAGAGGACGGAGACACAGACGATTTCCTTTAGCCGCGCGTACCCACTGTTGAAGATGTTCTACACTTTCTCGCAAGAACTTGGTGATCCTCGTTGGCAAATATACGGAGTACTCGTTATTCAGGTCTATGATAACCTGTTCCCCGAAACTGGTGGTAATCATCTTCACGTTGGTGACCTTCAAAATGTTTCCAGGCTTCAGCTCGATGAACTTCTTTGTCGGTAGGAAATTATCCATACGACTAATTTTGTTGATTTTCGTCAAATCCATGATATTGTTACTGCTGCTGCTGCTGTTGTCGGATGTTCAGTTGAGAGAGCCTTTTGAATAGACTATCGATGTCACTTTCCGATTAAATGAGTTTTTTCATTTCATTAATGTCTTTCAGAAATAATTCAACTCATGCTTTCAATATTTTCCGTTTGTAATCTCTGACGAATCGATGCTCTTATTGCTGTTGCTGCTGATACTGCTGCTGTTGTCGGATGTTCAGTTGAGAGAGCCTTCTGAACAGAATATCGATGTCACTTTTCGATTGAATGAGTTTTTTTATTCTGTTAATGTCTTCCAGAAATAATTCAACTCTCGCCTTCAGTATTTTCTGTTGGTAATTGAGATCGTGCATTCAGCTATTACTCCAAGACAACTGATGGAGTATCGCAGAAGTCCACCCTTAATATGCCCCCCACTCTCTATAATATTCAAAGTCGCCATGGAATATTCTAGAACTTCGTGTAACGTAACTCCTCACAATGGGATACACACAATTATTATTAAGTCAACTGTGTAGTTTATTATATATTCAACGGGATAAACAAGCCCCGGAAATCTGTCCTTGAAAATGCCCCCTCCCCCTACATTCCATAACCACTGAGTCAACTGCGTAGTTCGCAGGATGACATCAAACGGGGTACACACAATTATTATTAAGTCAACTGCGTAGTTCATTATTATTATTATTATTATTATATTCAACGGGATATAACAAATGCCCGGAAATCTGTCCTTGAAAATGGCCCCCTCCACCTACATTCCATGAGTGGGAGGGGCAACATATATACATATATATATATATATATATATATATATATATATATATATATATATATATATATATATATATATATATATATATATATATATGCCTAACCCCCCACTCTTCAAAGTCGCCATGGAATATTCTAGAACATCGTGTAACTCCTCACAACGGGATACACACAATTATTATTAAGTCAACTGCGTAGTTTATTATTATTTTTATTATTAGATATTCAACAGCATAAAGATGCCCCGGAAATCTGTCCTTGAAAACACCCCCCACCCCCTACATTCCATGAGTCATCGCATCGATAAATTATTATTATCATCAATGAATCGACTGCGCACTTTATATATATATTCAACGGGATAAACACGCCCCGGAAGTCTGTCCTTGAAAATGTCCCCCCCCCTACGTTCCATGAGCGGGAAGGGGCATATGTGTGTGTGTGTGTGTGTGTGTGTGTGTGTGTGTGTGTGTGTGTGTGTGTGTGTGTGTGTGTGTGTGTGTGTGTGTGTGTGTGTGTCAACTGCATAGTTCGTAGGATGACGTCATCCGCATTATCTCCTGTTATCCGACACCTCCCTCATCCCAACGCCCAGTCGCTACACCACGACCCCCCTCCCCCTTGCCGACGGCTCCCCCGCTGCAACGCACCCCCCTCCCCCTCCGCCACCCCCGCTACTGATCACGAGAACCTATGCGATGACTCAGAACTTTTTGAATTTCCCGCCCGTTCTCGGGGTCAAATGAGGTCAAACTGGTCCAGAACCCGCCTTGTATATCTACTAACTTCAACGGTTTAAAAGTTATTCCAACCCAAAAATGACGTAAACATCTCGCTCTAGACCAGACTACTGCCTTAACATTGTTGAAGTGCCGATTTGCTTACCTTAATTTTCTTGTCCCCACCATCATTCGGCAGTATGACGGCCTTTCTCGATGACAGTAGGCTATCGAGCGCTTTTATTTTGTAACGGGAGTACGGTGATGCTTTCTGTATATTATTGATATGCAAAAAGTTTTTGGGGATAGACTTAAAGCGGTCAAGTCAAAGAGAAATCTCAAAAATAAAATGTAATACGCAAAACTACTCAAAAAACACCAAAATAATAACACTATTTCAGAATTGGAAGAAAGTTTTTTTTCGTAATCAGTTCATCGAAAAAAACCAAAATTATAAAATATTGTCAAAATGGGATACTGTTTTTGCGCCCCAGTTCATCTCTGCAAATATTGGTCTATTTTTTACTTCTCGTAAGCTTCATGTTGTACCGGGGAAGCAAATTGGATTCGCAGACCATTGTGAGAGAAAGAACTCTCTTACAGAGGCAATACAATTTTTGTAAGAGCATTCTTTTCAGTCCGAGTATAGGCATTCGAAGCTCTTACGTAGAGGCTAAAGTAAAAAATTGGCTAAAATTTTACTGTGGAGGAAAAAAAATTACAAAAATTAATGTACCCCCTCGGCGTATGCGCTGCAAATAGATGATTTCACATACGGACTGGAAAAAATTATCTTATAAAGAAAAAACGACATTACGAAGCCGATTGCTTAATCGGCTTGCTTAATCGGTGCAATCTGAGCCTTACGAAGAGTTGAAAATGGATCAATATTGACAGTGGTGAACTGAACTGCAATGAAATGTTTCGAGCATAAAAATGTTTTCTTATTCTGGTGTTCTTCGAATGGTACTTTTTTTACACAACGCCAAATTTGTATTTGTTCTATTGGACAACAGTTATATCTGCATACTCTTCTAGTAGAACATTACTGTAAAAAATAAATCGATTTTTTGCCCAAAAAATGAGCAGTAAATTGTTTATAAAAAAGTTTACATTCAATCAAAAAACGGCTACGTATTCTCACGGAAAATGTAATTGTGAAGCTACTATCAAAATATCAAATCGATGCATGCAAAGGTGTTTGAGTAATCCGTCTTCCCAGTTTGAAAAAAGTGGTTTTGAGAAAAACGCGTTTAAAGCTGTACGAGGCGCCTGAAAGAAGTCCTAGGCGGTGCGCCAAAATCGATAAACGAATCTTAAAAAAAAATCGTTACAGGACCAATTGCACATTGTTTTTATGACACCAAAGTATTTTTTAAGTAAAAAAAAATATTTTTCCAAAATCCTTAAGTGGTGTTATCCCTTAAGGTGCTACCAGAAGCGCACAGGGACGAAATGAGAAAGGCATCAAATGAAATATGGCTGGGAGGAGAAATTGCGAAAGGGTGGGAAACGGAAAGAATTGTGCCAATATACAAAAAAGGGGAAAAGGACAAAGCAGACAATTATAGAGGGGTATCATTATTGGATGTGGGCTATAAATTATTAACGAAAATAATGAAAGAGATGATAGGCAAGTGGACAGAGAAAAACAAAAAATTGAAGAAAGTCAGGCAGGATTCAGGAAAGCAATAGGTACGAGCGACCAGATATTTACGTTGAATGCAGTGATTAATAAGAAACTAAAGAAGAAAGGAGGGAAATTGAGTGTAGCGTTTGTGGACTTTAAAGCCGCCTTTGCTAGAGTATGCAGGGAAAGAATGATTATAAAATTAACAGCGAAGGGAATAGAAGGAAGAATGTTGGATACAATCATAAAAATATACAAGGAAACAAGAGAAGAGGTGTAAGCACAAGGGAAAATCACAGAGAGTTTTAGAACGAGGCAAAGGGTAAGACAAGGATGCGCGTTTAGTGCGATATTATTCGATTTATACATAGATGATTCGGAGGAAAAGTGGGAAAGGAAAAATGAGGACCTGCGTGACAGCAGCTACTTTTTCGATCTAGCTGCTTATTCTTTATAATAAGACAAATCGATCGGCCTATCATTTATCCCAGTGACGATCATAAAAATTAATTGAAAAATTGGTATTCGCGAATCGAGCCTCTTTCCTCGCACGAAAAATATTGAAAAAGCCGTCTGCTGCCAACATGCGTAACAGTAGCGACATTTTCTATTTACGTGCTTATCCCTATACCTATAAATGAAAGTCCGTTTTTTGTCTGTCCACGATGAACTTCTAAACCAATGGTCGAATCTTCCTGCGGTTTTCATCAGTGTGTGGCGTATTCTCCTGTGCAGGCTATAGGCTACGTACCATTACGGTAGGTTATCGGGGGGCTGAGCAGTGAACAAAAATGTCGAATAAAAATGTCAGGCACGCTGAAAATAAATTTGACAGTGAAAACAATCGCGAGCGAGCGCGCTCTCCCCTCGACACGTCGAGTGTACTGTTTCTGTTATCGTGATCAGATGACGTTACTTATGTCCTTTAATATTGAGCAGCGAATAAACTGTCAGACTCGCTGAAAGAAAGTTTTGACAGCGAAAATATCCGCGACCGAGGGCGCGCTCCACTCGACACATCGAGTGTCCTGTATCTGTTTTCGTGATCAGATGACGTTACTTGTGTACTTCCTGAAGGTTGGAGCGATCCAGTTGAGTGAAATGACGGTTTAATGATTTTTTTTCGATGAACCGCAAAAAATGCATACGAAATATAGATTTATTCGGTAGATGTAATATTTAATGAAATATTTAGTCAATGAGACACACACTGGCAGATGGGTGATCGTGGTTTGGCTCTGGCGATACTTCGAGGTAAGCAGCATTGTGCGTGGCCAATACTTGGAGCAGAGACCGCTTAGCCGTGCGCTGGCTGGCGCAACAACCAGTGAGTGGAAGACCAATACTCCTGATACCTTGGTTTAGATACGTGAGTTAAAGTCTGTGCACCAGAGAATCGGAAGAATATACAGCCGTCTATACAGATACGGGTCTTCCACGGTTTTCCCGTACCCTCGGCAAATGCGGTATAGTATCCACAGCTTAAGACGGCTATGGACGCAATGGAAGTTAGGTTAGATTAGCAAAATGCCGGTAGGGAGTGATAGTGAAGGGTTTAATTGGCATGAGTTATACGTAATCATCTGCGAAGGTATATGTTGCAAATCTGGAATTAATTGGGACCTGCAAGTAAGGTAAATGTCCCAATTATTGAACAGCTAAGGATCTGGGGGATTGAATTCGGTGAGAAAAAAATATAAAATCAAGAAAAAACCATCGCTTTCAGGTTCAAATGATACTTTGATATTTTTACTTTCGAAAAATCACCCTTTAAATTATTTTTAAATGATTTTAAATGAAAAAAAAGAATAACAATGTGAAGAATGCACATGTCCCAATTATTGAACACTGGAAGTGCCTATGTCCCTAATATTGAACAGGCATGTCCCAGTTATTGAACACTCTCGAGAATCCTTTTTCCGTTCTAAAAATATTATTTTGGGTACAATATTGAGAAATAAAAGCAAAATGAAACACTTAAATAATCTTTTGTTAATCATGTAAAAATACAAAAATATATATTTAGTCTCTTTTGAAAGGTTTTTGGTTCATTCGCATTTGGTTTGTTTTTGCTTTTCAACTCGAACTTTATTTTCTTTTTCTTTTCAGCTTCCTCATATTCTGTTTTTGTTTTCATATTCTGTTTTTGTTTGATTTTGTCGCAGCTTGGCTCCCTGAAATATGGGAGAGCAAAAAATAGTGAACAGTAAATTCGTATTTTTAGGTTACATTTAGGTTATATTCTCTTTTTACTTTGCTTTTTATGTTTATTGCACGAAAATACAAATGAAAACTATATTTGACGATCTTAGAGTTATTATTAAAAGAATAGAGGTAAGTTTATTCAGGAACTTACAGTTTTTGTTTGAATAAATCCGATTCACGCGATCTGTCACACGTTAACTGTCTCGATGTTTTGATGGGTTTAATGACGCCAACTTGGAGAATTCGAGTGTTCAATAATTGGGACACACTGCATTTTCTATGTCCCAATGATCGAACACCGTATTTTTTAACAAATAATTAAATAAAGTTTTTTCATAAAAATTGTAATTTGTAAGAAATTTTCTGAGGAACCTGAAACGCCTTTACTTTTTGAGATGCGACAGTTTTTGAATTTTTTATGCCCTTACGCATGAAGCGGCGCGTCTTAGCAAAAACGATAAGCAGTTACCACGAGACGTCAAAACAAGTCACCGTTGCTGATTAAATAATTTTTTTCTCTATTAATAAAAGCTTTTTTTGCATAAGTAAGGTAACATTTCGATAGCTAAAAGTTCCATATATGTAATGAAATTTTATAAATAAGTAAATGCATGCAGGTGAATGAGAAATAATTAGAATACAAGATAGTGTTCAATAATTGGGACCTGTTCAATAATTGGGACATTTACCTTAATGCATTTTTATACGTCTGTTACGTAAATAAGAAAAAAAATTGTGTTATTATCAACTCGAAAAAATATAACATGATCGATCATTATTATGGAAAAACTGTCAGCGAATTTTTATTCTTATAGTTATAGTATTTTATTAATATAGTTATTTATTATTATCATTAATTAGTATTAAGTGTTACTGAAATGTCACAAGATTATTGTGACAACATATGTCACAAGATTATTTATTATTACCATTAATTAGTATTAAGTGTTGCCGAAATACGGCGACTTTGTGGACATTGAGATCGGCGGTAATGCTCTTTATTCGTCAACCAAGATTTGTAATCTTTCATCAAATATTCAATATAGATGGTTTACGGTGAGCAAGAGGTGGGATTTTTTCCTAAATGTTTATAAAGGTTTAATTTGCATCGATCCTTTGTTAAAAATAGCTGAAAAGCTAATTAAAAAAGACATCAACCGTAGCGTAAACGTCTTGACATCTCACGACACGAAAAATTACAAATATTAAAATATTTTTTATCTCTGGTGTTTGGTGGTGAAAGAATTTTAAAAGATTCGCAGGCTCAGTATAGTCTAGACAATAAGATATATTTTTTAAAGATGTAATCTATGATTGTGGCTAACGCTCCACCTTCATTAACCCATTAACGACCAAGAATCGCGATTTTTTCCTTCATTTTCAAGCCAGATTTTTATTATATAAAAAACATCATAATAAATGACGATACGTTCCCTAGTATTTTCGAGGGTGTTCTTTCAGAATCTGGGGTTAAAATAGGGTTTTGTCCATTAGGAAAAAAAATATGGCGGCTTTTAAACAAAAAAAACAGGAAAAATCGATGACACTTTTTTTTCAAAATTTTTTTTCACCTCGAAGCCGTTGAAAGGTCCGGTTTTTTTTTCAACCATGGGTGCATAGAATAGTGACGATTGAACAGTCAATTTTTTTAAATTCGTCGTTGTCAACATTTTCACCCCCAAAATGGCGCTTTTCACCCCCTGAGTGACGCGAAAAATTTCACGCTCGGTGTCCCAAATGAAAAGTAGATGGATTTGGACGAAAATTGATACTCGCAGGTTTTTGAGGTCGCTGATTACGATTCTGTTCTCAAAATTCCGAAATTAAAAATGGCCGATCCAATATGGCGGACACAAATGCAAAAGTTCATTTGAATTGGATAAAACGTGGCACTCGGGGGTTTTCGAGGTCGCTGATTATGATTCTGCTCTCAAAATTCGAAAGCCTTTGGGTATTTCAATACCTGAAAATACCAGGTATTTAAATACCCAAAGGCTTTCGAATTTTGAGAGCAGAAATATAATAAGCGACCTAGAAAACTCCCGAGTGCCACGTTTTATCCAATTCAAATGAACTTTTGCATTTGTGTCCGCCATATTGGATCCGCCATTTTTAATTTCGGAATTTTGAGAGCAGAATCATAATCAGCGACCTCGAAAACCCCCGAGTGCCACGTTTTATCCAATTCAAATGAACTTTTGCATTTGTGTCCGCCATTTTGAATTTCGGAATTTTGAGAGCAGAATCATAATCAGCGACCTCGAAAACCCCCGAGTGCCACGTTTTATCCAATTCAAATGAACTTTTGCATTTGTGTCCGTCATATTGGATTCGCCATTTTGAATTTCGGAATTTTGAGAGCAGAATCATCATCAGCGAACTCGAAAACCCCTGAGTGCCACGTTTTATCCAATTCAAATGAACTTTTGCATTTGTGTCCGCCATATTGGATCCGCCATTTTTAATTTCAGAATTTTGAGAGCAGAATCATAATCAGCGACCTCGAAAACTCCCGAGTACCACGTTTTAGCCAATTCAAATGAACTTTTGCATTTGTGTCCGCCATATTGAATCCGCCATTTTTAATTTCGGAATTTTGAGAGCAGAATCATAATCAGTGACCTCGAAAACCCCCGAGTGTCACGTTTTATCCAATTCAAATGAACTTTTGCATTTGTGTCGGCCACATTGGATCCGCCATTTTGAATTTCGGAATTTTAAGAGCAGAATCATAATCAGCGACCTCGAAAACCCCCGAGTACTACGTTTCATCCAATTCAAATGAACTTTTGCATTTGTGTCTGTCATAGTGGATCCGCCATTTTTAATTTCGGAATTTTGAGAGCAGAATCATTATCAGCGACCTCGAAAACCCCCGAGTGCCACGTTTTATCCAATTCAAATAAACTTTTGCTTTTGTGTCCGCCATATTGGATCGGCCATTTTGAATTTTGGAATTTTGAAAACGGAATCGTAATCAGCGACCTCAAAAACCTCCGAGTACCAATTTTCGTCCAAATCCAACAACTTTTCATTTGGGACACCGAGCGTGAAATTTTTCGTGTCACTCAGGGGGTGAAAAGCGCCATTTTGGGGGTGAAAATGTTGACAACGACGAATTTAAAAAATTGATTGTTCAATCGTCATTATTCTATGCACCCATGGTTGAAAAAAAACCGGACCTTTCAACGGCTTCGAGGTGAAAAAAAATTTTGAAAAAAAAGTGTCATCGATTTTTCCTGTTTTTTGTTTGTTTAAAAGCCGCCATATTTTTTTTCCCTAATGGACAAAACCCGATTTTGACCCCAGATTCTGAAAGAGCACCCTCGAGAATACTAGAGAACGTATCTCTTCATTTTTTATGATTTTTTTTATATAATAAAAATCTGGCTTGAAAATCAAGGAAAAAATCGCGATTCTTGGGCGTTAATGGGTTAATATTGAGCAACCAAAGAAAATGTCAGTCTCGCTGAAAAAATAATTTGGTACAGAAAACATCAGCCACCGAGTGGTTGCCACCACGCGCTCCACTCGACACGTCGAGTTGACTGTTTCTGTTTTCGTGATCAGACGACTTTACTTACGTACTTGAATATCACAGAGATTAATGTGACGTTTTCTCAATGCCGAAAAGGAAATCCGCACTTGGTCTTAAAAGGGCGGGCGCAAAAAAGAAGTGTATAGCAAGAAATAGTGAATATCGCACAGATCCGAGCGAAGCCGGGCACGACAGCTAGTTCTATATGATTGGCCGAATCAATCCCCCTATGTTTCATCCTAGTGACGGCTTTTGTTGATTAACAAAAATAAATAGTTGTCTGCGAATCGGGCCGTGCTGGCCGCACGATCAATATCAAAAAAGGTCGTCTGTTGCCAACCTGCATGACAGCGGCTACTTTGTCGAATTAGCTGCTTACTTGTTAACATAAGACGAATCGATCGACCTTTGATTTATTTCGTTGACGATTATTTAAAATTAATTAAAGAATCGTTATTCGCGAATCGCGTTTCCGTACTCGCATGAAAAATCTCAAAAAAGGTCGTCTGCTGCCAACCTGCATGACAGCAGCTACTTTCTCGATTCAACTGCTTATTCTTTATAATAAGACGAATCGATCGACCTATCATTTATCCCGGTGACGTTTTTTTTAAATTAATTAAAAATGCGTTATTAGCTAATCGCGCCTCCTTACGCGCACAAAAAAGCTCAAAAGACTTTTTATATTTACGGGCTTATTCTATATAATTAGCCGAATCGGTCCCCCTATGTTTCATCCCGGTGATGGGTTTTGTTAATCAACAAAAGAAAAAAAGTCATTCGTAAAGCGGACCTCGCTACCCTCACGATTAAATTCATTTAAGGCCGTCTACCGTAAGCACGCATGGCAATGTCGACTTTTCTATTTTATGCATAATTTGTTATGCCGACACGAATCGATCGACCTATGATTTGTCCCGGTGTCGGTGTTTTTTAACCAACAACCGATAAATCAATAATGAACAAGTCTATACTTGGCCGAACATTGGCCTCGTATTGGCAAACCAATGATTGGCCAGTCTATACTTCGCCAAACATCGGCCTCGTATCGACAAGCCAATGATTAGCGAGTCTACGTTTGGCCGAACATTGGCCGCGTATCGGCAAACCAATGATTGGCGAATCTATACTTCGCCAGACATCGGCCTCATATCGATAAACCAATAATGAACAAGTCTATACTTGGTCGAACATTGGCCTCGTATTGGCAAACCAATGATTGGCCAGTCTATACTTCGCCAAACATCGGCCTCGTATCGACAAGCCAATGATTACCGAGTCTATATTTGGCCGAACATTGGCCTCGTATCAGCAAACCAATGTTGGCTAGTCAATACTCAGCCAAGCATTGGCGTACAATTGGTTAATCGATCATCGTTCCGCCAACATTGGTCGAAGTATTGGCCGTTACGGTTCGATTGGCGAAACCTACATGGGGCATGGCTTGTGGTGCCAAGGATTCCGGGCAGGTGGTCTGAAACATGAAAACGCAACGGATTCTTGAAATATAATATTCAATGGAGTTCGCCTCGTAGGCTTTTTTGAAATTTTTATTTTTGACGGAATTGCGACCGTTTTGATTTAACATTCGTTTTTCGTTCGCAATTTCCGACGATTTTGGTTGCATAAAAAAGCAATGGTTCAATCAAATGAAAAACCCCTACGAGGCGAACTGCTTTGAATATTATATTTCAAGAATCCGTTGCATTTTCATGTTTCAGATCAACCGACTGCCCCGAATCCTTGGCACCACAAGCCATGTCAACGAACAACACGTCTGACGCTGACCGCAATAACGGCGCTTCCAGTCAACGAATTTATTTTTAAAACTTCCTAAACATACCTCAATGTACATATTTTCCAATTTAAAAAACCCGGATCCAATCGACACAGTTTTTTAGATAAAAATTCCCGAAGTGTACCTGTTTTTCTCGCCGTTTACTCAGGTACCTCCCCTCAAGCGGCTTATTCTTTATAACAAGATAAATCGATCAACCTATCATTTATCCCGGTGAGGATTTTTAAAAATTAATTAAAAAAATGTCATTCGCGAATCACACCTCCTTACTCGCACAAAAATTCTCAAAAAGGTCGTCTGCTGCCAACATACATGACAGTAGCAGCTTTTTATATTTACGTACTTATTCTATATAACTAGCCGACTCGGCCCCCCTATGTTTCATCCCGGCGACGGCCTTTGTTAATTAACAAAAATAAATAGTTATTCGCGAATCGGGCCATGCCGACCGCACGATAAAATTCGCAAAAGGTCGTCTGCTGCCAACCTGCATGATAGCGGTTACTTTTTCGAATTCGCTGCTTATTATTTTAAGTAAGACGAATCGATCGATCTATGATTTATCCCGGTGACGACTTTTTTAAATTAATGAGAAAATGGTTATTCGCGAATCGCGTCTCCTTTCTCGCACGATAAATCTTAAAAAAGATCGTCTACTACCAACCTACATGGCAGCATCTACTTTTTCAATGTGTCGTCTTACTATTAATAATAAGACGAATCGATCGACCTATCATATATCACGGTGACGACTTTTGAAAATTAATTAAAAAATTGTTATTCGCGATGCGCGCCGCCTCCCTCGCATGAAACATCTAAAAAAGACCGTCTGCTGCCAACACACGCGACAGTAGCGAATGTATCTATTTTCGTGCCTATTCTATATAATTGGCCGAATCGATCCCCCTATGTTTTATCCCAGTGACGGCTTTTGGTGATTAACAAAAATAAATAGTTATCCGCGAATCGGGCCATGCTGGTCGCACGATAAAATTCATAAAAGGTCGTCTGCTGCCAACCTGCATGACAGCAGCTACTTTTTTTTATTTAGCTGCTTATTCTTTATAATAAGACGGATCAATCGACTTATGATTTATCCCGATGACTACTTCTTTTAATTGATCAAAAAATTGTTATTTGCGTATCGCGTCTCCTTACTCGCACGAAAAATCTCACAAAAGGCCGTCTGCTGCCAACACGCATGACAGTAGCGACTCTGACTATTTACGTGCTTATTCTATATAATTGGCCGAATCGATTCCCCTATATTTCATCCCTGCTGCCAACACGCACGACAGTAGGGACCTTTTCTATTTACGTGGTTATTGTATATAATTCGCCGAATCGTTCGCCCTGTTTCATCCCGGTGATGGCTTTTGTTGATTAACAAAAATAAATAGTTATCCGTGAATCCGGCCATGCTGGCCGCGCAATAAAATTCATAAAAGGTCATCTGCTGCCAACCTGCAGGTCTGCTGCAACCTGCATGATACATACTTTTGCGATTTAGTTGCTTATTCTTTATAATAAGACGCATTATAATTATAATATAATATTTAAGCACATGCGTCGCCGATATTGAAATTGTTGAAAAATAAATTCTATAAATACCTTTCATAACTGCAGGTGACTCGCCCTCGACCAGTTCTATTATTATTTTAAATCGTATTTTTATAACTCCTCTCCAAAGTTTTAAATTTATTTACAACTTGGAGAGGTGATGCAGTATAACCAGCTACAGGGTGGGGCAGAATGCAGTCTCCGATTCGAAATGTGCATTGTAAAAAAAAAAACGTTTCAAGATACATAAAAAAGGTTTTTATTGCCCAAAAGTACACATGATACCGTTTTTTTTTCATGATGTTTTGAAAATGATATACCCATGTAGGGTGATCGGTAGTGGCCAATGATTGGCCGATACTCGACGCCAAGCTTGCCAACATTGGCACTCGAGCTTGGCCCGATCATCGACCGAGCCTTGGATGATAAGAGCGGCCCGATATTCGCAATCAATATTAGCCCTAGAATGGCTTATGAGAATCGGCCGAGCATCGCGTAGGAGTTCATTCGAGAATCGGCCAACAATAGGCCCCCTCAAGATTGCCATCATTGGCACTCGAGCTTGGCCCGATTATCGACCGAGTCTTGGCGGATAATTGTGACCCAATATAGATCACCAAAATTGGTCCTGCACTGACAAAAATAAAATTAATTATTTTTGTATTGTAATTCGTCATTACCTGGTCTTTCGAAATGATTAGTTTGAAGAAAATATTTCACCCATATGGGGCTCGAACCTTGAACTTCCCTACTCATAGCCAAACACGCTGCCCCTATGCTACCGAGTGCTTGTAACATTTGAATCGCAGATATGGCATAAGATAACAAATGGATTCTCATCATTATTTGTATCACATAAACTATATCAATTAGTTAATATCATTGTGATAATTAGAGAGTGTTATCAAATGACATGTTATAGAATTTTCAAACCTAACCTATATATATAATTCCTCTCTCTCCACCTTCTCTACCCCCACAACCCGTTAATATGTGTGTTGCAATAAAGACAGACAATTAGTCTATTAGTTCAAGTTTAATTTGAATAAAAAAATATATTTAAAATGAATAATTCCAATAATGGAATGCAATAGGAAAAATTTGATTTCACGAAAAATCTAGTTAATTCAAATAAAAAATAAATAAATAGACGCGGTTAGTTAATATTAATAGAATTTTTCTGTCAGTGTAGGATGGTTCATAAAAATCGGCAGAATATCGCGTATGAGCTCGTTCGAGAATCGGCCAACAATGAGTGCATTGATTTGGTAGTATATTTGTTAAGAATAAAGTCCAATGGACTCGTAAAAGTATTTATCTCGTCTCTCAATGACTTCAACGCGAAACAATGAATCGTCAATATACGAATTGCGATTCGAACATGCGTTACTCGGCCGAACATTGGCCTCGTATCGGCAAAAACATGATTGGCGAGTCTATACTTCGCCAAACATCGGCCTCATATCGATAAACCAATAATGAACAAGTCTATACTTGACCGAACATTGGCCTCTTATTGGCAAACCAATGAGTGGCCAGTCTATACTTCGCCAAACATCGGCCTCGTATCGACAAGCCAATGATTAGCGAGTCTACGTTTGGCCGAACATTGGCCGCGTATCAGCAAACCAATGATTGGCGACTCTATACTTCGCCAAACATCGGCCTCGTATCGACAAGCCAATGATTAGCGTGTCTATATTTGGCCGAACATTGGCCTCGTATCAGCAAACCAATGTTGGCTAGTCAATACTCAGCCGAGCATTGGCGTACAATTGGTTAATCGATCATCGTCCCGCCAACATTGGTCCAAGTATTGGCCGTTACGGTTCCATTGGCGAAACCTACATGGGATCGTCTATGTGGCGGCCTTGGCAAGCAATACACATTTTGAGCCTTTCAAAGAAGTTTTCGGCCACTCTTCCCAGCATATCTTGCGGAATTCCAGCGATGACGTCCTCAATCGCCTCCTTCAGAGCTTCAAGGGTTCGAGGTCGAAATTTGTATACCTCAGCTTTGACGTATCCCCACAGAAAAAAATCACACGGAGTCGAATCGGGGGAGCGAAGGGGCCATGGAACATCCCCCCGCAAAGAGATCAAGCGTTCGGAAAAGAACTCTTGCATGATTACGCGTGAACGACGAGCAGTATGGGCCGTGGCTCCATCTTTTTGAAACCAGAAGGCTTCTGTAACGTGTTCCTTGCCATACTCTTCTATTTTGGGGCGCAGAAGATTCTCCAACATCTCACAATAGCGAGCCAAAGTAACGGTAACGATTAATCCTTGGGATTCAAAAAAATAAGGCCCAATAATCCTTTTAGGTCGCCAAACTGATTTTTTAGGAACAGCAGATCCTGTGGCCCTTACATTAGTCATCATTACGATTTAACCCGGACCGGATCCGAAAAGCCCTCTGCGTAGATTCTCCCGTTTTTAATGAACGTCTCCACAAGCTCCGGTGCTCACCTGATCATGGCATGGTGACTACTGAAAACGGTATTGTTCCCCCCACCCAATGGCACTTGCCTCGCCCCACTACTCGGCCCTTCAGTGATTTTTTGAAACTACGGACTGCATTCTGCCCCACCCTGTACTATCATTTCATTAGCAATTTGTTGCCACATAGGGTTCATAGTTTTTATTTTTCTCCTCGTTACGAGATGTTTCTTTTCTGTATCGAGAGATAAGAAAAATCGTGTCGATCGGTCGTTCCAAAAAAATACGTTTCCCTGATCCCCATCAGGTACGTCTTCGATTTTTGTCGCTTCTAAAGTTACTTTCTCAACATGAGTCTCATTTTCGTGATCTCTTACATCGCTTACAAGGAACATCCCTCAGGTGACGACCTTCGATTTTGTTGAAATTTGGATATGTTATAAAGCACCGAAAAGTAAGCGATACGTTTTTTTTATCGGCGGAAAAACGGTTTTAAGGGGTGAAACCACCCCTCGAAAAAAGGCATCTCTAGGGCAGTTTCACACACAAGAAGTCCACCGATTTTAATGAAACAAAAAACGAAAATTCTTCTAATCCGAAGCAATAAAAAATCCGCTATAGTGACATTGCAAAAAAAATTAAGGGGTGAACCACCCCTAGAGATGCCTTTTTTGAGGGGTGGTTTCACTCCTTAAAACCGTTTTTCCGCCGATAAAAAAAATACAGATTGCTTACTTTTTGGTGCTTTATAACATATCCAACTTTCAACAAAATCGAAGGGTGTCACCTGAGGGATGTTCCTTGTTAGTGATACGTCCACTTGTGCATCTTCCACAAGGCAGAGTAGTGAACCAGAACCCGAAGTGTTTCTTTGGTATGTAGAATTGTAATCCATCTAAAAATTAATGACGAACACAGTAATGTAGTGGTTAAGACATACAATAAAAAATTATACAAATTGTCAACTTATCTTACGGCGTCTGGCCACCTTGGCCGATCGAAAAATGGGTATATTAAAAAAATAATAATAAACTCAAAAGTATGGGCCAGAATATTTTTATTTTTTTACACAACGTCAGAAAGGGCTTTAAGCATAACGTTAATAAATTTTCGTTCAAAATATTTAAAAATGGCGCCGTTATGCACATAGCCGCGGAGGCCCTCCGCACGATACGCGCGGTCGTTGTCCCAGCTATTACCCGGTCATGTCACATGTGAAAAAAAATCAGCTCATTCGTGAGTAGTGTCGCTACAGTGTAGCGTCGCGGTTTTTTTTTCGACCATTAAAAAAATTATGGTGAGCCGAAAAAAAAATTGTACTTTTCACCGAAATTATGGCTCACCATAATGTTTTTCTCTGATACTCGTGAATTTCTCTGATACTCAGACAACGTCCTCGTTAGCCACGCGACTCTCAACGACTACTTTTGCACGCCATGACAGCCCGGCTCTAGCACGGCAAAGTATACCCCAACTCTCCCGACCCAGACTTCGGGAAATGCTCGCGCATACCGACGCTCTCTTTTATGCAGGCGACTTCACAAAATGTGGCCGTCGTAAACTCAATGCAGCAAACCATCCTCAACAAAGTACTTTGAGGAAAACCATATCGTAAGGATGTGGCAAAAAAGTGTTGGTTATGTTAATTTATAGGTGACGTTTAGCAATTACGGACGCGGCAGGTTGCAGGGTCAGGGCAAAGATACCCCGGGATAGCAACCCCTTGTACGCTAAGCGGCCCTAGCCCTACCGCCGTCGTTTCAAGACCTATATGTAAGACCGTGCCAGCGAGCGACGTCGGCGAATCATAACAAAACCTTGCTACGATTTCCTACAGGGCCGCTCGAAATAAGGGCCGATAAAGTTCTGAAATCATACTTTAGACTCCTGAGAATTATTCGAACGATTCCCCTTCCCGTCTACCCCCCCCCCCCTTGCGAGTACATCGAGTACCAGAATCCCCGCATACATCGACTGCGCAGACAAAAACGTGGGTTTCTTTGCAGCGATAGGAGACATTGACTCGAGTCAATGTCTGTCTGAGTCTGTATAGAAAAGCGTACTCTTAAATTTATCCCATATCAACTGAAAGCGATTGAAAATTAATATCTATGGAAATATAATTTTTTTATTGCCTTCGTTTAATGTGAAAAAAATCATAAACTGGCTTCTTTATATCTAGAATGTTGAGGTTTTCGTTGTCTCCGATCGCTGCGAAGATGTCCATGATTATGGCTTCGCAGTCTTTAAATATATAAAATGTTGATTGTTTTTAGGTAATGTAAGACAAATACATATTTTTGGCTTTGCAGTGTCTAATTATATGAGAATTTTATTGTATGTCTTACATTAACTAAGAGCAATGAACATTTTATATCTTTAGAGACCGTGGAGCGACGAACATGGATTTTTTGCAGCGATTGGAGACATTGAAAAATGTATATTTCTCGGTATACAATTGATGAACTTTTCGCATGTCAGCTGAAGGCAATGAAAAATGTATATTTGTAGAGATATACATTTTTAATTGACTTTGGTTGATGTGAGAAAAATGTATAGATTGGCTCCTGTAAGGATATAAAATGTTGATTGTTTTTATTTACTGTAAAACTGACAATAAAATGCTCACATAATTAGGCACTGGAGAGCCAAAGATACGCGTATGTCTTGGCACTTCTAAAATTGAATCTTCCTTTCATGCTGTTTAGTTATTTGATCTCGTGAAAATTTCCAGAGCCTGCCGAAATGTCTACCAGTAGGAGGCCAACGGATGATTCAACGGATTTTGACAAAAGAGCTGCCTTGACACGAACGGAAGATATAGCGGGAGCGGGTAAGTAACTTGACTTGTACAAATTTTCAAAGAAAAATATTGATTATTTATAAAAATATAGCCATTTTTGTCGGACCCCCTTCGGCATGGAGTGCTTTGTGGTGACCATCATAAAATTTTACTGGTTCATCTGAAGTAAAAAAAAACACAAAAAAAATCATTAGTTTAATAATAATTCTAGTCCTTAATCGAAGCTTTTTTAATTAACAAAATGGCGGCTTCCGACAGATAACTTTTGATTTTCGAACAAAAAATCGCTCGTTTATTGTTAAAAAAATAGAAATTTTCAACAAAAATGAAAATCTTTCGATTAAGGAATAGTTTTTAATGCTATCAATAAGCACACAAAATTTCATCAAAATCCATCGAGTGGTTTTTTAATTATAGTGGTCACCAACTTGAAAAACATAGTTTCGAGAAAAACGCGTTTAAAGTTTTTCGATGTAGATACGGTATTATATGTTCGTAAAATTTTGAGCTCGATGGATGGAGCTAAACTTTTTTTATGTATTTTGATTCGCTGAATCCGAATATCACAATTTTTTGCCGAAAAGTCGAGCATTCAATCGTTTATAGCTAATTGTTATAACAATTTTTCAAAAAATTAAAGTTTTTTAGGATGAATTTTTAAAAAATATTTTGGGCAATTTTAAAACAAAAGTATTTATTATAAAATTTTGCTAAAGTTTATAGATTTTGAGTAATAAATTTTTGAACATTTCTGAAAGAGTTTTCCAATTTTACACTTGATTTATATAGAGAAATACTAATTTAAAAATTACTTGCATCGAATCATCAATTCCCGGCCCATACAATAGGGCTTCTGCCGATGTGGAAGCTTCCAAAATATCAATTTGTTGTTGTCTTCGAACTATTCTGCCTTCCCGGGTATTATCGTTTGCGCGTTCGTCAGCCACGTCTATATATCCCGGAAACTATTCATCGGATTGACTTGAAATTTTCAAGGAATATTTTCGAAACATCATACTTCAAGAAAATGTACAACAAAATCACACTCGTCATTTTCGTAAACTGAAATATTATTTCGGGAGCTGGAATATTCCAATATAGTATTCCTTACGAAATCTATATTTTCTGCCCGAGTTACCCCGCAAACGGAACAGTAACAAATCGGGACCTGTCCTCATCAGTAGTATTGGGGTTTCAACGTTCGTTCTTCTCGTGAACGTGGTACGAAGCTACGCCACCGTAGCGCCGGACGTTTTACTTTCTGGAACTTATTTCTGGTGTGAATTATTTTGTAAGAATAATCCAACACGGGGTAAATCTCATACTAAGATATAGACTCTTTATTAAACTCGTAGTGGACTGTATGATTGGTATAAATCTCGCGCTAATACAGGGTGCGCCAGAGAAACTTACTTATTTGAAAGGTCAATAAAAACAAAAGTACTTCAATTATTGTTTTAAATTTTTTTTTATTTGAGAATACAATATCCCAATTTTTTTTTTCATGCAGTCTTGAAAATGACATCGGATAAATGGCGACCCCCATTGCGCATACACTGATGAAGTCGATTTTTTAAATTCGTATCCACTCTTTGCAGCATATCAATCGGTATGTTGGCAATGGCGTCGCGAATGTTGTTCTTGAGGTGTGCTATGGTCCGTGGTCGATCGACATAAACCAGAGATTTCAAATAACCCCATAAAAAGAAATCGCATGGAGTCAAATCTGGAGAGCGTGCCGGCCATTGGAGATCGCCTCTGAGAGAGATGAGGCGATCGGGGAAATGTTGTCGCAACAAATTCATTGAGTCTCGTGCTGTGTGTGCTGTGGCTTCATCTTGCTGAAACCACACGTTCCTAACGTTCATTTCTTCGAGTCTTGGAAGAAAAAATTCCTCGATCATGTTCCTGTAACGAGCTCCATTCACGGTAACTGCGCGTTCGTTTTCTTCAAAAAAATAAGGACCAATTATTCCCATTACCGACATCGCACACCAGACAGTAACTCGCTCACAATTAAGTGGCTTCTGGTGAAGCTCACGTGGATTTACACCACACCAATAACGCATGTTTTGCTTGTTGACGTAGCCGGAAATGTGGAAGTGAGCCTCGTCACTGAAAAAAACGACCGCGTCTTCAGGCAGGTTGTCAACCAGCATTTCACATGCATTTTGACGGGCAACAAAATCGCGTTCAGTTAATTCTTGCACAACAGCCAATTTATAGGGATGAAATTGAAGGTCTTCATGGAGAATTCGTCGAACAGTGGTGTCAGAAATTCCCATAGCAGCTGCGTGTTTGCGAGCCGAACGCCGGGGAGAACGCACAACTGACTGCCTCACTCTTTCGACATTTTCCGGAGTTCTGATGGTCCGTTGAAGTCCATTTCTGGGTTTAGCGACACTTCCACACTCCCGAAATGAGTTAACCCACGACAGAATCGAATTACGGCCAGGAACGAGTCTGTGAGGAGGAATTTCAAAGCGAGCGCGGAAGGCACGTTGCGTAGCAACAAGTGAGCGACCGTTAGAAAAGAAGCTCTCGACTGTGAAGGCCCACTGCTCTCTAGACCAGAGCATGATGGCAACTGACTGGAGGGAGAAACAAACTTGGGAACTTCCCCCTCCAGATGCGCCCCCTCTCGCCCCTCTACCCGCCCAACTCACCGCGCGGGAATTTTTTCAAATAAGTAAGTTTCTCTGGCGCACCCTGTACATGGCGAGTCGTTACGTAGAGCTCTCCGTTCCGTCGCTAACGAGAGACTGAGACCTACTGAGGGGGCAAGGATGCCCAGCGCCATCACTTCTTTTTGACGCTTCAACATGCCGGCGGCCGTTTAACGACATGTTCAAAACATAAAATATGAAAATAAAACAAAAACATTGGTTTACAATCACAAACTTAGAAACTACAAATTATTCTACTGGCAGCGGAACTATCTTTCTCACGCAGCGCTTGTATATACCCTTTATCGTTCTGACAGTTACTACTCGAACGATTCCGTCATCACCCGGATGCAGGCTTGCAACTCGACCGATCACCCAGAGCAGTGGAGGTGCATTGTCCTCCTTGATTATTACTAAATCTCCCTCTTTAATGCAGGAGGACTCACCTTTGGCCCATTCGATGCGCTATTGTAACTCATTCAAATATTATTTTTTCCAACAATTCCAAAAATGTTGCTTCACTCGTTGAATATGCTGCCAGGTAGATAGACGATTCGGATTCATTTCGACGAAATCGCCTTCTGGGATTGATAGCAGCGAAGTATTAATCAAAAAATGCGCAGGGGTTAGAACAAGTAGATCGTTTGAATCGGATGACATCGGAGTGACCGGCCGTGAATTGAGAATCGCTTCGATTTCTATTACAAACGTGTTTAGTTCCTCAAACGTGAAAAGGGCATCTCCAATTGCGCGGCGCATATGATGTTTGAAAGCCTTCACCGAAGCTTCCCAAATACCTCCAAAATGCGGTGAGCGAGGTGGTATGAACGACCATTGTATTTCTTGATTTGAAAGAAATCGCGCGATAACCTGTTGATTTTCTTTTTCACTTATAAAATTGTACACTTCGTTCAAGTAATTTTTTGCACCTGCGAAATTTGTTGCGTTGTCGGATTGAAGGATTCGCGCTTTACCACGCCGCGCAAATAGTCGCTTTAAGCTAGCTATGAACGCATCGGTTGTGAGATCGCTTACAATTTCAAGGTGCACCGCCTTCGTGACCAGACACACAAATACGGCCACGTAGACCTTTACGCCCTTGTTACGAATACGGTGTTTCTTTTCTTTGATAAAGAACGGACCGCAAAAGTCGACCCCGACATTTTCGAAGGGTCTTGAAGTTACTAACCTGGATTTTGGGAGACTACCCATCTGGTATTTAAGCATCGAGGATTTCCATCGACAGTATCGCACGCAACTACGTATTACTTCTTTGACTCCATTTTTTCCGTTTAACGGCCAGTATTTGTCTCGTACCCCGTATAATGTCGCTTGAGCACCTACGTGACAAAGATCTAAGTGTATTTCGCGGATGATTATTCTGGTAATGTGATTATCAGATGGTAGTAACACCGGGTGCTTCTTATCAACCTCCAAATCCGCGTGCTTCAATCGACCTCCGACGCGAAGTATTCCGTCAGCGTCCACATACGGACTGAGCGATTGAAGGGTGCTTTTATTGTCAAGAGAGCGATTTTCATTTAATTGACCCATTTCTTTCTCAAAAGCGAAACGTTGCATTAGCCGTATTATGCGAATTTCAGCCTTTCGTAATTCTTCAGAGCTGAGATCTTCCAAGGTTGATTTGCGCGATCGACAATTCGCAACGAAACGCAAACAGTATGCAACGAGCCTTTTCATTCTCCCGAATGATGAAAATCTTGCGAGTAGATCGATGTCGACGACCGTGACAATGACGACTGTTGAACGATGTTCGGGAATCTCTACGTCGGGTATCAAATTCGGGGGCCAAGCTTTCTCGTCCTCAGCCAGCCACGATGGACCATTTCGCCAGAGAATATTGGTCACGAACTCGGATGGCGATTGCCCCCTCGACAGGGCATCGGAAGGGTTATCCTGTGATGGCACGTGGCGCCATTTTCCTAGTCGGGAATTCTCTTGGATCTGGGAGACCCTGTTGGCGACGAACGTTTTCAGTTTATGCGACGACGTTTGTATACAATGCAGCGTGATGGTAGAAACCGACCAAAAGAACGTTTCGTCGAGTTCTATTTTCAACGATTGTATAGTGCTTTCCAAGAGTCGTCCTAGGAGCACTGCAGCGCCGTGGCAAGGATACCCGTTCGATTCGCGCGACACGAGTTTTTGAGCAGATCAAACGTATCGTGTGCGCTCCTGGCGGTACTGTGGAACGTAGGTACAAAACGGCACCGTAGGCAACCTCACTCGCGTCGCAGAACCCGTGTAGCTGAATCCTTATATTGTTTTCTCCAATGATTTGACGAGGGATGGCGAACTAGTTAATTTCCTCGATTTCCTCAGTGTATTTCGCCCAGACTGCAGCGACCTCTAACGGAATCGATTCATCCCAGTCTAACTTGATTTGCCACAATCGCTGCAACATTATTTTTGCCTCTACTATAATTGGTCCTAGGAGCCCAAGCGGATCGAATAGCGAGGCCACTTGTGATAGCATCGTTCTCTTAGTTGCTCGCTTCTGCTCGACGAATGGCTTCACGACGTGGACCAGATTGTCGTCACGCGGGTGCCAATACATTCCCAGAGTTTTTTGAGCTTGAGAGTCGCTCAGGCATATGTGAGGATCATCAGACTTCTCCTGGAGTGTATCTAAAAGACTCGTATTGTTAGAACACCATTTTCGTAAACAAAAACCGCCTTTGGACAAAACCATGATAAGCTCATTCTGCAGTGTTTGAGCTTCCTCAAAGCTCGATCGACCGGTCAGCAAGTCGTTGACATATAAATCCTCCCTAATGGCTCTGCACGCAGTGCAGCCAGATCGCGCGCAAAAGTTACCCCCTCTCTAGTCTCTTGCGCGCCCATCACACAATCATAGTAGCGCGTGTCCGTGAGCGAGCGACACTCGGACGTCTTTGGAAAGAGCCGAGCGCGATCGAAGTTTCCCGACCGCGCTTTCGGCAACTACATCAATACATGGACGCTGAGCACGTTCATGTGCGGCCAAGCCGAAACGAAGGCTTCGAGGGAAAAAGCAATCTGAGCACGACTAGCGCATGACGTCACCCGACGGCACGAGTGAGGCACTTTTAGATGATTTCAATGCTTATTTAGCTCTTGATTCTCTGCGTTATTAATGTATACAAAAAAATGTATCGCACACTCTCATCGCTTATTTCTTTAGTTTATACGTTAATTTAAATATAATAATAAATCTAAATTACAACTTATTTATCTTCTAAAATATTGTTTTACTCACACCCGTCCTTATGCCAAATAAATTATAATTCATAAAAGTAAGCGGAAATATATTTATATTCGTATTATTATATTAATTCTCATAGCGCTTATATGACAACTCTCATATGAAAAACACCAAAAAAAACTTCAAAACCTTAGATTTCAACGAACCTAGAACATACATCTTCACATTTTCAATCATGACGAATTTTTAAGAAGAAACACAAACACATCTGAACCAAAACAATATACATCACCTAAATTATCAAAGCATAAATCAAACAACACAAAATCACAACATTTTATACTCAACTCTTACTAATAGACAACAGGACACAAATAATAATCTTTCCACTGATCCTCTGAATAATATAAATTCGACAATCACATTAAATAAAACGAAAGAATGGCTTATAAATCTCTCCAACATTGATATTCCGCTACTCATTTCCACATTCTTGTCTCTAGGTGAAAAGTTTTGTTTTCCTTACCTCAAACTCTCAAACATAAAAACTCATATCCACAAATCAATCTCCGAACTTGAGTCCAAATTAGATTTTTTACTCGACAAACCTGAACAAATCGAAATTAGAACCAGATTCACTAAAATCTTAAACAAAATAAATAATCCAACATCATTTTCCAACACTAATCAAATGATAAAACACACGTCCTCATTGTTAAAAAACAACCCTCAACTTTTAGTTACACGAGCTGACAAAGGAAATTTAACAGTCATTCTTAACAAATCAGATTACATTACAAAAACTCATAATTTACTCGCAGATTCCTCAACTTACAAATTAACAAATAGAAATCCCATCAACATTCTACAAAAAGGCATTAACAATATTCTCTCCAGATGGAAAACCCTAAAAATCATTGATGAAAAAAAAAACAAATACTTAAAAGCTGAAAATTGCAACCTATCTCGTCTCTATTGTCTGCCAAAAATTAATAAAAATAATTATCCACTTCGTCCAATAGTATCATCAGTAAATAGTCCAACACATAAACTAGCTCGATTTGTACAATCTAAACTTTCGAAATTAATCAATACGACTAATTCACACGTCAAAGATAGTTTCCAACTAAAACATTCACTTTCTAAACTCTCAATTCCACCCAACTACAAATTGGTCTCGTTTGATGTTATTTCTCTCTATACCAACATCCCATTACAACTTGTTATTCAAAGCCTTCAAAAAAGATCAAATCTATTTTCAAAAACATTTCCCTTAAACGAAATAATGAAAGCCATAGAATACATCATGTTCTCAACTTTCTTTACACTTCAAAATAAAATTTACCAACAAATGTCAGGGTTACCAATGGGCTCACCTCTGGCTCCAATACTATCTAACATCGTCATGATTGACCTTGAAACAAATTGTCTGGAAAAATTAAAATTTTCGTTACCACTATATGAAAGATAAGTTGATGATATTATTATTGCTCTACCAACAGACAAAATTGAATCCACCAAAAAGATTTTTAACTCACATAACTCAAAATTACAATTTACATCAGAAAATGAAGTAGATAAAAAAATCTTGTTTCTTGATATACTTTTAATCCATAAACAAAATTCAATTATCACAAATTGGTATAGGAAACCAACCTGGCCAGGCAGATTCATACATTTCTTCTCACACCACCCACTTTCCCAAAAAAAGACAATTTACATGCTAGTTGACAGAGCAATAAAATTATCTCATCCTTTATTTCACAAAGAAAACCTCAAACTTATTAGTAACACGATGACACAAAATTGCTATCCGATCTCTTTCACAGAAAAAATAATAAAACATCGGCTTTCCACAATCAATAATCAAAAAAAGAATAACAACCATTTTGATTCTTTCAGACTAATAAATGTTCCTTACACAAAAACCATCCATATCATCAACCAATTCGTCTTTTCCAACAATACAACATAACATTAGTCACAAACAATAAACACAACATTTCATCGATTACTGGCTCCACCAAAGACAAAATAAATAAGAAGCAAAAATCCAACATAGTTTATAAAATCGATTGTAAGGATTGCAATGCCACATACATCGGCCAAACCAAAAGATACCTTGAAACCAGAATAAAAGAACATAAAAATAGCATAAAACATACTACCACAATACACGCAGCCTTAGCACAACATGCAATAGAACAAAAACATGACTTTCAATTCGACAATATAAAAATTTTAAACAATGAAAATTGGCTCAAAAAAGACTAATCCTAGAAATGATCCAAATTAAGGCACACTCCAACGCCATACATTTTAGAACTGACATACAAAAACTAAGCTCGATCTATAACTCTATTATATAACTATTGAAATATTTTACAATACTTTACTTGACATAACAATTTTAAAATTATTGACACTATAATTTAATTTTAAATACTCTTAACATGACGCACCAATTTTATTCTTTTGACACGTCACTGCCTAAAGGATCTTTCTCCCCCGATTCGCAAAATAAAGACTTTAATAAGCTTCACGAAATTAAGACACCACTCAGTTTCTCTCGAACTCTCCGTGATCACACAACTCAATATGTAACTGAGAAATGTAAATTTCGAGTTTTTGTTTATTTTGGAAGAAAATTTAAAAAATCTTAAACTCAATAGGTAATCATCACAGTCATTTGCTACTTTATTAAAATTTCTTTTAAATCAATCACGTACATTAAATTTTCACAAACAAAACACAAAACTTTCTTATAACTATTAATCCCTTACAGATGATAAAAATCGCTAAAAAACGATAAATTCTTCCATCTATTGAGTATACTCCAGCAAAACAGTATTTACTTCCATAAATACTGTCTTTTGAAATAACCTTCCAATTATAAGCAAAAGCTAGAAACATCAACAACATCGAGGTTAGTCGTTTCTCATATTTCGTTTCTTTATAACTCCATAGTATAATAAACCACACTCTCACACATCACTCATTTCAAACACCGATGAATAAGAAGAATTAACGCAATACAAAAACTTATGCATATCAAATCAATATAGTTGTAACCAAAACAGAATTAACATAACAGTTATACAAAACGACACAACAATTTTATAACACAATCCTAACATAAAACATTCGTGTATTTAATTCCTTCAAACTTGATTTGTAAAATTTGTGTATCTAAATTTATAGAGAAAAATATAATTTCTGAAGAGGACCCGACCCAAAGGGTCGAAACGTAAGAAAGCATCATTTATTTCCATCGCTGACCTTGGAAAACCTCTATTGGCCGGACTGAAGCCGAATCTTCAACTAACAACTTGTCATCACCACGGCCGCACACATCTTTGACTCATTAATTCTCATACTTCCATCAAGCGATAAAGCATTATCCCCAAAAACCAGCCAATCATCCATCCGGCCGCGAATTGTCAGTACCAGAAAGTGCACATATTCTACAAGCGATGAGATGGTCTTGTTGGTAGCGTTCCTGGCTTCGGTCCGCAGAGGCAAAAACAAGCCATTCACCCATGTAGGTTTCGCCAATCGAACCGTAACGGTCAATACTTGGACCAATGTTGGCGGGGCGATGATCGATTACCCAATTGTACGCCAATGCTCGGCTGAGTATTGACTAGCCAACATTGGTTTGCCGAAACGAGGCCAATGTTTGGCCAAATATAGACTCGCTAATCATTGGCTTGTCGACACGAGGCCGATGTTTGGCGAAGTATAAACTCGCCAATCATTGGTTTGCCGATACGCGGCCAATGTTTGGCCAAACATAGACTCGCTAATCATTGGCTTATCGATACGAGGTCGATGTTTGGCGAAGTATAGACTGGCCAATCATTGGCTTATCGATACGAGGTCGATGTTTGGCGAAGTATAGACTGGCCAATCATTGGTTTGCCAATACGAGGCCAATATTGACGATTCATTATTTCGCGTCGAAGTCATTGAGAGACGAGATAAATACTTTTTACTAGTCCATTGGACATTATTCTTAACAAATATACTACCAAATCAATGCACTTATTGTTGGCCGATTCTCGAACGAGCTCATACGCGATACTCTGCCGATTTTGATCAACCATCCTACACTGGCAGAACAATTCTATCAATATTAACTAACCGCGTCTGTTTATCTATTTTTTATTTGAATTAACTAGATTTTTCGTGAAATCAAATTTTTCCTATTGCATTCCATTATTGGAATTATTGAAATTAAACTTGAAGTAATGAACTAATGATCTGTCTTTATTGCAACACACATATTAAAGGATTGTGGGGGTAGAGAGGGTGGACAGAGAGGAATTATATATATATATATATATATATATATATATATATATATATATATATTAGACTGATTCAAAAAAAAATTCTTTTTTTTTCCTTCGGGATTCTCGTGCTATTGTTGGGCACTAATAAAAGAAAATTTTTCTAAAAAGATGGGCGCGGTCACTCAATTTTTAGAGGTGGCTATCCCGACTTTTTTGTATTTGAATTTTTTTAACGAACGTATTGCATTTAAGCATAGTCACGGCTTCGGGTTCCGGATAAAAATCACATCCAGCAGCTATTTCGTAACAAAAATAAACTCTAACAATTTGAAAAGATTGCAATATTCACAATTGAAATCCAGGTAGATCAATAATGGCGTCTATACTACTCTCTTTATTCATGTAGATTTATTTATACGCATTAACATTTCGCACTTTTTACGAAAAATTAAATTATAAGCTTTTATTCATAAATCGTATATTTACATTTTCAAAATGCTACACTTATATTATCTTCAAACTCATTTATATTTCTTCCCAGCCACTGTACATAAAATCGCGCATACCACTGCGCAAGTCACTGCGCATCCGTGGCGCCATTTTGTATTGGCGCAGCGCATTTGTAAGTGGTGTTGTTTTTTTTTCAATGTGGCTCAAGTAAATAATTCAATAATTTGGCTAATCGGCAAGGAAATTCCGAAAATAAGTACCCGTCATTTACCGTCAAATCGGAAAGTTTTCAGTTTGTTCTTTTACAAACATAAGAGAGAAAAACTGACCATACGTCGAAGTGCACACGAAACAATGAAAGAAGTTTTCGAACAATGGAAATGTGCTGAAATTCCAACGCGTAGATTGAATAACGCAATCGTGAAATTAATAAAACTCCATCTAGTCTGGAAAAATCTTTTTAAAAATCGGGTTAAAAAGAATTTGCCCTCACAAATATTGAAGGAGCGTAAATTTAAGAGAGATTTGGACAAACTGTTCAACGTTGCACATTTTCGTTCTGCCCAAAATGTTAACGAACTTGAGCGGTTATTTTTGCTACCACACGTTTCGATTTCTCCATTGTGACGGCAACTTTTTTTAAACCCGATTTTTTAAAAGTTTTTTCCAGACTAGATGGAGTTTTATTAATTTCAAGATTGCGTTATTCAATCGACGTGTTGGAATTTCAGCACATTTCCATTGTTCGAAAACTTCATTCATCGTTTCGTGTGCACTCCGACGTATGGTCAGTTTTTCTCTGTTATGTTTGTAAAAGAACAAACTCAAAACTTTCCGATTTGACGGTAAATGACGGGTACTTATTTTCGGAATTTCCTTGCCGATTAGCCAAATTGTCTTGTCTTCATTTTTCCGAGCCATTGTTTAAAATTGTCTTTAATTGAGTCACATTGAAAAAAAACAACACCACGATGCGCGATGTTATACTCAGTGGCTGGGAAGAAATATAAGTGAGTTTGAAGATAATATAAGTGTAGCATTTTGGAAATGTAAATACATGATTTATGAATAAAAGCTTATAATTTAATTTTTCGTAAAAAGTGCGAAATGTTAATGCGTATAAATAAATCTACATGAATAAAGAGAGTAGTATAGACGCCATTATTGATCTCCCTGGATTTGAATTGTGAATATTGCAATCTTTTCAAATTGTTAGAGTTTATTTTTGTTACGAAATAGCTGCTGGGTGTGATTTTTATCCGTAACCCGAAGCCGTGACTATGCTTAAATGCAATACGTTCGTTAAAAAAAATTCAAATACAAAAAAGTCGAGATAGCCACCTCTAAAAATTGAGTGACCGCGCCTATCTTTTTAGAGAAATTTTCTTTTATTAATGCCCAACAATAGCACGAGAATCCCGAAGGAAAAAAAAATAATTTTTTTTTTTGAATCAGTCTAATATATATATACACTCCCGCTCAAAAGTTTGGATACACTCATCGATATTTCTTGCCGCACTTGAAGTTGGATAACTCTGCCAAAAAAAAAGATATCCAAATTCCCAAGGCGGCGTTTGAAAAAGGGTGTATCAGGCTACAGTTTGTCGATTTTAAAAAATGTTTACGATTTTTTTCGACCCAGTACGCCCTTTGTACTTGACCGTTTTTAGGCCTTTTTTCGACCATCGCGAATCGGGCGCACATATTAAGGAAATTTTTTGTATTTTTTTTTTACCATTAAAAACTCAAAAGGGATGATAAAAACTCCATCTTCTTCTATTTAAAAAATTTTTGCGATTTTTTTCGAAATGTCATTTCATTTTTTGCTAAAAAAGATAGATTTTGAAAAATTCAGAATAACTCGAGAACAATAGGGTTTAAAAAAAAATATCAGGGATGAAAAAAGTTGCGTATTTTTATACTGAATCGCCTGGAATTTTTTCAGAACTTTTCCCCGAAATTTTTTTTTTTGAGTATTCTCACTCAATAAAAATACTAAAAAAAAAAAATTTCGGAGATAAATTCTGAAAAAATTCCAGGCGATCCAGTATAAAAATACGCAACTTTTTGCATCCCTGATGTTTTTTTGTTTGATTGATCAGCTGGTCAATTAAAACATCTGATTGGCTGGTGCAGCGATCCAGAACGATGACTGCAACTATATAAGGAATACCTGAGACACGAGAGCTTCAGTATCGGAGCTCTCAGCCCTGATGATGCAGACTGTAACGTTTGCGAAACGTCGGCACAACGCTGATCCTCAACACGGCCTCCATCCGGAAGCCACATACTCTTCTCAACTAATTTTTTTGTCGCACCATATTTTGCAGTTTCCTTTATGCCATACTCGTTACTACACATTTATACTAAAAATGACTGTAACTATGACAACGACGACTGATTAATGAATGTTTGTAGTTATAATAAAGTTGGTTGGCGTTGTATGAACAGCTACGGATTCCATTCCTATTGGAATAAGAAAATACAAATTTGAGTTCATTCGACATTGTACTGATCCTTGAGAACCATGCGTTCCTTTCCGCAACTGTACGGCCGCACTCAGAGTAAAGTGGAACCCTAGAAATTTTAACAAACCAGAAAAACGCCAAGTAATAAAAAAAGACCCGTCGGAACATTATTGGCTTCTTCACTATATACAAAATTCTTCTTCACTTTGATATATTTTTTGTTTTATTTCAAACCATGGTTTTTTATATTATTACTTTTTCCATTTAAACGAACAAAATAATTGAAATTATTTTTTATAAAAAGGCCAAGCAAGTTTCCTAGAAATAAAATCGCCGCTAGAATCTTCGAGGATTAATGCTGGCCCAGATCTGGGTAGACTCATAATCAACCTATATCACAGTGATGTGATGTGCTAAGATTTGCCCAATGTATCGCCTAAGCTGGATAGAATGTCGACGGAACAATTTTACATAGATACTTCCATTTTGAATGCCCCCATTCGATCATGTATGGGCTGTTATTCGGTAATGCCCGAAGGTTATATATCGTATTTCAAATAGCATGCTAGCTCTATCCCAGTGCTCCGCCGAACCCTAATATAATCGAAGACACTTTCAGGACATGCCTAATGTAAACATTTTTACATACATGGGCCCAGTTATGGTCCAGGCATCCTAGCCAACGCTGAGCTGCCGAGTGTCAGCCAGGCGTCGCATTTATATGCCTGGGCCAAGCATTTTTGCCCAGTGTTTGCCAAGCAAGCTCGATGCTCAAGCAACGGTGGGTCGATGTTCAATTTTGACATGGGCCCAGTCGCGGTCCAGGCATCGTAGCCAACACTTGGCTGCCGAGTGTCAGCCAGGCCTGGGCCAAGCATTTTTGCCAAGCGTCGGCCAAGCAAGTTCGGTACTCAGCTAGCGCTAGGTCAATGGTCAATTTCGACATGGGCCCAGTCGCGGTCCAGGCATTGTAGCCGACACTTGGCTGCCGAGTGTCAGCCAAGCGTCACATTTCCAAACCTGGGCCAAGCATTTTTGCCGAGCGTCGGCCAAGCAAGTTCGGTACTCAGCCAGCGCTGGGCTGATAGTCAATTTCTACTTGGGCTGGTTTCCGGACACCCCTAAAAAATTCAGTGGACACAATTTCACAAAAACTAATGCACCGGTCTTATTGAAATTTTGCCCATTTCTTCAAAATAGCATTCACTAGCGATAAAGGCGACTTATTTATTCAAACGTAAAATAGTTTTTAACATGACGATGAAGAAAGAAAAGTGTGCGCCAGCGTGCTGCGTGTCCCTTGCTGTGGCAACAACCCAGTTGTTGCCAAGACGAGAGAAATAACGACCCGCGATCGTCAGCGAGTCGGAACGCGCCCGAGCAGCGCGACTGTAGCGCTCTTCCCAAAGGATGGACAGCGACAGTTGAAGGGCGCGGATAGCTCGAATATCCAACAGATTAGAACTAATTTTACAAGGTTATACGTAGTGTAAATTGTACGAAAAATTGAACTGCTTAGCATACAACTCTGCCAAAAATACAAATTTCAATTTTTTTATAAAACCTTCGTTCAATCACTAGTCAATGCTATTTAGAAGAAGTGTACAAAATTTCAATTAGATCGGTGTATTAGTTTTTGAGAGATTATGCCCACCATTTTTTTAGGGTTCTCCGAAAATCTGGTCCCAGCGGCTGAATTTCCCAACTTTTTGGATGAAAATTTGTAAACATATTGTTTAAATGTTGCTCTCTTATGTGCTTAACATTTTGAATAAAATAATTTATATATTATATTTAAAAAATAGAGAAAATATGCTTTTTTGACCTTCGAAACCCACGTAACCCCTTAAGACAAAGTTATTATGTTTAGGCTTGGTGCCAGTTTCTCCCTCAATTCTCGTATTCAGTTGAGGTGCCCGTTTTGCCCTAATGTCCATTTTGCTCTTATCCCTCCTAAACGCAAAGTGGACCATAGCACTTTTCACACCAGAACCAACGTTCATTGCAACGCGCACAGTCACTCACCTTGTTACTCACACAGTCACCTATCTAAGCGCACACCCAGGACTTTACCGAGGCTTAACTACATGCACATTCACCTGTACACAGACGCTCACAGCCGCTCTAAGGCACAGGCAAAATCCTCATCCACACATTTCGCACATTTACTCACATCAACATAAAAAAATTTAAACTTGCAATTGAATTACAAAAATAATCATATTTCAATTGTATTTAAATTTTTGATATAACTGAATTACGAATGTAATCAAATTACAAATATGATTACATTGAAAATGTGATTAAATTACAATCAAACTAAATTACGAGTAATTGAACGGACTTCGGTGAAAAAAGCTCGGACTAATTCGTAATTAGGTCGATTTTTATTACCAACGCTCGAAGTAATTTGTAATTGAATAAATTCTGATTACAAACGCTTGAAGTAATTCGTAATTAAATAAATTCTAATTCCAAACGCTCGAAGTAATTTGTAATTAAATGATTTCTGATTACAAATCCTTGAAGTAATTTGTAATTAAACAAATTCGAATTACCAACGATCAAGATAATTTGTAATTAAATGATTTTTCATCACAAACGCTAAAAGAAATGAGTAATTAGAAATGTAATTTCATTACGTGGGTAATTGCTCATGCCCATCTCTGGTTTCGAAGCAGTTGCTAAGGAGTACCTGAGACGCTACCTGCTTGGCTGTAGGAGAGATGTGACGTTAGCAGACTATAGAATTGCAGACTATATAGAATTGCATCGTTAGCAGACTATAGAATTTTTATTGCTCTCCTGAGCTCAATTTTGCAATTTTTTAGTTTTCTTTGCGCCAAAATGATTGGAAGACATTATAGTATCAGAAGACATAACAAAAAAAAGAACGAAAAAATCGAGATTTTTCGATGCCTAGTCCCCTCAAAGTTTTACTATTAGTCCTATCGGTATAATCATAAATTCACGGTCAATTTGCGATTCCTGCAGCATATGTTGGTTCTTCTTCTTTAATTTGAATTGCCTCAAGCGACTATCAATTTGTTGAAATTTCCTCACCAGCCCAGTCTTTTAATTCGATGGTTTTTTTTGCAGAGGCTCTCCTAAAAAAATTATTCCGCAACAAAGAAACCAGAACAAATGAACCATCGATGGCTCAGGCACGAGAAAAAATAGCCGAACTAGAGGCCATAATTGAGGTGCAAAAAATTGAACTTCAGGCCGCAGATGTAAGTGTAACACAAAGAACCTTCGAACTATTTTTTTCTTAATCACACCAAGCCAACATTATGGCACTTAATAATGTTGGTAAAAAAAAACTTTTTGTAAAAGTTATTCTTTATTCCGAGATGTTGAGGAATCGGCTTCGAGCGAATCGAAGCCGATTCCTTAACATCTTGTATTATCAACACGGCCGCACACTACTCGTACTAATTGTTATTCTATATTCTTTCCAGGCAATGATCCGATCGGTGAGGATGGTAGTCGAACCTCGCGGGGATGGGCAAGGGCCGCACGGCGCCGCACGTAAGCAATTTCCACTAACGCTTATTACGTATTGTTAGCAGCAGTAGAAATTACCTGTGTGAACTTGGCAACTGACTTTACGGAAAGTAATTTTTTTTTTGCATTCGTTTGTACTCGGTTTGTACCCGTTTGTACCGCCTTAAATTTCGTTTGTACCTTAAGGGGGAAAAAAGTACGAGGGTATGGAAAAATGGACCGCAACCCATTTAGAGCTAAACAATTTTAATAAACGCGATTGAAAAGAGAATCGTTTGTACCCGTTTGTACCGTCGAAAATTTTTTTTTTTAATTTTTTTTTTCAAATTTGTTTTTTGGAAATTTTTTTTTCGATTTTTTAATTTTTTTATTTCCGTTCGTACCGACAAGTATATCGTCTGTATCACCTAGCAATTGTTTCTACTCATTCGTATCGATGAGTCTATCGTTTCTACCACCGTGTAATCGATTGTACCCAGTCGTACTGACGAGTATATCGTTTTTACCACCGAGAAATCGTTTGTATCCGTTGGTATCGACGAGTATATCGTTTATACCCCCTCGTACTGACGAGTATATCGTTTGTACCACCGAGAAAACGTTCGTACCCGGCTGTACTATCGAGCAATCGTATGTACCCATTCGTACTGACAAGTATATCGTTTGTACCAGTTCGTATCGACAAGTATATCGTTTGTACCACCGAGAAATCGTTTGTACCCGTTTGTACTATCGAGCAATCGTTTGTACCCGTTCGTATCGACGAGTAGATGGGTTGTACCACCGAGAAAACATTTCTACTCGTCTGTACTATCGAGCAATCGTTTGTACCCGTTCGTATCGACAAGTATATCGTTTGTACCATCGAGAAAACGTTTGTACCAGTCTGTACTATCGAGCAATCGTTTGTACCCATTCGTACTGACCAGTATATCGTTTGTACCAACGAGAAAACGTTTGTACCGGTCTGAACTATCGAGCAATCGTTTGTACCCATTCGTACTGACGAGTATATCATTTGAACCATCGAGAAAACGTTTGTACCCGCCTGCACTATCGAGCAAACGTTTGTACCCGTCTGTAATATCAACCAATCGATTGTACTCCCTCGGACTGACGGGTATATCGTTTGTACCACCGAGAAAAAGTTTGCAGCCGTCTGTACTATAGAGCAATCGTTTGTACCACCGACAAAACGTTTGTACCCGTCTGGACTATCGAGCAATCGTTTGTACCCATTCGTACTGACCAGTATATCGTTTGTACCAACGAGAAAACGTTTGTACCCGTCTGTACTATCGAGCAATCGTTTGTACCCATTCGTATCGAGGAGTATATCAATTGCACCACCGAGAAAACGTTTCTACTCGTCTGTACTATCGAGCAATCGTTTGTACCCGTTCGTATCGACAAATATATCGTTCGTACCATCGAGAAAACGTTTGTACCGGTCTGAACTATCGAGCAATCGTTTGTACCCATTCGCACTGACCAGTATATCGTTTGTACCAACGAGAAAACGTTTGTACGCGTCTGTACTATCAAGCAATCGTTTGTACCCATTCGTACTGACAAGTATATCGTTTGTACCACCGAGAACACGTTTTTACCCGTCTGTACTATCGAGCAATCGTTTGTATCATTTCGTATCGACATGTATATCGTTTGTACCACCGAGAAATCGTTTGTACCTGTTTGTACTATCGAGCAATCGTTTGTACCCGTTCGTATCGACAAGTATATCGTTTGTACCATCGAGAAAACGTTTGTACCAGTCTGTACTATCGAGCAATCGTTTGTACCCATTCGTACTGACCAGTATATCGTTTGTACCAACGAGAAATCGTTTGTACCCGTCTGTACTATCGAGCAATCGTTTGTACCCATTCGTATCGAGGAGTATATCGTTTGTACCACCGAGAAAACGTTTGTACCCGGCTGTACTATCGAGCAATCGTTTGTACCCATTCGTACCGACGAGAAAACGTTTGTACCCGTCTGGACTATCGAGCAATCGTTTGTACCATTTCGTATCGACTTGTATATCGTTTTTACCACCGAGAAATCGTTTGTACCTGTTTGTACTATCGAGTAATCGTATGTACCCGTTCGTATGGACGAGTATATCGTTTGTACCACCGAGAAAACGTTTGTACCCGTCTGTACTATCGAGCAATCGTTTGTACCCATTCGTACTGAGAAGTATATCGTTTGTACCACCGAGAAAACGTTTGTACCCGTCTGTACTATCGAGCAATCGTTTGTAACATTTCGTATCGACATGTATATCGTTTGTACCACCGAGAAATCGTTTGTACCTGTTTGTACTATCGAGCAATCGTTTGTACCCGTTCGTATCGACGAGTGTATCGTTTGTACCACCGAGAAAACATTTGTACTCGTCTGTACTATCGAGCAATCGTTTGTACCCATTCGTATCGACAAGTATATCGTTTGTACCATCGAGAAAACGTTTGTACCAGTCTGTACTATCGAGCAATCGTTTGTACCCATTCGTACTGACCAGTATATCGTTTGTACCAACGAGAAAACGTTTGTACCGGTCTGTACTATCGAGCAATCGTTTGTACCCATTCGTACTGACGAGTATATCGTTTGTACCAACGAGAAAACGTTCGTACCCGCCTGTACTATCGAGCAATCGTTTGTACCCATTCGTACTGACCAGTATATCTATTGTACCAACGAAAAAACGTTTGTACCCGTCTGTACTATCGAGCAATCGTTTGTACCCATTCGTATCGAGGAGTATATCAATTGTACCATCGAGAAAACGTTTGTACTCGTATGTACTATCGAGCAATCGTTTGTACCCGTTCGCACTGACCAGGATATCGTTTGTACCATCGAGAAAACGTTTGTACCGGTCTGTACTATCGAGCAATCGTTTGTACCCATTCGCACTGACCAGTATATCGTTTGTACCAACGAGAAAACGTTTGTACCGGTCTGTACTATCGAGCAATCTTTTGTACCCATTCGTACTGACGAGTATATCGTTTGTACCAACGAGAAAACGTTTGTACCCGTCTGTACTATCGAGCAATCGTTTGTACCCATTCGTACTGACAAGTATATCGTTTGTACCACCGAGAAAACGTTTGTACCCGTCTGTACTATCGAGCAATCGTTTGTACCATTTCGTATCGACATGTATATCGTTTGTACCACCGAGAAATCGTTTGTACCTGTTTGTACTATCGAGCAATCGTTTGTACCCGTTCGTATCGACAAGTATATCGTTTGTACCATCGAGAAAACGTTTGTACCAGTCTGCACTATCGAGCAATCGTTTGTACCCATTCGTACTGACCAGTATATCGTTTGTATCAACAAGAAATCGTTTGTACCCGTCTGTACTATCGAGCAATCGTTTGTACCCATTCGTATCGAGGAGTATATCGTTTGTACCACCGAGAAAACGTTTGTACCCGGCTGTACTATCGAGCAATCGTTTGTACCCATTCGTACTGACGAGTATATCGTTTTTACCGACGAGAAAACGTTTGTACCCGTCTGTACTATCGAGCAATCGTTTGTACCATTTCGTATCGACTTGTATATCGTTTTTACCACCGAGAAATCGTTTGTACCTGTTTGTACTATCGAGTAATCGTTTGTACCCGTTCGTATCGACGAGTATATCGTTTGTACCACCGAGAAAACGTTTGTACCCGTCTGTACTATCGAGCAATCGTTTGTACCCATTCGTACTGACAAGTATATCGTTTGTACCACCGAGAAAACGTTTGTACCCGTCTGTACTATCGAGCAATCGTTTGTACCATTTCGTATCGACATGTATATCGTATGTACCACCGAGAAATCGTTTGTACCTGTTTGTACTATCGAGCAATCGTTTGTACCCGTTCGTATCGACGAGTGTATCGTTTGGACCACCGAGAAAATGTTTGTACTCGTCTGGACTATCGACCAATCGTTTGTACCCATTCGTATCGACAAGTATATCGTTTGTACCATCGAGAAAACGTTTGTACCAGTCTGTACTATCGAGCAATCGTTTGTATCCATTCGTACTGACCAGTATATCGTTTGTACCAACGAGAAAACGTTTGTACCGGTCTGTACTATCGAGCAATCGTTTGTACCCATTCGTACTGACGAGTATATCGTTTGTACCAACGAGAAAACGTTTCTACCCGCCTGTACTATCGAGCAATCGTTTGTACCCATTCGTACAGACCAGTATATCGTTTGTACCAACGAGAAAACGTTTGTACCCGTCTGTACTATCGAGCAATCGTTTGTACCCATTCGTACTGACGAGTATATCGTTTGAACCGAGAAGAAAACGTTTATACTCGTCTGTACCACCGAGAAATCGTTTGTACCCGTTCGTATCGACGATTATATCGTTTGTACCACCGAGAAAACGTTTTTACTCGTCTGTACTATCGAGCAATAGTTTGTACCCGTTCGTATCGACAAGTATATCGTTTGTACCATCGAGAAAACGTTTGTACCGGTCTCTACTATCGAGCAATCGTTTGTACCCATTCGTACTGATCAGTATATCGTTTGCACCAACGAGAAAACGTTTGTACCGGTCTGTACTATCGAGCAATCGTTTGTACCCATTCGTACTGACGAGTATATCGTTTGTACCAACGAGAAAACGTTTGTACCCGTCTATACTATCGAGCAATCGTTTGTACCCATTCGTACTGACCAGTATATCGTTTGTACCAACGAGAAAACATTTGTACCCGTCTGTACTATCGAGCAATCGTTTGTACCCATTCGTATCGAGGATTATATCATTTGTACCACCGAGAAAACGTTTGTACTCGTCTGTACTATCGAGCAATCGTTTGTACCCGTTCGTATTGACAAATATATCGTTTGTACCATCGAAAAAACGTTTGTACCGGTCTGTACTATCGAGCAATCGTTTGTACCCATTCGTACTGACCAGTATATCGTTTGTACCAACGAGAAAACGTTTGTACCGGTCTGGACTATCGAGCAATCGTTTGTACCCATTCGTACCGACGAGTATATCGTTTGAACCATCGAGAAAACGTTTGTACCCGCCTGCACTATCGAGCAATCGTTTGTACCCGTCTGTAATATCAACCAATCGATTGTACTCCCTCGGACTGACGAGTATATCGTTTGTACCACCGAGAAAAAGTTTGCACCCGTCTGTACTATAGAGCAATCGTTTGTACCACCGAGAAAACGTTTGTACCCGTCTGTACTATCGAGCAATCGTTTGTACCCATTCGTATCGAGGAGTATATCAATTGGACCACCGAGAAAACGTTTGTACTCGTCTGTACTATCGAGCAATCGTTTGTACCCGTTCGTATCGACAAATATATCGTTTGTACCATCGAGAAAACGTTTGTACCGGTCTGTACTATCGAGCAATCGTTTGTACCCATTCGCACTGACCAGTATATCGTTTGCACCAACGAGAAAACGTTTGTACCGGTCTGTACTATCGAGCAATCGTTTGTACCCATTCGTACTGACGAGTATATCGTTTGTACCAACGAGAAAACGTTTGTACCCGTCTGTACTATCGAGCAATCGTTTGTACCCATTCTTACTGACAAGTATATCGTTTGTACCACCGAGAAAACGCTTGTACCCGTCTGTGCTATCGAGCAATCGTTTGTACCATTTCGTATCGACATGTATATCGTTTGTACCACCGAGAAATCGTTTGTACCTGTTTGTACTATCGAGCAATCGTTTGTACCCGTTCGTATCGACAAGTATATCGTTTGTACCATCGAGAAAACGTTTGTACCATTCTGTACTATCGAGCAATCGTTTGTACCCATTCGTCCTGACCAGTATATCGTTTGTACCAACGAGAAATCGTTTGTACCCGGCTGTACTAACGAGCAATCGTTTGTACCCATTCGTATCGAGGAGTATATCGTTTGTACCACCGAGAAAACGTTTGTACCCGGCTGTACTATCGAGCAATCGTTTGTACCCATTCGTACTGACGAGTATATCGTTTGTACCGACGAGAAAACGTTTGTACCCGTCTGTACTATCGAGCAATCGTTTGTACCATTTCGTATCGACTTGTATATCGTTTTTACCACCGAGAAATCGGTTGTACCTGTTTGTACTATCGAGTAATCGTTTGTACCCGTTCGTATCGACGAGTATATCGTTTGTACCAACGAGAAAACGTTTGTACCCGTCTGTACTATCGAGCAATCGTTTGTAACCATTCGTACTGACAAGTATATCGTTTGCACCACCGAGAAAACGTTTGTACCCGTCTGTACTATTGAGCAATCGTTTGTACCATTTCGTATCGACATGTACATCGTTTGTACCACCGAGAAATCGTTTGTACCTGTTTGTACTATCGAGCAATCGTTTGTACCCGTTCGTATCGACGAGTGTATCGTTTGTACCACCGAGAAAACGTTTGTACTCGTCTGTACTATCGAGCAATCGTTTGTACCCATTCGTATCGACAAGTATATCGTTTGTACCATCGAAAAAACGTTTGTACCAGTCTGTACTATCGAGCAATCGTTTGTACCCATTCGTACTGACCAGTATATCGTTTGTACCAACGAGAAAACGTTTGTACCGGTCTGTACTATCGAGCAATCGTTTGTACCCATTCGTACTGACGAGTATATCGTTTGTACCAACGAGAAAACGTTTCTACCCGCCTGTACTATCGAGCAATCGTTTGGACCCATTCGTACTGACCAGTATATCGTTTGTACCAACGAGAAAACGTTTGTACCCGTCTGTACTATCGAGCAATCGTTTGTACCCGTTTGTATCGACAAGTATATCGTTTGTACCATCGAGAAAACGTTTGTACCGGTCTGTACTATCGAGCAATCGTTTGTACCCATTCGTACTGACCAGTATATCGTTTGTACCAACGAGAAAACGTTTGTACCCGTCTGTACTATCGAGCAATCGTTTGTACCCATTCGTACTGACGAGTATATCGTTTGTACCGAGAAGAAAACGTTTATACTCGTCTGTACCACCGAGAAATCGTTCGTACCCGTTCGTATCGACGATTATATCGTTTGTACCACCGAGAAAACGTTTGTACTCGTCTGTACTATCGAGCAATAGTTTGTACCCGTTCGTATCGACAAGTATATCGTTTGTACCATCGAGAAAACGTTTGTACCGGTCTGTACTATCGAGCAATCGTTTGTACCCATTCGTACTGAAGAGTATATCGTTTGTACCAACGAGAAAACGTTTGTACCGGTCTGTACTATCGAGCAATCGTTTGTACCCATTCGTACTGACGAGTATATCGTTTGTACCAACGAGAAAACGTTTGTACCCATCTATACTATCGAGCAATCGTTTGTACCCATTCGTACTGACCAGTATATCGTTTGTACCAACTAGAAAACGTTTGTACCCGTCTGTACTATCGAGCAATCGTTTGTACCCATTCGTATCGAGGAGTATATCATTTGTACCACCGAGAAAACGTTTGTACTCGTCTGTACTATCGAGCAATCGTTTGTACCCGTTCGTATCGACAAATATATCGGTTGTACCATCGAAAAAACGTTTGTACCGGTCTGTACTATCGAGCAATCGTTTGTACCCATTCGTACTGACCAGTATATCGTTTGTACCAACGAGAAAACGTTTGTACCGGTCTGTACTATCGAGCAGTCGTTTGTACCTATTCGTACTGACGAGTATATCGTTTGTACCAACGAGAAAACGATTGTACCCGTCTGTACTATCGAGCAATCGTTTGTACCCATTCGTACTGACCAGTATACCGTTTGTACCAACGAGAAAACGTGTGTACCCGTCTGTACTATCGAGCAATCGTTTGTACCCATTCGTACTGACGAATATATCGTTTGTACCGACGAGAAAACGTTTGTACCCGTCTGTACTATCGAGCAATCGTTTGTACCATTTCGTATCGACATGTATATCGTTTGTACCACCGAGAAATCGTTTGTACCTGTTTGTACTATCGAGCAATCGTGTGTACCCGTTCGTATCGACGAGTATATCGTTTGTACCACCGAGAAAACGTTCGTACTCATCTGTACTATCGAGCAATCGTTTGTACCCGTTCGTATCGACAAGTATATCGTTTCTACCATCGAGAAAACGTTTGTACCGGTCTGTACTATCGAATAATCATTTGTACCCATTCGTACTGACCAGTATATCGTTTGTACCAACGAGAAAACGTTTGTACCCGTCTGTACTATCGAGCAATCGTTTCTACCCATTCGTACTGACAAGTATATCGTTTGTACCGAGAAGAAAACGTTTATACTCGTCTGTACTATCGAGCAATCGTTTGTTCCATTTCGTATCGACATGTATATCGTTTGTACCACAGAGAAATCGTTTGTACCCGTTCGTATCGACAAGAATATCGGTTGTACCATCGAGAAATCGTGTGTACCGGTCTGTACTATCGAGCAATCGTTTGTACCTGTCTGTAATATCAAGCAATCGTTTGTACCCCCTCGTACTGACGAGTATATCGTTTGTACCACCGAGAAAACGTTTGTACCCGTCTGTACTATCGAGCAAACGTTTGTACCTGTTGGTATCGACAAGTATATCGTTTGTACCGCCGAGAAATCGTTTGTACCCGTCTGTACTATCGAGCAATCGTTTGTTCCCGTTCGTATCGAGGAGTATATCGTTTGTACCACCGAGAAAACGTTTATACCCGTCTGTACTATCGAGCAATCGTTTGTACCCATTCGTACTGACGAGTTTATCGTTTGTACCGACGAGAAAACGTTTGTACCCGTCTGTACTATCGAGCAATCGTTTGTACCCGTTCGTATCGACGAGTACATCGTTTGTGCCATCGAGAAAAAGTTTGTACCGGTCTGTACTGTCGAGCAATCGTTTGTACCCATTCGTACTGACGAGTATATCGTTTGTACCACCGAGAAAACGTTTGTACCCGTCTGTACTATCGAGCAAACGTTTGTACCCGTTCGTATCGACAAGTATATCGTTTGTACCGCCGAGAAATCGTTTGTACCGCCGAGAAATCGTTTGAACCCGTCTGGACTATCGAGCAATCGTTTGTACCCGTTCGTATCGACGAGTATATCATTTGTACCATCGAGAAAACGTTTGTACCGGTCTGTACTATCAAGCAATCGTTTATCCCCATTCGTACTGACGAGTATATCGTTTGTACCAGCGAGAAAACGTTTGTACCGATCTGTACTATCGAGCAATCGTTTGTACCCATTCGTACTGACGAGTATATCGTTTGTACCCGTCTGTACTATCGAGCAATCGATTGTACCCATTCGTCCTGACGAGTATATCGTTTGTACCACCGAGAAAACGTTTGTACCCGTCTGTACTATCGAGCAAACGTTTGTACCCGTTCGTATCGACAAGTATATCGTTTGTACCGCCGAGAAATCGTTTGTCCCCGTCTGTACTATCGAGCAATCGTTTGTACCCGTTCGTATCGACGAGTATATCGTTTGTACTATCGAGAAAACGTTTGTACCGGTCTGTACTATCGAGCAATCGTTTATACCCATTCGTACTGACGAGTATATCGTTTGTACCAACGAGAAAACGTTTGTACCGGTCTGTACTATCGAGCAATCGTTTGTACCCATTCGTACTGACGAGTATATCGTTTGTACCCGTGTGTACTATCGAGCAATCGATTGTACCCATTCGTACTGACCAGTATATCGTTTGAACCAACGAGAAAACGTTTGTACCCGTCTGTACTATCGAGCAATCGTTTGGACCCATTCGTATCGAGGAATATATCGTTTGTACCACCGATAAAACGTTTCTACCCGTCTGTACTACCGAGCAATCGTTTATACCCATTCATACTGACGAGTATATCGTTTGTACCAACGAGAAAACGTTTGTACCCGTCTGTACTATCGAGCAATCGTTTGTACCCATTCGTATCGTGGAGTATATCGTTTGTACCACCGAGAAAACGTTTGTTCCCGTCTGTACTATCGAGCAATCGTTTGTACCCATTCGTACTGACGAGTATATCGTTTGTACCGACGAGAAAACGTTTGTACCCGTCTGTACTATCGAGCAATCGTTTGTACCCGTTCGTATCGACGAGTATATCGTTTGTGCCATCGAGAAAACGTTTGTACCGGTCTGTACTATCGAGCAATCGTTTGTACCCATTCGTACTGACGAGTATATCGTTTGTACCACCGAGAAAACGTTTGTACCCGTCTGTACTATCGAGCAAACGTTTGTACCTGTTCGTATCGACAAGTATATCGTTTGTACCGCCGAGATACCGTTTGTACCCGTCTGTACTATCGAGCAATCGTTTGTACCCGTTCGTATCGAGGAGTATATCGTTTGTACCACCGAGAAAACGTTTGTACCCGTCTGTACTATCGAGAAATCGATTGTACCCATTCGTACTGACGAGTATATCGTTTGTACCGACGAGAAAACGTTTGTACCGACGAGAAAACGTTTGTACCCGTCTGTACTATCGAGCAATCGTTTGTACCCGTTCGTATCGACGAGTACATCGTTTGTGCCATCGAGAAAAAGTTTGTACCGGTCTGTACTGTCGAGCAATCGTTTTTACCCATTCGTTCTGACGAGTATATCGTTTGTACCTCCGAGAAAACGTTTGTACCCGTCTGTACTATCGAGCAAACGTTTGTACCCGTTCGTATCGACAAGTATATCGTTTGTACCGCCGAGAAATCGTTTGTACTGCCGAGAAATCGTTTGTACCCGTCTGTACTATCGAGCAATCGTTTGTACCCGTTCGTATCGACGAGTATATCGTTTGTACCATCGAGAAAACGTTTGTACCGGTCTGTACTATCAAGCAATCGTTTATACCCATTCGTACTGACGAGTATATCGTTTGTACCAGCGAGAAAACCTTTGTACCGGTCTGTACTATCGAGCAATCGTTTGTACCCATTCGTACTGACGAGTAAACCGTTTGTACCCGTCTGTACTATCGAGCAAACGTTTGTACCCGTTCGTATCGACAAGTATATCGTTTGTACCGCCGAGAAATCGTTTGTACCCGTCTGTACTATCGAGCAATCGTTTGTACCCGTTTGTATCGACGAGTGTATCGTTTGTACCATCGAGAAAACGTTTGTACCGGTCTGTACTATCGAGCAATCGTTTATACCCATTCGTACTGACGAGTATATCGTTTGTACCAACGAGAAATCGTTTGTACCGGTCTGTACTATCGAGCAATCGTTTGTACCCATTCGTACTGACGAGTATATCGTTTGTACCCGTGTGTACTATCGAGCAATCGATTGTACCCATTCGTACTGACCAGTATATCGTTTGTACGAACGAGAAAACGTTTGTACCCGTCTGTACTATCGAGCAATCGTTTGTACCCATTCGTATCGAGGAGTATATCGTTTTTACCACCGAGAAAACGTTTGTACCCGTCTGTACTATCGAGCAATCGTTTGTACCCATTCGTACTGACGAGTAAACGTTTGTACCCGTCTGTACTATCGAGCAATCGTTTGTACCTGTCTGTAATATCAAGCAATCGTTTGTACCCTCTCGTACTGACGAGTATATCATTTGTACCACCGAGAAAACGTTTCTACCCGGCTGTACTACCGAGCAATCGTTTGTACCATTTCGTATTGACAAGTATATCGTTTGTACCGCCGAGAAATCGTTTGTACCCGTCTGTACTATCGAGCAACCGTTTGTACCCGTTCGTATCGACGAGTATATCATTTTTGCCATCGAGAAAACGTTTGTACCGGTCTGTACTATCGAGCAATCGCTTGTACCCATTCGTACTGACGAGTATATCGTTTGTACCAACGAGAAAACGTTCGTACACGTCTGAACTATCGAGCAATCGTGTGTACCCATTCTTACTGACGAGTATATCGTTTGTACCAACGAGAAAACGTTCGTACACGTCTGAAGTATCGAGCAATCGTTTGTACCCGTCTGTAATATCAAGCAATCGTCTGACCCCCTCGAACTGAAGAGTATATCGTTTGTACCACCGAGAAAACGTTTGTACCCATCTGTACTATCGAGCATTCGTTTGTACGATTTCGTATCGACAAGTATATCGTTTGTACCGTCGAGAAATCGTTTGTACCCGTCTGTACTATCGAGCAATCGTTTGTACCCGTTCGTATCGACGAGTATATCGTTTGTGCCATCGAGAAAACGTTTGTACCGGTCTGTACTATCGAGCAATCGTTTGTACCCATTCGTACTGACGAGTATATCGTTTGTACCGACGAGAAAACGTTTGTACCCGTCTGTATTATCGAGGAATCGTTTGTACCATTTCGTATCGACATGTATATCGTTTGTACCACCGAGAAATCGTTTGTACCTGTTTGTACTATCGAGCAATCGTTTGTACCCGTTCGTATCGACGAGTATATCGTTTGTACCACCGAGACAACGTTTGTACTCGTCTGTACTATCAAGCAATCGTTTGTACCCGTTCGTATCGACAAGCATATCGTTTGTACCATGGAGAAAACGTTTGTACCGGTCTGTACTATCGAGCAATCGTTTGTACCCATTCGTACTGACGAGTATATCGTTTGTACGAACGAGAAAACGTTTGTACCCGTCTGTACTATCGAGCAATCGTTTGTATCCATTCGTACTGGCGAGTATATCGTTTGTACCGCCGAGAAATCGTTTGTACCCGTCTGTACTATCGAGCAATCGTTTGTACCCGTTCGTATCGAGGAGTATATCGTTTGTACCACCGAGAAAACGTTTGTACCCGTCTGTACTATCGAGCAATCGTTTGTACCCATTCGTACTGACGAGTATATCGTTTGTACCGACGAGAAAACGGTTGTACCCGTCTGTACTATCGAGCAATCGTTTGTACCCGTTCGTATCGACGAGTACATCGTTTGTGCCATCGAGAAAAAGTTTGTACCGGTCTGTACTGTCGAGCAATCGTTTGTACCCATTCGTACTGACGAGTATATCGTTTGTACCACCGAGAAAACGTTTGTACCCGTCTGTACTATCGAGCACTCGATTGTACCCATTCGTCCTGACGAGTATATCGTTTGTACCACCGAGAAAACGTTTGTACCCGTCTGTACTATCGAGCAAACGTTTGTACCCGTTCGTATCGACAAGTATATCGTTTGTACCGCCGAGAAATCGTTTGTACCCGTCTGTACTATCGAGCAATCGTTTATACCCATTCGTACTGACGAGTATATCGTTTGTGCCAACGAGAAAACGTTTGTACCGGTCTGTACTATCGAGCAATCGTTTGTACCCATTCGTACTGACGAGTATATCGTTTGTACCCGTGTGTACTATCGAGCAATCGATTGTACCCTTTCGTACTGACCAGTATATCGTTTGTACCAACGAGAAAACGTTTGTACCCGTCTGTACTATCGAGCAATCGTTTGTACCCATTCGTATCGAGGAGTATATCGTTTGTACCACCGAGAAAACGTGTGTACCCGTCTGTACTATCGAGCAATCGTTTGTAGCCATTCGTACTGACGAGTATATCGTTTGTACCGACGAGTAAACGTTTGTACCTGTCTGTACTATCGAACAATCGTTTGTGGCCATTCGTACTGACGAGTATATCGTTTGTACCGACGAGTAAACGTTTGTACCCGTCTGTACTATCGAGCAATCGTTTGTACCTGTCTGTAATATCAAGCAATCGTTTGTACCCTCTCGTACTGACGAGTATATCGTTTGTACCAACAAGAAAACGTTTGTACCCGTCTGTACTATCGAGCAATCGATTGTACCCATTCGTACTGACCAGTATATCGTTTGTACCAACGAGAAAACGTTTGTACCCGTCTGTCTTATCGAGCAATCGTTTGTACCCATTCGTATCGAGGAGTATATCGTTTGTACCACCGAGAAAACGTTTGTACCCGTCTGTACTATCGAGAAATCGTTTGTACCCATTCGTACTGACGAGTATATCGTTTGTACCGACGAGAAAACGTTTGTAGCCGTCTGTACGATCGAGCAATCGTGTGTACCCGTTCGTATCGACAAGTATATCGTTTGTACCGCCGAGAAATCGTTTGTACCCGTCTGTACTATCGAGCAATCGTTTGTACCCGTTCGTATCGACGAGTATATCGTTCGTACCACCGAGAAAACGTTTGTGCCCATCTGTACTATCGAGCAATTGTTTGTACCCATTCGTCCTGACGAGTATATCGTTTGAACCATCGAGAAACCGTTTGTACCCGTCTGTACTATCGAGCAATCGCTTGTAGCCATTCGGACTGACGAGGATATCGTTTGTACCAACGAAAAAACGTTTGTACCCGCCTGCACTATCGAGCAATCGTTTGTACCCGTCTGTAATATCAAGCAATCGATTGTACCTCCTCGTACTGACGAGTATATCGATTGTACCACCGAAAAAACGTTTTTTCCCGTCTGTACTATCGAGCAATCGTTTGTACCCATTCGTACTGACGAGTATATCTTTTGTACCGACGAGAAAACGTTTGTACCCGTCTGTACTATCGAGCATATCGTTTCTACCACGATTACACGGTGGTAGACACGATATACTCATCGATACGAATTATTATAAACAATTGCTAGGTGATACAGACGATATACTTGTCGGTACGAACGGAAATAAAAAAATAAAAAAATCGAAAAAAAAATTTCCAAAAAAAAAATTTGAAAAAAAAAATTCAAAAATAAAAATTTTCGACGGTACAAACGGGTACAAACGATTCTCTTTTCAATCGCGTTTATTAAAATTGTTTAGCTCTAAATGGGTTGCGGTCCATTTTTGCATACCCTCGTACTTTTTTCCCCCTTAAGGTACAATCGAAATTTAAGGCGGTACAAACGGGTACAAACCGAGTACAAACGAATGCAAAAAAAAAATTACTTTCCGTAAAGTCAGTTGCCAAGTTCACACAGGTGTAGAAATTTCGGCACAACATTGTGCAAATGTATTTCTCTTCAGTGTTTAGCCAAGTACTTGGAAGATTCCTTGCAAGTACGTTTAAAAACATATGTCCGAAATTTGTTTTAACTTTAAAAAATTATTTACCGTTTTAGGCGGAACCGAAAACATGATTGAAAGAAGCCTCGATGGAGGGGACAGGTCGCCCCGGACGCCGCGAATACTTGACGCGTCAAGAGTATCAAATACACGCGGGAGGGTGTTGACACCGCTGGTAAGCAATTCCATAAATCTATTGAGCCATCGAATCTCTCTTGATGTAGTTCTATTGAAATATCAAATGCTTTTTTTCCCCCTAAAGGTCGGTAGGAGAGCCTATTTGGGGTCTGGCCGTTATCCATTGGCCTCATCAACATCCGAGCCCGGCGAAACAGCGGCGGCCGAGGGGGCGGTGGGCGGAGCAGCAAATTAGGTAGCTGTGATCACTAGCATATCATTGAATAATCGTAATATGATTTAAGTAATATGAAAACGAAAATATGATTTAAGGCCATGTGCCACGCGCCAGAAAATTTCGACGCGGCCTCTCGTTACGTCGGTAGCGCAGATCTCGTAGTTTTTAGCTACGAGTCGCTACCGATGGACAGCGCAGCGATCGCGAATTCGGTCTCGATGCTTCGCACTGCGACGAAGAGTCGAAGGCAAATAGACGACGATCGCTGAGCGCGCGTGTGTGGGTATGTGTGTGTGTGTTTGCTACGCCGCCCGCGTTGCAGAAAGAACGAATCCGTTCTCGCACGCCGTTCGGTCGTACACAAGCACCTTACATCTATGTGCGTGTCACACAATTCACACAACTATGCGTAGCGACCACGCTACGCTTGTGTTGGAAGCATGCGCTCGCTCGGCAGGAGAGCGGTGAAACTTTGTTGCATTTTACATTGTATATGCAGCCATTAAATCGATTTTTTTCGACGCCGGCGACAACCAAAAGACTCAGGCATTTCCCCATACTTTTTTAATTCATCGTTAACGATTTCGATCCCTGCCAAAATTTCGAGCGACCGAAATTGCTCAAAACACACTCTACAAAAGAGTGGTAAAATTTTGCAATGCTCATTATTTAAACAAATGCGTTCAGCATTTTATCTCTGCCAGGGTTCATATTTGGCAGCATTTTTGCTGGTCAGCTTCTCGAACAATCAAGATCGCTAGCCTCGCTCTGCGAAAGAGCGGTGAAATTTTGCAATCGCGCGTTGTTTAAACAAATGCCCTCGAATCGATTTTTTTGTTGACGGCGGTCATCGGTGGCAATTTGTTTATGGTTGAACTGTCTAGAAAACAGGGTTTGCTAGAGACTCGTATGGTGGAAGGGTGCTAGCATTTCTCCACTCTTTTTTAAAATAAATTTAAACAAATAAGCTCGAAGACTATTTGGCATCTCGATGTCGCTCATCATCGACGAATTCGATCTCTGCTAAAATCTCGAGTCACGACCGAGATCGCTCGAGACACACTCTACAAAAGAGTTGTAAAATTTTACAATGTTTTTTGTTTAAACAATTGCAATCGGCATTTTTTTTCTGCCATAGCTTATCTTCGGCAGGTTGTCTGCGGCCGACCAAATTCGCGAACGAACGAAATCGACCGGGTCTCACTCTGCGAGAGTGGCAAAATTTTATTGTTACTGCAAAAAAAAATACGTTTAGCATTTTTTCTCTCTGCCGGAATTCATCTTCGGCAGGTTTCTCCAAGGATCGAATTTTCTAGCAATGCGATCGGAGAAGTCTCGCTCTACAGAAGAGCGGTAAAATTTTACTATCGCGAATTGTTTAGAGGTCATCGGTGTAAAATTTTCGAAAAATCGTTTTGTTGGAAGCACTTTAAAAAAATCCTTGGAAACAAAAAAAATTACAATGCTCTTTGTTTAAACAATTGCGATCGGCATTTTTTTCTCTGCCATGGCTTACTTCGGCAGGTTGTCCGCGGCCGACCAAATTCGCGAGCGAACGAGATCGACCGGGTCTCACTCTGCGAAAGAGTGGTAAAATTTTATTATTACTAAATTATTACTAATTATGCTAAAAAAATACGTTTAGCATTTTTTCTCTCTGCCGGAATTCATCTTCGGCAGGTTTCTCCAAGGATCGAATTTTCTAGCAATGACGATCGGAGAAGTCTCGCTCTACAGAAGAGCGGTAAAATTTTACTATCGCGAATTGTTTAGAGGTCATCGGAATAAAATTTTCGAAAAATCGTTTTGTTGGAAGCACTTTTAAAAAATCCTTGGAAACTTCAAAAAAATTGACAATGCTCTTTGTTTAAACAATTGCGATCGGCATTTTTTTCTCTGCCATGGCTTACTCCGGCAGGTTGTCCGCGGCCGACTAAATTCGCGAGCGAACGAGATCGACCGGGTCGCACTCTGCGAAAAAGTGGTAAAATTTTATTATTACTAAATTATTACTAATTATGCTAAAAAAAATTCGTTTAGCATTTTTTCTGTCTGCCGGAATTCATCTTCGGCAGGTTTCTCCAAAGATCGAATTTTCTAGCAATGACGATCGGAGAAGTCTCGCTCTACAGAAGAGCGGTAAAATTTTACTATCGCGAATTGTTTAGAGGTCATCGGTGTAAAATTTTACAAAAATCGTTTTGTTTGAAACACTTTTAAGAAATCCTTGGGACCTTAAAAAATATGATGCATATTCCTTTGTAGCTGAAAAAAAACCATTATAAAGTGGTTTTCGAGCTATTTTTTTAAGGAAGTCTCCGCCGCTGAAAACCGTCACATTTTGAAAATGTCCGAGTCCGTGGACCTTTGAAAAAAAACAAAACAATTTTGAAAAAAAAAATGTTATCGCGCTATTTCTTATCATTGCGCAATAACCGTAGCTCGCAAAAATTGTTTGCTTGAAGATTATAAGACTAGAAACCTGAAGCGTCAAAATACCTTTTTTTCATCTCGATTCCACCACTTTCTACACTGATACTGCAAAGGGGCAAATTTAATTCTATGCAGACCAAGCTTTCTGGTCAGTCAGAAGAAAATTTTCTGTGCAGAGGAAATTTTTTGGTCCGGGCAAAGGAATTTTGTTATTTCGTGCGGACCAACTTTTCTTTCCGGAGTGGAGAAAATTTCTTGTATGGGGCAAAGGAAATTTTTTATTCTGTGAAGATCAATTTTGCTATCCAGTGCGAAGGACATTGTCTGTTCGGAGTGAGGGAAATTTCTTGTTCGGGGAAAATGTTGTGTTCACTGCAAATCGAAATTTTCTCTTCCGTACAAATATTTTCCTCGTTGCATTTTCTAATTGCTGTGCAGGACACTTTTTATTCAGTGCTTTGGAGAATTTCTAATCAGTTCAAATAGCGATTTTTTTCGCAACGAATTTCTCGATTCACTATATCAGAGTACAAACAGTCAAATGTTTTTATACTTGTTTAATAATTGATCATACTTTTTTACGATGTGGAACAACAAGCAACGAGTACGGATGCGAAAAAAGGACAGCATAAGAAACTCAAAACGTCCCACACGTCACAATCCATGTCGACTGGGCCAGGGACCAGACGAAATCCCACGCTATTGCCAAAGCTGACAGTTCAATTGGAAAACATGTTGGGCACTGTCGGGGGATGTCATCGACTGTCATAGAAAGCTATTTCGCATGGAATACTGCATATTCTCCAGCGTTATTTATTTTTTTCCCTTCATATTTTTATTCGGCCATTAAGGCAGGATATACATTTAGACGGGAAAAAAGGAACCAATTTTGAGCGATTCTTTAAACTAAGGAATAATTATTCTACATCTATCAAACTGTAGGTATACGTTAGTAGTATATTTGAGTATACAAAACAGTTTTATTTTATTAATTAATCATCGAAGTGGTGGAGCTGTGGCAGAGTGTTACAGCAAGTTTGCCGCGGCAGTTGCGAATCGGCGTGCAGTTTAGCTTCCGTAGACCTTGATTTGTAAAAAAATTCAATTTTTTCATTTTGAACGCATATAGTTTCTGTTTAGCAGTAATTGAAATTAAGGAAATTTAAATTTACGAGAATGGCACGCACTTCCAAAAGAAATCAACATTTTACGCAAAATTTCTGTAAAATTGGAAGGAAAAAAGTAGTTTTTTAAATGATTTTTCAAAAGCAATGCTCAAGTAGAAGGAAGCAATATTATCGATATTTCTACCAAGTTTCAACTCAATCACCTTAATAGTTTTTGAGTAATCCGGCCCGCCAAATTCGAAAATGCAGTCATGGGAAATAGGGGTTCTAAGTAATCTGGCTCGGCCAAATTCATATGCAGAACTTTAAACGCGTTTTTCTCAAAACAGCTTTTTCCAATTGGCGTGACAAATAACTTCAACTATTTTCACTCCATTTACTTTTGTTTTGTTCCTTTAAATTCCAAATTTAAAAGTTATGTTCCTAATTGCATTTCGCAGAGAAGTAGGTACGGAATTTCTTATTAATCGAAAACTTTTCATTTTATGAGCAGTTTTATATGAAATTTTGCCGTGAAAATTCAAGTTCAAATACCTCCAACTTTTGAATAAAACAATATTTTTTAAATTCCGTACGTACTTCTCGAAGTATTCTAATGTAGATTGACGAGAATTTTCGTTTTTTGTTCTAAGTAAAAAATTGTGGATGCTAAATGTCACGCCGCGGCCATTTTGTATATCGAAAAAAGTATATATATATTTTCTAACAGCTTGATATCCATACTAAATAGATGTGTAATTAATTTTATGAGTAAATCACTTTTTCATAGAAAAAAAATTGTTAAATTCGCACATGATTTTATACCCGTTACTGTGGCCTAACCCCTCAAACGTTACAGCCCGCGTTGGCGGGCTGTAACGTTTAAAGTTTTCCGAATTTCGCTTTGAAACTTCTGAAAAATAATCTAGACTCCTTCCAAAATCGTGGAAAAAATCATTTTCAGGTTATTTCCTCGTCTGTAGTTACTTTCACGGCAACTATAAACGATAAATATGGATCTTCAAACAACTACAAATGATTTACAAGCCCGAGCGGCGTTTGTAGTTACCTGGTTTTTTACTCCCCATGTAGGTTTCGCCAATCGAACCGTAACGGCCAATACTTGGACCAATGTTGGCGGGACGATGATCGATTAACCAATTGTACGCCAATGCTCGGCTGAGTATTGACTAGCCAACATTGGTTCGCTGAAACGAGGCCAATGTTCGGCCAAATATAGACTCGCTAATCATTGGCTTGTCGATACGAGGCTGATGTTTGGCAAAGTATAGATTCGCCAATCATTGGTTTGCCGATACGCGGCCAATGTTCGGCCAAACGTAGACTCGCTAATCATTGGCTTGTCGATACGAGGCCGATGTTTGGCGAAGTATAGACTGGCCAATCATTGGTTTGCCAATACGAGACCAATGTTCGGCCAAGTATAGAAATGTTCATTATTGGTTTATCGATATGAGGCCGATGTTTGGCGAAGTATAGACTCGCCAATCATTCGTTTGCCGATACGAGGACAATGTTCGGCCAAATATAGGCTCTCTAATCATTGGCTTATCGATACAAGGTCGATGTTTGGCGAAGTATAGACTCGCCAATCATGTTTTTGCCGATACGAGGCAAAATTCTACGACGAAAAATTCTATTAATATTAACTAACCGCGTCTATTTATTTATTTTTTATTTGAATTGACTAGATTTTTCGTGAAATCACATTTTTCCTATTGCATTCCATTATTGGAATTATTCATTTTAAATATATTTATTTATTCAAATTAAACTTGAACTAATGAACTAATGGTCTGTCTTTATTGCAACACACATATTAACGGGTTGTGGGGGTGAGAAGGTGGAGAGAGAGGAATTATATATATAGGTTAGGTTTGAGAATTCTATAACATGTCATTCGATAACACTCTCTAATTATCACAATTATATTAACGAATTGATATAGTTTATGTGATACAAATAATGATGAGAATCCATTTGGTATCTTATGCCATATCTGCGACTCAAATGTTACAAGCACTCGGTAGCATAGGGGCAGCGTATTTGGCTATGAGTAGAGAAGTTCAAGGTTCGAGCCCCATATGGGTGAAATATTTTCTTCGAACTAATCATTTCGAAAGACCAGATAATGATGAATTACAATACAAAAATAATTAATTTTTTTTTTGGCAGTGCAGGACCAATTTTGGTGATCTATATTGGGTCACAATTATCCGCCAAGACTCGGTCGATAATCCGGCCAAGCTCGAGTGCCAATGATGGCAATCTTAAGGGGGCTTATTGTTGGCCGATTCTCGAATGAACTCCTACGCGATGCTCGGCCGATTTTCATAAGCCATTCTAGGGCCAATATTGATTTCGAATATCGGTCCGCTCTTATCATCCAAGGCTCGGTCGATGATCGGGCCAAGCTCGAGTGCCAATGTTGGCATGCTTGGCGTCGAACATCGGCCAATCATTGGCCACTACTGATCACCCTACATGGGTCCAAACGAACATTTCCTTCTAAAATCGTGAAAAAATATTTTTCAGGTTATTTCCTCGTTTGTAGTTACTTTCTCTGCAACTACAAACGATAAATACGGACCTACAAACAAATACAAACGTTTTAGAAGCCCAGACGTCGTTTGTAGTTACTCTGTTTACTACAAACGGATATATCCTTCCAATACCGTGGAAAAATCATTTTCAGGTGATTTCCTCGTTTGTAGTTAATTTCTCTGCAACTACAAACGATAAATACGGGCCTGCAAACAACTACAAACGTTTTAGAAGCCCGGGCGTCGTTAATAGTTACATAGTTTTTCACTACAAACGGACATAACCTTCTAAAAGCGTGGAAAAATCATTTTCAGGTAATTTTCTCGTTTGTAGTCATTTTCTCTGCAACTCCAAACGATAAATACGGACCTACAAACAACTACAAACGTTTTAGTAGCCCGGGTGTCGTTTGTAGTTACCTAGTTCACAATTACAAACCTAGGATAGATCGTTTTCCTGCCTTTGCGGTTATTGCTATGGAAATTCTGCGTATAAAAAGAGTGAAATATTGCATTCCAGTAATGCTGTTGTTTTAGTTCATGTTTTTCATGTTAGACATTTGTTAATTAGCATTTAGAACTCACTCCAAAAATCGCTGCCGCCCGTTTTATTTTTCGATTTTCATTTTTGGCCAAAATTTAAAAAACCCTTCAACTACAAACGAAAATAAATTTACTACAATCAACTACAATCGAAAACCTTCGGAAATCACCAAAAAAAATTGAGATCGGAGATACTCGGGTGCCAAGTTCACGGAGCTTAGACTCATTACAAAAATTAAGGGAACAGTAAAATTAAAAAAAAAAAATCATTAATTCTTGTATAGCTATAACTTTGTAAAAAATGGTGTGATATCGTAAAAAAATCGGGTTTTAAAGCACGAAATCTCTAGTTTACGAATCTCACCGGTAATCATTTTTTTAAGCAACACGCTCGCCGTGAATCCAAGAAATAGCGCGAGGCAAACATTTTCGATCTTTTTTTTTCAAAATCGTCCACGGGCTCACGAACATTTTGTTGAGCTTGATCAATACTGGGGTCATTTAGCCTGATTCTTCAGCTTCGAAACGGTGTCTCTGGACCTCTGTACGACCATTTGTCGCTGAGATATCGGCGCTTAAAGAAAAAAGGAGCTTTTTTCGTAGATCATCAATATCTCATGAACAAATGATCGTACAACGAGCTCGCTGGGTGGGTTTCGTAAATTGGAATTACTTCTCTAAAAGCACCTTTTGGTACTTTAGAGAATTTTTCTTTACTCTTAATATTGATTTGAAAAAGTACAAAAAAATGACATTTTTTCCCAGTTTTGGAAAATCCACGTCGACTTTGCAAATATTGCGAAAATGACTCATGTTTCAAGTTTTTTTAAAGTTCAATTCATGTCCAAAGACCCGCCACAATTTAAAATTCATCGGCTGAACCGTTATTTTTTACCGAAGCGTCAAACCCGAGTAAAAATGATTGTATATACTTAGATACAATTATATAAAAATGATATACAATCATATATATTTATATATAGGTTTATATATAATTGTATATAACTCTATACATCCGTATATATAATCCGATATAAATGTACTTCCATCAAATTTGATTTGATAAAATTATATATAGTTCTGTATATAATGATATATGGAGATACTATTTTGATACGGAGTTTATATAATTAGATATAATATCATATACAGTTATATATAATTCAATATAGTGTTGTACATAATTGTATAAATACGTGAAAATTTTATTTACGGTACATAAAATTGTATATGACTGTATATGACCCGAGTAAAAATGATTGTATATACTTGGATACAATTATATAAATGGATATAATGGATATAAAAATGATATACAATCATATATATTTATATAGGTTTATATACAATTGTATATGACTCTATACATTCGTATATATAATCCGATGTAAATGTACTTCCATCAAATTTGATTTAATAAAATTATACATATTTCTGTATATAATGATATATGGAGATACTACCCGAGTAAAAATGAATTCATATAATCATATATAATTGTATATTAATTGATCACATACAATTGTATACAAAAATTGGCCCGATAGAATTGTATATATTTGTATATAAATGTATACGTTTATATACAAATATATACAATTCTATCGGGCCAATTTTTGTATACAATTGTATGTGATCAATTAATATACCATTAATTGATCACCACAATTAATATACCAATAATTAAAGTAATTATTGGAAAGTGGTCATTCGAAGCATCAACGTGCTCGAGGCAATGCGACGAATACCGTTTCTATTAATCGAGATAGTTATTTTGAAAAATCGTTTTACATTTTGCTAGCGAGAGTTCAGTCAACGTTTTATATTTTCCCTTCGTGCAACAAATTGTTTAAAATCACTAAGAGAAGAACATCGAGTTTTGTACGATTGACTGGTTTACAAAAAACCAAGAAAATCAACGTTATAAAATGTTTATACATTTTTTTTATTGCTTCAACATAAGCAAAATTCAGAGAACGTAAAAAAATAATTTAAATTTAATCAATGAATTGGAGTTTGTGTAACTTTATAATATTAATTCCACTTTAGTTAATTAATTAGAGTTTATTAATTTAATACAACGTTAATAAGGTAATTGAAGTTTATATAATGAATTCAAATTTAATTAATTAATTGAAGTTTACCAAATTAATTCGACTTCAATTAATCGAAGTTAAAATAATTTGACATGAAGTTAAATTGATTCTTTAATTGATAAATAAAAATCCATACGACTTTGTGCAATTAATTTAACGTTGATTGAGTAATTGAATACAATTCTATTCTGCCAATTTTTGTATACAATTATATATGATTATATATATTCATTTTTACTCGGGTGTATATATTTGTATACGTTTATATACAAATATATACAATTCTATCGGGCCAATTTTTGTATACAATTGTATATGATCAATTAATATACAATTATATATGATTATATATATTCATTTTTACCCGGGAAGTTTTATCAAAAATCAAAGGAACACCTGTATTGTTCCTTAAATGTCAGTTAATGATGATTAGAATGAAAAACAAAAAAATTCCGTTATTTTTTCTCACACTTACGCAATAACTTTTCTTTAAATCTTCGAAAAAACAAAAATAAAAATTTTGAAAACCAATTTTTTTGTACAAACTTTGAAACTCACCGGTCGATAATTATCCGTGGGCTGTATCGGGGACACCCTTTTCACTTCACTTTGGAACACTTACTAACTCAACGCGCGATCGGAGGGAAGCACACGGGAGATGGGAACAAAGGTAAAAAAATCGCACGCACAATCGACTGTACTCGCCGATCCAAACAAACTCAAACACATTTCACCAAAACTGTAAAAATCCCAAACAAACCCAAACAATTCCAGCGAAACTCAAACGCCGTGAAAGTCTTCGGTGTACGGATGTCGCCGGAGATCGTATTATGAATGTCATCGAAGAACTCTGACCGTCTTCGTAAGCCTCTTGAGGCTTAGGAAGTCTTCAATCCTCTCGCGAACGTCTCAATCCTCAAGAACGTCTTCAATCCTCTCGCGAATGTCTTTGAAAGTCTCTTAAGCATCCTCGAATCCCTCATGAATGTCTTCAAACGTATTATGAATGTCGTCGAAAGTCTCTTGAACGTCATCGAGCCCCTCGTGAATGTCTTTGAAAGTCTCTCACGTGTCTTCGAACCCCTCATGAATGTCTTCAAACGTATTATGAATGTTATCGAAAATCTCTAGAACGTATTGGAAAAGTATCTTGAACGTCTTCAAACCCCTCATGAATGGGTGTGAAAATCTCTAAAACGTCGTCGAACCCCTCATGAATGTCTTCAAACGTATTATGAATGTCGTCGAAAATCTTTAGAACGTATTCGAAAAGTATCTTGATCGTCTTCAAACCCCTCGTGAATGGGTGTGAAAATCTCTAAAACGTCGTCGAACCCTTCATCGATGTCTTCAAACGTATTATGAATATTGTCAAAGATCTCTTGAATGTCTTCGAAAGTCTCTGAACGTTTTCGCACCCCTCGTGAGTGTCTTTGAAAGTCTCTCAAGTGTCTTCGAACCCCTCATGAATGTATTCAAACGTATCATGAATGTCGTCGAAAGTCTCTTGAACGTATTCGAAAGTTTCTTGAATGTCTTCAAACCCCTCGTGAATGTCTTTGAAAGTCTCAAAAACGTCATCGAACCCCTCGTCGATGTCTTCAAACGTAATATGAATATTGGCAAAGATCTCTTGATTGTCTTCGAAAGTCTTCGCACCTCTCGTGAATGCCTTTGAAAGTCTCTTAAGCGCTTCGAACCCTTCATAAATGTCTTCAACCGTATTATGAATGCCGTCGAAAGTCTCTGAAACGTCTTCGAACCCCTCATGCATGTCTTCAACGTGTTATGAATGTTTTCGAACGTCTCTTGAATGTCTTCGAACGTCTTATGAATGTCTTCGAAAGTCTCTGAACGTTTTCACACCCCTCACGAGTGTCTTTGAAAGTCTCCCAAGCGTCCTTGAACCCCACATGAATGTATTCAAACGTATCATGAATGTCGTCGAAAGTCTCTTGAACGTATTCGAAAGTTTCTTGAACGTCTTCAAACCCCTCGTGAATATCTTTGAAAGTCTCTAAAACGTCATCGAACCCCTCGTCGATGTCTTCAAACGTAATATGAATATTGTCAAAGATCTCTTGAATGTCTTCGAAAGTCTCTGAACGTCTTCGCACCTCTCGTGAATGCCTTTGAAAGTCTCTTACGCGTCTTCGAACCCTTCATGAATGTCTTCAAACGTATTATGAATGCCGTCGAAAGTCTCTGAAACGTCTTCGAACCCCTCATGCATGTCTTCAACGTGTTATGAATGTTTTCGAACGTCTCTTAAATGTCTTCGAACGTCTTATGAATGTCTTCGAAAGTCTCTGAACGTTTTCGTACCCCTCATGAGTGTCTTTGAAAGTCTCTCAAGCGTCTTCGAACCCCTCATGAATGCATTCAAACGTATCATGAATGTCGTCGAAAGTCTCTTGAACGTATTCGAAAGTTTCTTGAATGTCTTCAAACCCCTCGTGAATGTCTTTGAAAGTCTCTAAAACGTCATCGAACCCCTCGTCGATGTCTTCAAACGTAATATGAATATTGTCAAAGATCTCTTGAATGTCTTCGAAAGTCTCTGAACGTCTTCGCACCTCTCGTAAATGCCTTTGAAAGTCTCTTAAGCGTCTTCGAACCCTTCATGAATGTATTCAAACGTATTATGAATGCCGTCGAAAGTCTCTGAAACGTCTTTGAACCCCTCATGAATGTATTCAAACGTATTATGAATGTCGTCGAAAGTCTCTTGAACATATTCGAAAGTCTCTTGAATGTCTCACGAAAATCGTCAAACGTCTCATGAGCGTCGTAGAAAGTCTCTTGAAACTCTTCGAACCCCTCATGCATGTCTTCAAACACCTTATGAATGTTTTCGAACGTCTCTTGACTGTTGTCAAACGTCTTATGAATGTCTTTGGGCAAACCCCTCGTGAATGTCTTTTAAAGTCTCTCCTAAGCGTCTTCGAACCCCTCATGAATGTCTTCAAACGTATTATGAATGTCGTCAAAAGTCTCTTAAACGAATTCGAAAGTTTTTGAACGTCTTCAAATCACTAGTGAAAGTCTTTGAAAGTCTCTTAAACGTCTTCGAACCCCTCATCGATGTCTTCAAACATATTATGGATATTGTCACAGATCTCTTGAACGTCTTCGAACCTCTCATGAATGTCTTCTAACGTCTTATGAACGTTTTCGAAAGTCTCTTAAACGTCTCACGAACACCTTCAAACGTCTCATGAACGTCGTAGAAATCTTTTGAAACTCTTTGAACCCCTCATGCATATCTTCAACGTGTTATGAATGTTTTCGAACGTCTCTTGAATGTCTTCGAACGTCTTATGAATGTCTTCGGAAGTCTCTGGAACGTCTCACGAACGACTGTCGAAAACTTTCAAATGCCTCGCAAACTTCCGACAAACGGCTCACGAACATCTATCGAACGTATACCGATGAATGTATTCGATCATCATTGAGCGATTATATTACTTTATTTTCAATCAAATTCCATACAAAAAAAATGAGTTTCACATTCGAAAATAATATTTTATTCAGGTGCACAATCCGATATCAGATGATGCTGATATAACTAAGTACGGGGTGAGGAGAATAAAAAGTACGTAATGTTACATTTCTTGTATTTGCACGAATCTTTATGATTCAACCACTAATTGAAGATTTTAAATACATTTTGTAGGGCACAATTGTTTGTATGCTTTTCACATCGTAGAGTAGAACTTCCATCTAATTTACTTGAGACATCCATATCGTCAAAGTCTATATTCAACGACTCAATAAATAGCTCATTTTCATATTTAGTATATTAGCTAGCCATTTTCGTTTTTCATAACCCTTAACATATACGATTGGACACATGTCGTCTTCCGTTGAACCTTCAACTGCAGCTGTTATTAAACCTTCAGTCACGCTACATGGAACGTTTCCACAGGCCCACTTTAGACCATTGCGAATCAACCACGATGCTTCGTATCTCTCCGAATTTTGCTGATCTATACAATTTTACCCATAATATCAGTCAATGAACAATATCCAACAACGCGATCGTGTAAGATTAAAACAATAAGCAGTCGTATTCGGTGGTAAATCTTCTTTGCATTTAAACTTTATTCACACATCTACGGCAGCATTTTTTACAGGCTCGTTCTGATGCGATCAATCATTATCCGCGAGAGGGCCGTTACATTAAGACTTGGCGATGGTTAGTAAAGAACGATCACTATTGCAATCGTAATGGTATTTACGAAATCGAGTACATATTGAACAAAATGCCGAAACTTTTTTGAAGTCCAAATGCGAGTCCTCCTGAGAAAAGAATGCTGAATTGAGATAAAGTTTAACACTTGTGAGTTTGCAGTCGGTCAATAATATAATGTCCTTTGCCATAGATTATCTTTTTTACCAGTCTGTGCCGCACCAATTACATATATTGGTTTCTCTAGTTGGGGGGCAGCTTTTACGGTCCACGAATGCTCCGTTGTGCTTTGAAGCGGTGGACATTCGTATAGATCCCAAGAGTGAAAACTCATATTCAAGTATCGCCCACTTTCCAATGTTCAAAGTAATGATAATTTATTGATCTCATCTAATATTGTGTGGGGCATACGCCGTTGTATCTTGAGTAATTCAACTTCTACCTCTATTGGTTGATGATGACTGAATGCACAATTATTGCCATAGCGTGAACGTATTGGAATTAAGTCATGATGAGCAGTAATTTTCGTAGAAAATGTATTTTATGCACAGCACTCGTTTTTCCAGTTCTACCACAAACCATGATATGGAATCAGCGCTGTGATGTGATTAATACTATGATAGCGATTCGTCGTATGAAAAGCACATGTGGTTATTAATACTAAATACTTCATGATATTTATACATATCCTCTGCTACGTTCTTCTCATCAGTCTTTGCATACTCTCATCTTCTCCCTATCATTAGTCAAAAACACTCCAAATAGGCATTTTCAATGAATGGATGTCGTGCTTTCCGACTGGAGTTGATGATTTGGTGCCACTTATTGGTATTATTTGTTAGTCGGATGGGGCAGTACTTTAGTGCTCCACAATCGATCTCATGCGATTGCAGTTATTCCTTATAACGATATAGTAATTATTCTAACTTCACACACTGATGGCATATATATATTTTTTAGTGGTTGCCTCTGTTCTGCGCTCACGAGGCTTGACAGGTTCTTTATCTATGTAATATGTCATACATTGTTATCTTCGGTATCTTGTATGTATAGCAAATTGATATGATTTTCTTCTTCTTATGTTGAGCCACGCGTATCGGAGCAATGTCTTCTTCGGTGTTACACACATTAATGGATAAATAGTTTTGAGGCACCATTTTTTTTTTAATTTGCCCTATAGTTATGGGGAATCCAATATTCGATAGATTCAATACTATTGAATAATGCATGTAAGAAGATCCGTGGTCACTGTTTCGTTCAGCTGGGTATAAAGCTGTGACTGTCACCCATGCGAAACGTGTATTATCTCTTGATTGCACATTAATCGTAGCCCCCATAATTATTATTTCCCGTGGCAATGAGATATAACATTCAACGCGTATTGAAGAGCCCTAACAACAAGTTTGTCCTAAAGGAGATGTCCATCATCAAACTCCACGACAAGGATGCTGAACCGCTGGCGCTCGCCTTCGACGCACCATTTGCATGGGACTCTTTACCGGCCAAGTATAAAATGACAAACAAGTGGTTGGAACGCAATTTCTATGGAATCCGATGGGAACACAGCGGCATACCTTACGAGGGAGCTAGAAAGACAATTCGGGAAATCTTGCAAGGAGCCCCCACCATCTTTGCAAAGGGATTCGAGAAATGCGCATGGCTATCAAGATTCACGGATCCCACGACAAACGTCATCGACTTGGAGACTTTGGACTGTCCATCGCTGCAGAAGTTGCCGAAAATCACAAACTCGGAATGCCCCCATCATTCCTTCAACACGAAATGCAACTGCGCCCATGATAATGTAAAATCGCTGAAAAGCTGGTTGAGTGTATACGAAGCGTTGTGTGAGCGAGGGATTTTTTTTTTAAATGAATAAAAAACATATCGATGAAAATATATACCATTTGTATTCTTCATTTATTCTACGACGAAAATTGTTTTGCATTTCTCCTTCCCATACATTTCGATAAAACAGTTTTTCTAAATGCATTTTTACATAGTCAAACACTTAAAACGTCGAAAACGATGGTGAGATGGTTATGATCCAGACGGCTGTTCCACTCAACAATGCTGCACTAACGAATTTGCTCTTTTCCGCCATACTCCAAGACGATGGAACTTGACGCTGTTGTATTTTCCACAACTGCATGTAGAGTTGACTATTACGCTCCAGTAGCAGCATACTGTCGATGATGCAGACCGTCGGTCGACGATGGTGTTCCAACGAATTTCGTCTTTTTCCACCATGGGTGCTCATACTCGGAAAAAGTTTATGCTGTTGTATTTTCCACCTTTGTATTTCATCCAGAGATGATGATCACGTGCCGCTTGCCGCATTCGCTCGAACGTTTCCAAATCTTCATCGAAGGCCTTCACAAGTCGCGCTGGTAAAAAGACAGTGAACTCATCCGCGATGTCCGCGATGTAGCGTTTCCCAAACTTGGTTTGTACGGCCCTCATGTCGGAGATTCGATAATCTGAGTAAACGCGGAGTTCTGACAGCTTCTTCGTTGGAAGGAATTCCACCACCAGGCTGACTTTGTTGATACTCGAGAGATCCATTTTCCCCGCACTTTCAAAGTTCTTTTTGGAGAGATGTGGATGTCACGGTGGAATACTGCAGTCTGAGCTTGGACTACGAAATTATAAGCTACCTCATAACCCTCTCACTTTAATTTTCAAACTTCTCCCCACTTTTCCAATCATGAAAAACAGGTTCAAACACTTTCGAAGAACCTCGTACGTGGAGAATTTCCCCCACGACATTTCTTCAAACTCCCAAAAAACGGGTTCAAACACGTTTGAAGAACCCCGTACGTGGAGAATTTCCACAGCATTTTTCACATTCCCGACGTTGAGGTGGGGGGCCATCGATGTGATCTTCCATCTGTGGTGTATTATAGTGCTCCATGCATGGAAGATAAGATATCACTTCACTATCGTTCCGATGATGTTCTGGCAAACGATCCCACAATAAGCCAACATATTCACCCCAATATTTTAGGAGCAAAACCTTTGGAACCTGTTCGAGCTCGTTTTTGGTCGAGTCCAGGGGGTGCTTGGCCGGATGCACTGCATACATACTCGCACATCTGAACATCTCGACGTTATATTTCGTAATGAAAACGAGTTCTCGATACATCGAAACATTTTTTTCCCGACCGCAGCTGTGCTCCGGTGGCCCATCTGGGGTCAAAAACCCTTTGACGATAGATCTCTAAAGTTTATAGTTTTTCCGAGAAATCCCGACTTGTCAGGACCTGTCTCGGGTGTCGGCGAGAGTCGTGGCAGGAGTGGACACGTATACAAATATTTTAAAGATTTCGGAAACGAAACCACGCGCATCACACCTGCATCACATACATAAACAGCTTTGAAAAGCCGTCCCCTCCATGTATCGCTTCAAATTAACGAAATTTTCCTACCCATATATGGCCATTACACGTACACATAGTGTGTGTGTGTGAGTTTTATTTTCACACGGACTAAATAGTGGAGAAAGAAAAACACTGCATCGATGCTAATCTTTTTTTATGTCTATAATAAATTAGGAGATTTATGGGTTTTCAACGTTCGCTCACCACTACCTGACCCCCGCCCCCACAAAACACTCGTCGACGACGGCTTCCCCCTCCCGACAGTCGCTCTTCGGACCACATGGCTACCCCCTCCACAGAGACCCATGGCATGACGTCACGTCCCCGCGCTGGACCCCCCCCCCGCCACCAGGCACTTGGCTTCCCCGCGCTGGACCCCGCCGCCCCGCTCCCCCCTGAGATGCCGCCCCATGGTCCAGAATCGGCCTAGCTCATCTACTCAACTTACATCTGAACAGTTAACATAACATACATTTTTTAACTTACTGACAGTCTTTTGTTTTTTTGTTCTTATATTTATTACTTTTATATTTTTGTTTATATATATATTTGAAATATATATTTAAAAGCTATATCCGCACACTTGTGGCCATTCTTTTTTTTATCGTTCTGAGCGGTGACCGTCCCAGTCCTTCGCGTTATTCAGCACCTTGCCGACAGCTTGCTGGACTTGATTAAAATAATGGCAGTCCATCAATATTAAATTGTAAATACAAAATCCTTTCTCTGTGGATATCGGTATTCACATACCTCTGAAGGTAATTTTTCATGCCAAAGTACACAAAGTGACTAATGGTTTCACCATTTTCGTCTGTAAAATCGACTATTTCGTATGTAGCTGAATTTGTGCTTAAAAAAGTTTTTGCTGACTGAGGTAAATGAGGTAGTAACCTTCGTCGGAAAATTTAAAACAAACCGTGAACTTGAGTGTGTGGGATATTGTTGTTGATGACCCATTCTCGCAGTTCTTCAACTTCATCTCTGTTCCAACATTGCACATTTTCTTGACCAGGCTCTTTATCTTCGCTGCTATTTAAATCCTCTCCGCTGACATGGGGATCTTCTTCGCTGCCGTTCGAACCCTCTCCGCTGACATTAAGATCTTCTTCTCTGGGGTTGAGATTCTCTCTGCTGACATGGGGATCTTCTTCGCTGCCATTAAAACCTTCTCCGCTGGCATGGAGATGTTCTTCGCTGGTGTTCGAATCCTCTCCGCTGGCATTAGGATATTGTTTGCTGGTAGCTTTATCAAGACTTTCCCGATCTTGAATTTTATCATTCGGACCTCTTTCTGTAAATATTCAAATTTTTCGTAAACAAAACAACGTATATCATTCTCATTTTTCAAATTATATTTTATGTTGATATTATATTATTTTTTTAATATTCTTATATTTTTTGAATTATATTTTATATTGATATTATTCTATGCACAAGTATATAAAAATTCATAAATTTTGTAAAGGTTGAAAAAAGTAAGGTTATACATACCTGGTACTGGACCATTATCGCAGTTCTTCAACTTCATCTCTGTTCCAACGGTGCACATTTTCTGGACCAGGATCTTCATCTTTGCTGCCATTTAAATCCTCTCCGCTGACATGGGAATCTTCTTCTCTACCATTAAAACCCTAACAACCTTCGCAGAAAATGTCGAGAATTAATCGCATACAAGTTCTTAGATCGACTAGTGAATACAGCTTGGGGGTATCAACTTTTAATTAATCCAATTAAAAACGAGTGAAATTATGATGCGCAAAGGACGAATCGTGTAAAAAATGAGTCGGTATTATTTCCTGATGTGTTTTACAAATTAAAAAAATTGAAATTTTTCGAATTTTTTGTCTTCTTAAATTTAACAAGCAACTAGTGCAAAGATGTGAAGAAAGTCGAAAAAAATTGTTTTTTTTTTAATTTCGATGATGATTACACGATGTTTAGGAATAATACACTTGTTCCTTTGTTATGTAAAACGATGATCAAGCAGTCCGGAAAAAAACGGTTTGATGGCTCAATTTGAAAATGTACAGGGCTATTGGCGGTAGATTAGGCTGACAAAAAACTTGGCAATATTAGTATTGCCATCAATATTTTTGAAGTAGTAACAGATTTACTGAAAAACCATAGAAAGGCATTTTCTTATCCTTTATCGAAATTAATATAAAGGGTGAAGAAAATGTTTTTTTTCTAAAAAATAAACAAAAGGATCTTGTCGGAAATTTAACTTTTCAAATCTGCCCTGCAATGCCCTGTGCGATCATTGGTTGCTGAGATATCGATGATCGAAGATAAAACGATATTTTTTTATTCAAAGTCGAACATCTCAGCAAAGAATTTACGTAGAGAGACAAAAAACCAATTGAAGCTGAATAAAGAAGTTAACTGACCTATACAAGCATTTAAGGTAGTACGAGCGCGCAACCTTGTTTTCTATAGATTTTGCTCAAATGTTAACCAGACATTGTTCATATCATTATACACATTCGAGTGAAATTTTAGAACAGTCGACTATTTAAATTGGGAGATAATGGGTTTTAAAATTGCAACTTTTAACACTGCAGGGTCTGCATTGAAATTTAGACAGAATAATTTTCCGTAAAAAATATTTGTCCCCTATAATAAGAAGATATACCAACACCGCATTGTTCCACGTATCCAATGTGATTTTGCGCGGCATATTTAAAATAATACTGCAGCACAAATTTTTATTTGGAAGTAATTTTTAATCGAACAAAGTTTTTAATTAGTTATGAATGAACCAACAATTTTATTTGTAAATGAAGATAATATAAACAATATATAATATTAATATTTATCATGCAAATCTTTTTTTATGACAACATTTTTAACTTTAGGAACACGGTAATTATTTTTTTTCTCGAAATATTGAACTGTTCTTTCTCGAAATACTGTTCTGTGGTGTTGGCATATGTCTTCTTATTATAGGGGACAAACATTTTTTTACGGTAAATTATTCTGTCTAAATTTCAAGGCAGACCCTGCAGTGTTAAATTTGCAATTTTAAAACCCATTATCTCCCAATCTAAATAGTAGACTGTTCTGAAATTTCACTCAAACATGCATAATGATATGAACAATGTCTGATTAAAATTTGAACAAAATCTATAGAAAACAAGATTGCGCGCTCGTACTACCTTAACTGAAAAGAAATCCCGAACCCATGGACGCTTGGAAAAAAACCAAAAAATTTGAAAAAAAAGTTCTCTCACTATTTCCTATGACTGCGTGATAACGGTAGCTCACAACTTTTTTGCCAAAAAATCTAGAAACTAGAAATTTTAAGCTTCAAAATGCTTTCTTTTCATCTCGATACGACCATTGTTTACATTGACGCAGCGCTTAAAATGATACTAAAAAAAACGAAGACATTTTCTGTTCTTAGTTTTAAGGCTTTCACGGCTCTTTATGTAATGAGAAGAGTTTGTGGCTTCCGGATGGAGGCCGTGTTGAGGATCAGCGTTGTGCCGACGTTTCGCAAACGTTACAGTCTGCATCATCAGGGCTGAGAGCTCCGATACTGAAGCTCTCGTGTCTCAGGTATTCCTTATATAGTTGCAGTCATCGTTCTGGATCGCTGCACCAGCCAATCAGATGTTTTAATTGATCAGCTGGTCAATTAAAAAAAAAAAAAGAGGAGATAGAACAGGAAAATCAAATTCCTTTTCTGGATGTACTGGTTCAACGGAAAAGCGATGGCACTTTGGGCCATAAAGTTTACCGGAAGCCAACGCATACGGATAGATACCTCCATGCTACGTCCCACCACCACCCTTCCCAAAAACAGTCGGTCATAAGCTCTCTGGTCTACAGAGCTCTAGCGATCTCCGAACCAGACTCCTTGGAGGTTGAACTAGAACACCTACGAAAAGCTTTAGGAGACAATGGCTACAAGCCAGGCAACATCGAAAGAACGATCAAAAATCTAAAAAGAAAAATAGCTGATCCGGAAACGGTTACAGCACCTGATAGGGAGAATGAAGGACAAATAACCGTAACAACTTCCCTTCCATACCTTCAGGGCATAACCGATCGCATAGGGAGGGTCCTTGGAAAACATAACGTGCGAGTCATCTTCAAACCTCAGAAGAAACTAGCACAAGTGATTCCGAGTGCAAAAGACCAAAGACCACCATTAAGTGCACCAGGAGTATACAAGATACCCTGCTCATGCGGTAAAGTGTACATAGGAGAAACCGGGAGGAAGATCAGTACACGGATCAAAGAACATCAACGGTGTATCAAATATGGCCATATTACACAATCAGCGCTGGCCGAACATTGGATGGAGACTGGTCATGCCATCCAGTTCGACAAAGCCCAAAGCCTGGCCCCATCAAACAGCTATTTTTCCAGGAAACACCGAGAAGGCTTGGAAATCCGAAAACATCCGGACAATCTAAACAGAGATGGAGGATATCACGTCAATCCTATTTGGCACACCGTCCTCCCGGTTTTTTAATTGACCAGCTGATCAATTAAAACATCTGATTGGCTGGTGCAGCGATCCAGAACGATGACTGCAACTATATAAGGAATACCTGAGACACGAGAGCTTCAGTATCGGAGCTCTCAGCCCTGATGATGCAGACTGTAACGTTTGCGAAACGTCGGCACAACGCTGATCCTCAACACGGCCTCCATCCGGAAGCCACAAACTCTTCACATTTTCTGTTCCTTTAATTTTTTGGAGTATTGTATAAAAAGTGAAATATTTTTTACAATTTGCAATGAATCGAAAGCGCCCGTATGTGACTGTTAAAACAATCTAAGAAGCTATAATTGAAATTTCAAGTAGATTGGACGAAAATTGTTCGAGTTCTGCTGCGTTTATTTTTCCAACTGTAAACTGTTTCTTTTTCCAACTATAAACGAATCTGCGTCATATTTTTTAAGGTTTTAAGGATTTTGTTACAGTGTTTCCAAAATAACAATTTTTCGAGAATTTTATACCAGTGTCCTCCTCTAAACAATTTGCGATCGTAACATTCCACCGTCCTTCTGTAGAGCGAGACTCCTGTGATCGTCATTGCTAGAAAATTCGACCCTTGGAGAAACCTGCCGAAGATAAATCCCGGCAGAGAAAAAAATGCTAAACGAATTTTTTTCACCAGTAATTATAAAACATTACCACTCTTTCGCACGGTGAGACTCGGTCGATTTCGGTTGCTCGCGAATTTGGTCGGCCGCAGACAACCTGCCGAAGATAAGCCATGGCAGGGAGAAAAATGTCGATCGCATTTTTTCTAAACAATGAGCATTGTAATATTGTATAACTCTTTTGCAGAGTGAGTCTTGAGCGATCTCGGTCGAAACTCGAGATTTTAACAGAGATCGAATTCGTCGACGATACGCGGCATCGAGATTCCAAACAGCCCTTGAGTTTATTTGTATAAATTAATTAAAAAAGGATGGGAAAATACCAGCATCCTTCCACAATATGAGTCTCTAGCCAACCCGGTTTGCCAGAAAATACAATCGTAATGAAATTTCCACGCATGACCGTCGTCGAAAAAAAAATCGATTCGCGGCCATTTGTTTAAACAATTCGCGATCGAAAAATTTCACCGCTCTTCCTTGGAGCGAGGCTGGCAATCTTTTTTGCTCGGCAAGTTGACCCTCCGAGAACCTGCCGAACTTGGACCTTGGCAGAGATAAAACTGCCGAACGTATTTATTTAAACAAGGCGCCTTGTAAAATTTTACCACTCTTTTGTAGCGTGAGTTTCAAGCAATAGTTCGCTCGAGATATTGGCAGAGATCGAACTCGTCGACAATAAGCGGCATTGTCATTTCAAATAAGGTAAATGTCCCAATTATTAAACAGGTCCCAATTATTGAACACTATCTTGCATTTTTATTATTTCTCATTCACCTGCATGCATTTACTTATTTATAAAAATTTCATTACATATATGGAACTTTTAGCTATCGAAATGTTACCTTACTTGTGCAAAGAAAGCTTTAATTAATAGAGCAAAAAATTATTTAATCAGCAACGGTGACCCGATTTGATGTCTCGTGATAACTGCTTATCGTTTTTGCTAAGACGCGCCGCTTCATGCGTAAGGGCATAAAAAATTCAAAAACTGTCGCATTTCAAAAAGTAAAGGCGTTTCAGGTTCCTCAGAAAATTTCTTACAAATAACAATTTTTATAAAAAAAATTTATTTAATTATTTGTTAAAAAATACGGTTTTCGATCATTGGGACATAGAAAATGCAGTGTGACCCAATTATTGAACACTCGAATTCTCCAAGATGGCGTCATTAAACCCATCAAAACATTGTGACAGTTAACGTGTGACAGATCGTATGAATCGGATTTATTCAAACAAAAACTGTAAGTTTTTGTTTGAATTTATTTGTATTTTCGTGCAATAAACATAAAGAGAAAAGTAAAAAGAGAATATAACCTAAATGTAACCTAAAAATACGAATGTAATGTTCAATATTTTTTGCTCTCCGATATTTCAGGGAGCCAAGCTGCGACAAAATCAAACAAAAACAGAACATAAAAACGAGGAAGCTGAAAAGAAAAATAAAATAAAATTCGAGTTGAAAAGCAAAAATAAACCAAATGCTAATGAACCAAAAATCTGTCAAAAGAGACTAAATATATATTTTCGTATTTTTATATGATAAATTATTTAAGATTATTTAACTGTTTGATTTTGCGTTTATTTCTTAATATTCTACCCAAAATAATATTTTCAGAACGGAAAAAGAATTCTCGAGAGTGTTCAATACCTGGGACATGCCTGTTTAATATTAGGGACATACGCACTTCCAGTGTTCAATAATTGGGACATTTGCATGCTTCACATTGTTATTCTTTTTTTTTCATATGAAATCATTTAAAAATAATTTAACGGGTGATTTTTCGAAAGTCAAAATAACAAAGTATCATTTGAACATGAAAGCGATGGTTTTTTCTTGATTTTATATTTTTTTTCTCACCGAATTCAATCCCCCAGATCCTTAGCTGTTCAATAATTGGAACATTTACCTTACGAGTTTTTCCAAAATCCCATTAACAAACCTTTGGAACACGCGCGGAGCATTCGTCATCCCGAACGGCATACGAAGAAATTCAAACTGTCCCAACGGTGTTACAAATAAAGTATATTTTACCGAGCATTCGGACATCTTAACATGATAACACCCGTTTTTGAGGTCCAAAGTACTAAAATATTTCTTATCTTTTAACTGATTGACGTGGTCATCTATTAGCGGCGTCAGGAAATTATCTTTGACCGTAATTTTGTTCAACTCTCGGAAATCAACGCAGGGTTGCAATTCACCATTTTTCTTTCGCACGAGAACAATGGGGCTAGTGACGTACTCGGTCTAATCGTCCCAGCGTTTAACAAATCGACAAATGTTAACCTTCTCGACCGAAAAGTAATGGGTTGCTCCTTTATCAAAGAAATTTTCATTTTAATTTTTGTTTCTTTCGCGTCTGAGCCCCATTTACCAACGTACTCATCGTTAAATAATTCCCGAACCTTTTCTGATATTTCCGGTTTGATATTCGGATTAATATTCAGTCTTTTATTCATTTTATCGGGACTTTCGAGGTAGGTATTCTATGCGCAAAATTTGAATGGAAACATCATTTTTCCCGCACAAGTAATTTTTCCGTTTAATCTTTATAGTCTCACTTAACTCGGCTGTAATTGATGGATTGCGAGAAAAATCGCGTCCAAATAACGCTACACACGACATTGTTTCGTTCGGCACAACAAGAAAACGTAATTCTATTTCCACTCCCTTAATCTCGACAATGCTCGTAAACAATCCGAGTACACGGACACGAGAGTTATTTCATCTGAAAAATTGTTTCTATTAGGCGCGATTGGTTCACGTGAAGTGACTGGTATATACCGACATTGTATGAGACTTACCGCACACCCAGAATCTCAGAACTCTCGTCTCGAACGGAAAACTTCGATTGTACATAGTATGGGTCGCTAATTTCGATTGCAGCCTTCGCTTCTTCCTCAGGACAGGCGTTTAACCCATTAACGCCCAAGAATCGCGATTTTTTCCTTCATTTTCAAGCCAGATTTTTAATACATAAAAAAAATCATAAAAAATGAAGAGATACGTTCCCTAGTATTTTCGAGGGTGCTCTTTCAGAATCTGGGGTCAAAATAGGGTTTGATCCATTAGGAAAAAAATATGGCGGCTTTTAAACAAAAAAAAAACAGGAAAAATCGATGACACTTTTTTCTCAAAATTTTTTTTCACCTCGAAGCCGTTGAAATGTCCGGTTTTTTTTTTTCAACCATGTGTGCATAGAATAGTGACGATTGAACAATCAATTTTTTTAATTCGTCGTTGTCAACATTTTCACCCCCAAAATGGCGTTTTTCACCCCCTGGGTGACACGAAAAATTTTACGCTCGGTGTCCCAAATGAAAAGTAGTTGGATTTGGACGAAAATTGGTCCTCAAAGGTTTTTGAGGTCGCTGATTACGATTCTGTTCTCAAAATTCCGAAATTCAAAATGGCCGATCCAATATGGCGAACGGAAATGCAAAAGTTCATTTGAATTGGATAAAACGTGGCACTCGGGGGTTTTCGAGGTCGCTGATTATGATTCTGCTCTCAAAATTCCGAAATTCAAAATGGCGGATCCAATATGGCGGACACAAATGCAAAAATTCATTTGAATTGGATAAAACATGACACTCGGGGGTTTTCGAGGTCGCTGATTATGATTTTGCTCTCAAAATTTTGAAATTCAAAATGGCGGATCCAATATGGTGGACACAAATGCAAAAGTTCATTTGAATTGGATAAAACGTGGCACTCGGGGGTTTTCGAGGTCGCTGATTATGATTCTGATCTCAAAATTTCGAAATTCAAAATGGCGGATCCAATATGGCGGACACAAATGCAAAAGTCCATTTGAATTGGATAAAACGTGGCACTCGGGGGTTTTCTAGGTCGCTTATTATATTTCTGCTCTCAAAATTCGAAAGCCTTTGGGTATTTAAATACCTGGTATTTTCAGGTATGTAAATACCCAAAGGCTCTCGAATTTTGAGAGCAGAAATATAATAAGCGACCTAGAAAACCCCCGAGTGCCACGTTTTATCCAATTCAAATGGACTTTTGCATTTGTGTCCGCCATATTGGATCCGCCATTTTTAATTTCGGAATTTTGAGAGGAGAATCATAATCAGCGACCTCGAAAACCCCTGAGTGCCACGTTTTATCCAATTCAAATGAACTTTTGCATTTGTGTCCGCCATATTGGATCCGCCATTTTGAATTTCGGAATTTTTAGAGCAGAATAATAATCAGCTACCTCGAAAACCCCCGAGTGCCACGTTTTATCCAATTCAAATGAACTTTTGCATTTGTGTCCGCCATATTGGATCCGCCATTTTTAATTTCGGAATTTTGAGAGCAGAATCATAATCAGCGACCTCGAAAACCCTCGAGTGCCATGTTTTATCTAATTCAAATAAACTTTTGCATTTGTGTCCGCCATATTGGATCGGCCATTTAGAATTTCGGAATTTTGAGAACAGAATCGTAATCAGCGACCTCAAAAACCTTTGAATACCAATTTTCGTCCAAATTCAACTACTTTTCATTTGGGACACCGAGCGTAAAATTTTTCGTGTCACTCAGGGGAGAAAAACGCCATTTTGGGGGTGAAAATGTTGACAACGACGAATTAAAAAAATTGATTGTTCAATCGTCACTATTCTATGCACCCATAGTTGAAAAAAAAAAACCGGACTTTTAAACGGCTTCGAGGTGAAAAAAAATTTTGAAAAAAAAGTGTCATCGATTTTTCCTGTTTTTTTTGTTTAAAAGCCGCCATATTTTTTTTCCTAATGGACAAAACCCGATTTTGACCCCAGATTCTGAAAGAGCACCCTCGAAAATACTAGGGAACGGATCTCTTCATTTTTTATGACTTTTTTTTATGTAATAAAAATGTGGCTTGAAAATGAAGGAAAAAATCGCGATTCTTGGGCGTTAATGGGTTAACTGGTGGCTCGCCGAACAGCAGCGGAAACAGGATCCTCTCGGTCTCTTCGGACGTGGACACTCGGGAGCGGCAGGGTGTCAACTCTGCACAGGGCAAGTCGACACCGTGTCAGCTCGCCTGTTCAAGTTTCGACTGTTTAACTCGACATAGCGGGCAACTCGACACAGAGCCACCGTAGCAGCTCGATATTTCCCCGACGCTCGCGCCCCACTCTTCAGATTCGGGCCGGGCGATTCGCTACCGTGTCAACTCGAGACCGAGTCCGCCCTACACAGCGTAGCGTGCTCAACTTATATTTCCTAGCGGCTGGACTTTTTCGAATCACCCACACCCAGGAACGAGAAATATACGAGCAAAATGTTTTCACATATACCGACTACGCGCTCAGTCAGTTTTCTAGCTTATCGACTGATTTTAAATGGAAATTTCACGAGCGGCATTTTGTTATAAATTTATTCTTTAATAATGCCACGAACATATATTTAGTCTCCTAAAATTTTAATTCTTCCATAATTCGCGGAAAAAAGCGTCATTTCGAGTACTTGAGAACAGAGATGTCCATACCTCGATACTTTTGTATCGAGATACAAAAAAGATACTCGCTACATTTGTAGCGAGTAGCGAAAAAAATGTCGCTACTCGATACGAATGTAGCGAGTAGCGAAAAAAATTCGCTACTCGATACAAATGTAGCGAAATTTTTTCGCTACTCGATACTTTAGTAACAAGTAGCGAATTTTTTTTCGCTACTCGCTACATTTGTATCGAGTAGCGAATTTTTTTTCGCTACCCGATACAAATGTAGCGAGTAGCGAAAAAAATTTCGCTACTCGATACAAATGTAGCGAGTAGCGAAAATAAATTCGCTACTCGATACAAATGTAGCGAGTAGCGAAAAAAATGTCGCTACTCGATCCAAATGTAGCGAGTAGCGAAAAAAATGTCGCTACTCGATACAAATGTAGCGAGAGGCGAAAAAAAATTCGCTACTTGATACAAATGTAGCGAGTAGCGAAAAAAATGTTGCTACTCGATACAAATGTAGCGAGTGGCGAAACAAATTTCGCTACTCCCGATATTTCGAGAGAGAGAGAAAGAGAGAGAGATAGAGAGAGAGAGCGAGAGAGAGAGACAGAGAGAGAGACAGAGAGAGAGAGAGACAGAGAGAGAGAGACAGAAAGAGAGACAGAGAGAGAGAGACAGAGAGAGAGAGACAGAGAGAGAGAGACAGAGAGAGAGAGAGAGACAGAGAGAGAGAGAGAGACAGAGAGAGAGAGACAGAGAGAGAGAGACAGAGAGAGAGAGACAGAGAGAGAGAGAGAGACAGAGAGAGAGAGACAGAGAGAGAGAGAGACAGAGAGAGAGAGAGAGAGAGACAAAGAGAGAGAAAGAGAGAGAGAGACAGAGAGAGAGAGACAGAGAGAGAGAGACAGAGAGAGAGAGACAGAGAGAGAGAGAGACAGAGACAGAGAGAGACAGAGAGAGACAGAGAGAGAGAGACAGAGAGAGAGACAGAGAGAGAGAGAGAGAGACAGAGAGAGAGAGAGAGACAGAGAGAGAGAGAGACAGAGAGAGAGACAGAGAGAGAGAGAGACAGAGAGAGAGAGAGACAGAAAGAGAGAGAGACAGAGAGAGAGAGAGACAGAGAGAGAGAGAGACAGAGAGAGAGAGACAGAGAGAGAGAGAGAGACAGAGAGAGAGAGACAGAGAAAGAGAGAGACAGAGAGAGAGAGAGAGACAGAGAGAGAGAGAGAGACAGAGAGAGAGAGAGA